>OX376375.1:41759485-42359485 GCA_947369275.1 Nemotelus nigrinus
ACCATTCTGTCCACGCACCCCAATGTGGAAATTTCTTTGCACGCGGTCGTTTCAAAGGTTTGGTTGCCGTTGAGTTTCCTTCAATTGTCTCAGCTTGTGCTACAGTTGTTGAATGTGTACTGTTTATATCTACCCTAGGTGTTTGCTTCTCGTGGGCAACAGTTTTAGTTTCAGTATCCGTTTTGACTATGTCATTTGTCGAAATAGTAATTATAGGCTTTGCATTTGTAACAATCTCAACTTGAGGTGATACTGATGATCCCAACTCTGTATCTGATTTATTTGCATCCTGTTCGGTGGTTGCTACGGGGGCTGCCGTCGAAAGTGTATTTTGAGTATCATATTCAGGATAAACATCGTTGGAAAGTGTTTTTTGTTGTTTGGTGTCAGATGTATTATTATTATTACTTATTATGTTTCCTGTTTCGGTATCATTCAAAGATCCATTGGTATTTGTACTTTTGGTATTATCATTGTTCGTTGAAGTGAATTTCGTTTTAAGCGGTCGCCAGAAAAAGGAGTTTTTTCTCGATGAAGTGTCGATCAGTTTGAGCCCGCCTTTCTTCTCAAGCCATTCTTTGTGCAACTGAAAAATGAAAAAAAATGACTGAATAAATTGGATCATCTTCAAACTAAATTTTGATCTAAACTAAAACAATATTTAATGTGAGAGTGTTTTTGCTAAAGATTTGTGTTGAGTTTTTTTTAAATGAGCAAAAATATTTCAAGAGCAATCTGCCATCTTCAATATTTTAATTAAAAATGAAAGAAACAATTATGCAACTGAAATATTGATTTTAAAAGAAGAATACCAATTAATAGTGGCTTTCCCTGTGATTTTCTCCTTGCCTTAGCTCCTATCAGAAATATATTGTTTTAATAGAATAAAAAACTACGATATATCAAAAACTATGTTTTCTAATCTAGACAGTTTGTGTTTGACACTTTACTCAATTCAAACCTACACCAGATTCACCCATACGTAAATTTACTGCTAACATTTTCTCTACTTAGATTATCAAGCTATTACCACTCAAACAGCAGCTACCAAAAACCCATTATATTTCCATACAAAATATTAGCACTCTTAACTTCATTGCTTCACACTAACTTTAGGCTATTTAGGGCCTGGCTATTATCATTTGAACTTAAGCACACGTCCAACACCTCCACCATGCATTTGAGAAATTCAAACAAGAAAACTGTTTATTGGTCGATAAATATTGACAAAAAAAGAAACAAACAATCATTTCAGTCACGGATGGACACACGTAATGGGCCATTGATGTATACACACGATGATGTCTTAGTTCCTTTCAAGGTACCCTACGCTCAGTTTTTTGTCTATTTACCATTTTTCTCTCTTTTCCCGTATAGTCTCGTCATTGTGGCATCTAGATTGTCCCATAATTGAACGACATATGGAAAACTATTTGCTTTAACTTAGTACCGCGTAACACAATTACCTTCCAATCGTCCAACTTTACAGCATACCTAGTTGACCTATATTACCTTCGACCGAGCCCATAGTCCATAATAGATACATAGTCTGTGTCTGTGACTTTCATGAGAAACGGAAGTATCTATTCTGAACTGCATGCAGATATGCGTGTTGAACTCGAAATGACGCAAACAAACCATTTCGATATTTTGTTGGATTCAATCGATCATAATTTATGGAAATGAGCCAAGGACGTTTCTCGTCAATTGACTGGAACTTGTACATAACCAAATCGGCAGTAATTCCCCAAAATGTAGACACTGAAGCCATACTGAGACACGTTAGAATTTAGTGACTTGGTCATATTGCACTGGATGCAGATGATTTAAGTCAATGAAGTGGCCTAGTTCTCACATGATCCATGATGATGATCGGAAATCTGTGAAGCGAGCGAAAGAACGATTGAGCCAAGTTGATTTGTGGAACGTTTTTGGGATGATTGGATTTTGGCGACTAGATTTAAAATTAGAGTAATGAGGTGATTATGCATAAAACAGTTGTTTCCAAAATAAAAGTTGTAGGGAAATTTACTTAGATACTCATTTGATATTTGCAGTGACATTTGAAGAAAATTTGAAATTTGCAAATTAAAATTAATTGTAATGGAAAACCTTTTCCTCTGCAAACCATTTCTGGTTTGAAGGTTAAAGTTTTGTTTTACACTTCAACCGGAAACTCCTCGAATAACAAACGCCATCCTGTCACTAAGGAAGCTGGCAACAATTTTGATGATCCCTGGAACATATTATACAGGAGACCCTCAATCCATACAGAGTCGTAAGCTTTCTGTAAATCAATCAAGCAGGCATCCAAAACCCTCTTGTCCTGATGCTATCTTTGATAGCTCTTTGTAGAATTATTTGGGCGTCCACCATAGAGTTTTTGACTTTGAACTTAATTTGTCTCCCGGGTATAATTTGTTTCTCATCAAAGGTTAACTGTTACTGTTAATCGTCTTTGAATTACCTTTTCGAGTAGTTTTTCCAAATTTGAGAGCAGTGATATTGAACGGACATGGAGGATATCATAGGATCCTGACGCTGGTAGAGTAGGTTATATATTCACAGGTTTTAGTGATGGGTCGCTCATGAGCAAACCAGTCAAAAAGAGCAATACTTTTGAAAGAGCCATGTGAGCCAGCTCTTTAGGAAAAAGAGTAACTTTTTTGAAAGAGCTATGTGAGCCATCATTTAGAACTGCTCTGCACACTTCATACCTTGAAGTTGCAAGAGCTATATAGCGGAGCCAATCGAGTAACCACTCGAGCAAATAGAGCTTATGCATTACACACGGCAATACTTCATTAGACTACCGTGTGTAGTTAAAGCGAAATAGGCTGTTCTAATGCCGGAACATGTACATATGTATAGCTCCGTGTGAATGAAGAATGAATGAAAGCAATGAGCCAGCACCGTGTGCGGTGCAAATAAAGTATGAATGATGAATACTGCGTTGATGATGAATGAGAGCACTGAGCCAGCACCGTGTGCAGCGCAAATAGAATGTGAATCATGAGTATTGTGTAAATGACAGTACTGTGCGAATGATAAGAACTGTGCGAATGATGAATACTGATCGTCTGCGGTTATTGATGGCAATATTTTGTGAGCACACAGTGTGCGTTTATGTGCATATACTTTGCTCTAGTTCACGAGCATTTTCGTTTTTATGCCGTATGTTGGCTGTTAGGCGGTGCATTTTATTGGTGGATATGGTTTTTTGAAGGCTATGTTGATTGTTTTGGTAATTAGAAAATTAGAAAAAGGTCTCTTTATGAGTAAAAAGTTAAAAGAGACTGAGAGTTTATTTAAGATTTTCTACCGATTGTGGTAGTTTTCACTCGTCATTTTTACTAATGTTTGAAGATAAGCAGAACGCAAATATGACTATTTCTCGGGAATGTGCCATCTGATTGAGTTGAAATTTTCAGGATACATTTGTGTACATATTAAATTGGTCCAGGTTTTTTTTTATCTTTAACCCTTTGACGCCAGTGGCCACTTAAGTGATATTTTATAACAGATTACTTTCAAAAAAATAATTTTGCAAAATGTATTTCAAATTTGTTTTAAATATAGGCATGATAACGTTTTGAAAATTTTTAACCCTGTGTGCCGAAAAGATCGATCGATTTGAATAACTTTTAATTGCGATACCTTTTGACAACATTATCAAACCAATTTAATATTAGAGAGCATACTGATACTGTAAAGCTGTAGACGCACGTAGGCTTTCATGAACGTTTTGGCAACCCTGCAGCTCCTGAAAAATGCTTGCTTGTTAGGAAAAAAGAACTCATATAAATTTCATGCTTTGTCTAAACAGCCAAAGTAAAACTTTTGAAATTCCACATCGGACAATTGATTGATTTTTAGTTCAAGGTTTATTTTTAAATTTATGTTATATTAGATTTGAACTTATTATTATTATTAAAACAACAAAAAATAGCAGTTGAGTTTACACTTTTGCAAGCCTAAAAAAAGTTGTTTGAAATAGATCTTTTGAATGCGTCTTAAGGGGAGATATACACCTAGGAGCCGGATAAAACGGTCATTTTTGTGCATTTTTTTAAGGAAAACTATTTGAAATATCGGATTGGGAGTTTAATTATCTAAAAGTGTACACATTCAAAAGTATGCTTAATTTTTTTTTATTTAAAAATATAAAAAATATGCAAGGATATTGTATGATCCTTGGAGCGCTGTAAAAAAAACAGCGTTAACGGTACCCACTGGCATTTGTTCAAAAATTATCTGAAGAAAAAAATGGAAAAAAAATTTATTAAATTAGATACTATAATCTAGTTCGTGTCATAGCCGATTTTGAAAATATCGATTAATGACAAAATGGCGGACGTTTGAACATGAATAGTGATTTTTTGACCAAAAATTAGATATTATTTTGGCTATAAAACAAAAACTAAGTAACGAAAAAGAAAAATCCTATGACAAGTACTAGATAATGTTATATAAAATAATCACAAAAAGAAACCTTCTTTCGTCTGTTCTTGCGCTTGCAGTTCGGCTTTCGCTATGCAAGTTTCGTCTTCTTGCGCTGCGTACAAGTGCGCTCCCGATCCGAACAATATTCTTAACACATTCATGACTTCCAGCGATGAGGTGAAACCATTGTTGATTGTACATGTTGCAAGATATACTGCAATGCTAACGATTTTGGCCCCGCTGTTCATCGTTTTTGGGGCTATTGTCCAAATAAGTTGGTTGTAGTTTTGGGTATATCGACCAACACAGCCTTCCAACAATTTTTCATTGCTGAGGTCTTCGTTTACTGGTTTGATGACATCTAACACCATTTTTGGCAATGTTCAATAATTGTGACGAACATTTTCCAGTTCTCTTTTAGCCTTTGCTCGTTGCAACTGGCACCACGATTCGGGGCCTTCGGGACAGAAATGTTGTTGAGGCTTGCTGTCTGTTGAGCCGTAATGGTAAAATGTTGCCCGTATCGCTTTTTTCATTTCATCCTTGGAGGCACAGTTTCTGCAAATAGCTAAGCCATAGTAAATCTTCAGTATATCTATAAACTTTGCCCTCAATTTGTTTTTGCTGCTGATTCCAGGACTTTTTTCTTTCATTCGCGAAGAAGGGTTCACAATCGCTTTTGAACGTGACCCACTCATTCTTTTTTTGTAATTTCAATCTCGTTACCATACGGTTTCGCATTCACTAATCCCGTGTTCGTCTTAGAGTCACCATCCCCGGCGTAATTAGTGTACATAACTCTATACTTTTCGGCAGATTGTGAAAACAATTCTTTCATGGCGTCTACTTCCATTTTACCTGCCGATCCATCATGATTGGCCTGGCAATTTCCATCGTGATTCGATTTCCAGTCCTCACATTGCTCAGTATTTTCGAGTTTATTCCAATAGTTACATTTAGCACAATAAGAAGATTTTACAAGAATATCAAAAACTTTTCCTGTAAACTATCCAATGAGAACCTCAACTCCCTACAATGAGGTAAAACCACGTTTTCGCCCCGTACTATCTCCAAAAACGGTTAGTTTGGTTATCCCAGCACTCGAATTTTGCTTTTATTTCCCGTTGTATTTCTTTTACAGCTTGTTTTAACACCAATTGAACAATACTTGAAGCAGCCTAATGAATGTTATTAACTATCGTATCATACTTCGTAAAACACGTTTGATTATATCGGCTGTAACTAGCTTATTTATAGAAATATTAACTTGGTGTTTTCACCAGATATTTTTTAGACCTGTATCTTCACGAAAATGCAATAAAAAATAAATCGATTTTGCCGACCATTCTAGGTGGATATCTCTCCTTAAAGAACAGCTCTTTAAACTGAGTGAGTTTTACGGAGCTGGCTCACTTCAAAGAGCCATTTTGCCCATCACTAACACGTTTGCATATAGTGGGGAAAATATCCATTGTTAAGGCAAGAGTTGAAGAAAACAAAAAGGTGGCCAAAGAATTTTTATAATGAAATTGCGGATTTTATCTCATTCTGAGGAAAGGGTTGATATCAGGATGAGAAGCGTTTCTTTGTTTACGAAGGTTTGTGGCCTCAGGGGTGTAGGAAGGTGATTGTTGGACTGAATCGACTCGGAACCGAGAGCCACCGAATGATTTTGCTGACGAAAGCCAAAGATAGAGGCTTTGAAGAATGTAGAAAAATGGGAAAGAGAGCTAAGGAAGAAGCAGCAACAGCATCTGCAAAAGATTTATCATCTATAAATACGCTACCTACCAGAAGTAAAATCACTTATTAACCTTTTACAGTCTGTTATTGTATTTACTTTCTGAAACATATCTCAACGTGCGACCAGTTTTTAGGGACGTTCTTCAAATTTCCTGTTTGCATGGGCTCTGGTTTGACTGACGGTTTTGATAAGGATATTGATACCTTCATTCAAGGCAGAAGTGTATTTGTATTAATCATTATTCGTGCTAAGAGATCGGTGATAGATGCGGATAAGACGTCATCTTAAAGATTTCCGCATATTATGAAGCTGTATAATGTCTTGCGGTAATAATCAAGCTATGCTATAACAACACTTTTTCACTTACTTCCCCGACGGCAACAACAAAATGCTTATTGAGTGGAATATGGAAAAGTTTGTTCATTGTGTAAATACTTTTGAATATGGCTGTATATATATATATATATATATATATATATATATATATATATATATATATATATATATATATATATATATATATATATATATATATATATATATATATATATATATATATATATATATATATATATCAGCAAAAAGATTAAGGGAGATAATCTCTGGCTTGGCCCGTTAGATTTAGCTGAAATTTCCAGAGGACATACTCGTAGATGTATATAAGGACTAGTGTAGTGACTAATTAAAATTACGATATCTTTAACCCCTTTGGCGGCGGCGTGCATTGAAGTGAATTTCCAGGTACCCCTATATTTCTATGCAGAGTACATTTTTGTTAGAAATAAGTATTGGGAATGAATACCAAATTATGTTTTGTGCTTGTCTTTGATAAAAAAATTATGAGTCCGATGTGGACGCTGAGTGCCTAAAAGAAGACAAGGATTTTTTTTTCAAAATTCGATTTATCATAAATTTTGAAACTAAAAATATTGAGGTTTCGAAAATTGGAAAAAAAATTGCGGGTGGTAACCCTTAAATTCTTTTCACCCATATAACTTTCAGCGCATTCATTCTATCGAAACGAAATTCACAGGGTGGGTTTAGCTTAACGTAAAGCAGATTTGGTACAAAAATAACACAGGTATGCCAGCACCAGACATTTCCGTTAATATTGCACCAACAGATACTTCCATTATCTATTAAATGCAAAGCACTTACAATAAAAATAAGGAACCCATGCTTAATTTTTTTTTATGGCAGCCTCAAACATCGGTTAATCGGTGAAACTTTCTATAAAATCCCCGGAAGAGAAGGAAATTCAAAGAATAGGTTGGTAGACTTATTGCTGCTTATTTTTCAACGTGCTGCCAGCACCGAACATTTTCAGCATTTATGTTATAGGAGATGCTGTGGAGAAATGGTTTTTGTGGTTTTGTGTAAGCAATGGCTGATATGATACTACAAAAAAGCGTATTACGTGTTTCCACATTTTCTGGCCACCCGTTCTCTTTCGGTTCTTCGAAAATCAGTTTCCAAGCGGTTCTGATACGCTAGAGTTTTTTATTTTACTGATTCAGTGAGCAACACTTCAAACACAAAAAAGTTTTCTACAATTAACCCTAACGAAGCTGCCAAAAGGTATAAAGCGTGGCAAGAACTCCGGAAAAAGTAGAAAAGGTAGCACAGAAACTATAGCAGCGATTTGTGCAATACACCCACATTCGAATATTTGAAAGATATTTCCTAACATTTGCAGCAGACGAAGATCATGAAGTATCGAATCGAAGAATCACTCATCAGTGTAAACGATTTTTTTCTCTCTTTACGTATTTTAAAGTGTATCTTTCCATTAGTGAGACAATTAATCGAAATTCGGTCAAATCCCATCAGACAATTACATTTCTAAGATCGTATTCTAGCCCAAGTGTACATTCCACTTCACATCATCAAAAAACAATTTAGAATATAGTTTCCCTGCCGCTCAACGAATAATACAACCAAATACCATTTTGAAACAATATTGACACTATGCAGGAATGCACATAAGGTGACCATGACTGACTTCTCAACCAAAAATTGTTCTCATTCCCAAGATTGATTTCAAAGAATTACTAAAAACCCCTCTAAAAATCGTGACTATCTTAACATCTTTTTAATTCCATTCGAAATGTATCTACAACACACCTAACATGTAACTCAGCTATATCTAACGCATCTCGCTCAAATCATTTGGATACTTACATTTATTATTGATGCAGCTGCATACATTCGGAACAAGCTTCAAAATAACATAGCAACAGGAAGACAAATTCACTATTGAATGAAACCTATAATTTTTGACATATTTCCTATAGTAATTGGTCTAGTTTGATGTGTGTCTGTGTGTAATTAGTCTCTGTTTCTTTTCGAAAACAAAAAAAATGACGACGACTAATTGCTATTACTAGGTCATTATTGCTGACAAAACTTTTGAGATGAAACGAGATGCTAAAGAAATGATTTATTGGTCAGATGCGTTGGAATGGATGAGTAGGGGAAAAAATTAAAAACGTTCTACGTCGAATGTTTTCAAGTTACTTAGCCAATACCTAGGAATGTACTTATAAGCTTGGTGAGCTTATGACAGCCATCAAGAAAGATACAAAGCGAAGATTATTGACGCTAATGACGCACAATAGAGGGATATTAAGGTCTGAGTAGATACAAAGGGTCATTTTTGCATTGTTTTGGCCCTATTTATGTGGTGCGGGAGTCAATTGTTGACTCTGACTCTGTGAAAGAACTGTTCGCTGACTAGATGCTCTAAAATTCATTTGGCGCCTGCTGTTACCTGCAGCGCATCCAAATTGTTTGTCGCAACAGTACAATACCACCTCCGTCAATAGGATTTACTAATAATTAGGGCAATAACGGTATTAAACAGTAGTTTCACACCTAGCCGGCCCTTTTCATTCATTCTCCCAGTTAGCATAATCCGAAAGCAAAGAATTGGGACCATAAAAGAATTGTCTTTGCGACTACTGCGGTCTACTATTGCAGTGATTACCAAACCTAATTTTCAATTTGGTCCCTTATGCTCTCGACAAGATCAAATAAAGCGTTGATTTGGGTTATGTACATACTAAACTTGCCACAGTTCTTATCAGAGCATGCTTACATGTACCTATAACTGCTGGAACAATTTCCCATTCAGATCATACACTTCTATCTCTGCATACAGCCCAAATAGAACGCAAGACAGTCTTTGCGACAAGTTTTCATCTCGTTCCCAAGATAAATTATGTGCTTTAGTACGTGGTGTACTGTAAATCGAGCAGTTACGAAAATTATACCGATTTTTCTCATTACATATTACACAATTGTGAAATGTAATGCAATCAGGGAGTCTGATATCAGTGCGAGATGTGTTTATTCAAGTTTATGACTCGATGGAAATATGGCGTGGCACTCCATAGTGGAGTGTATGTGTGCACTTATTGAATTTCATATGCATGTTCATTTCACATTTCTGCCTTTCGAGACATTGGAGACATTAGAGCTGAAGAAACAATGTGGTGAAAGAAATCCGAAGCGAAATTCGGAAGATGAAAAGTACGTCACAAGAATGTTAAGAGACTAGTGACTGCAAGAGCCTTTTGTGGTTGTTGGGATCTAGGTTAATTCGTTTTTAGGCCCCCCACGCGTGAAATGCACTTAACATGGGATAATCGATTATGTTTGCGCGTCCACGACGAATTCTCTTTACTTGAGGAGGATTTATGAATTTTGAAGGCCATCTGGAATGAATGAGTGCAATAAAGAAATTGGGAGAAGCTCTATTAGATCTGTGCACAAATTTTCGGATCATGGATTTTGAAATCATGAATTAGCAGCATTTTTATTGCGGTTATAATATACTTGAGAAGTAATAAAATAAAATAAAATGGCGTCACGGATACTAATTCCGTTGAAATTTTCTTGAAAGATATCATTAGGAGTTTAAATCGGACTGATTGACTTCATTTCTGCACTGAATAAAGATATTGATATGGGATTTGTTTGCAATTCATACAACAAGCTATTATACAATATTTATTAATATAAATATATTAACTTGCCAGAACCAACAATCTGATTAGTATCGATTTTGGTTAATTCTGTTGGTATGGCATTCAATTTTAAAAAAAAGTAATTCACCGTAATTATTTTGGGAAAATAAATGATAGTGCATTTTAATAACACTCTTCCAAAAATATTTATAAGCTATCATTTCTATGGTGTTTGCGGATGTTTTCCAAGTTAAGGGGCTAAAAAGCTTCCCAAAATAGAAATGTACTATTTTTATGGCTGTATTTATTTTCATTTATTTCATTTATTTGTGTTATTTTACTCCTTCCAAAATAAGCTAGGCTTGTGGCATGGAAGGAGGAGTAATCTTACAATAGTTTTTCTTATGCCTAGTATTTTATATGTAGATATTATTTTAGATACTAAGTTATTTATAATCTTATAGTCTAATCAATATAGGTGATCGGGGTTTGGTTGATCAAAAGGTCATATACAAGTTCACATACAGTGTCACACAGAATAAATTCGGATTTCTTAGTGGGTGTTGAAAAGTTAAATAAGTTCGATTTTTTGTATAAGAGGAACAAGATCAGAATTGCTATTTTTGTAATTTACTATGGATAAAGGTGTAGTCCAATGGGGTTATTCTCGGTCGGGGTCAAGTTGGCCAGGTGTCTGTGTTCTTAGTAAATGTAGTTTTAGTTGCCTCTTGAATGCCTGGACATTTCCTGACAACTCCTTCAAATGGTTTGGGAGTCCATTATATAATCTTGGGGCAATATACATGAATTGTTTTTGTTCTAGTGTCGTATTTGCAAGCATTGTTGTCACACAAACATCTCTCTGTCTCGTATTTGCAGTGTGATTCAAAGGTATGAGTATATTCTTTTTAATTACGTACGTCAATAATTTTACAGTGTATAGACTTTTTAGATTGAGTGTGCTTGTAAGTGTATATATTTGATTTGAAGGATACGTCAGGGGAACGCCTGCCATTGTTTTTAGTACACTTTTTTGTGTTATCTGCAAGTGTTTTAAATGAGTGTCAAATGTTCCACCCCATGCAATAATGCCGTAAGAGAGTACTGACTGGAATAAGGTATTATATGTCATTTTTAAGTCTTCAAATTTTACTATTCGGTTCAATTTGTAAAAGATGTAGACGAGTTGTTTTAGTTTATTATTTAAGTTAGCTATATGATCTTTCCATCTTAGATGGCTATCTATAGTTATTCCCAAGTATCTTGTCGTTGAAGTTATTTTGAGGTTTATTGAACTTTGAATTTCGTTTTCTGTTGTAACGATATTTATTCCATAGTCAGTTGGGGGGAGTTCATTTTGTTTAGTGGCAAATGGTAAAATATTAGTTTTGTTAATATTGAGTTTGAGTGAGTGGTCATTTGTCCATTTGATAATTTTTTCCATCGTTGCTGTAGCTGTACTGTTACATGTTTCCCAATCAGGCTCTGATACTAAGATGACCGTGTCGTCAGCAAAACCTAGTATTTTAGTTTTATTGTTTGCTAATTTGAAGAAGGATATCACATATATAAGATACAGCAGGGGGGATAGAACTGTACCTTGTGGGAGACCATAATTTGTATTCAAATTTGGGTTGCTGTCTGTTCCATTTAGTCTAACTATATGTGGTCTATTGCACAAATAGTCAGTCAATAACTTTAAAGGTTTATTCGTTATTCCTATTTGTTGTAATATTTTCCTAAGCTTGCTGTGGGAGATTGTGTCAAATGCTTTAGAAAAATCCAGAAAAATGCCTAACGTTTTTCGTTTGTTTTTAAAATTTTCCAATACGTATTGCGTAAGGCTGCCCAATGCGTCATCTACTCCTTTTCCTTTTCGAAAACCATACTGAGAATCGGGAATCAGTTTGTTGTCTTCTAGGAAGTCGATTCAAAATACATGGCAGCACTTCCTATTCAAGAACTAGATGACTATTTCTCGAGTGAAGGATTCACTGCTGAGTGCTAATCAATTAATATAGGATATTTCCTTCTTTTATTGTTTTATTTGCAATAAAATATCTTTAATGCTTTACCCTATCCACCATACGACAAGGATCCCACCACACCTGGACTGAAAAGAGTGGCAGAAGCGGCTATGACAACTGATGCTGTCATCGGCTGTGCCGCAAATGCTCACCACGAAATATGGGCAAGCATCAACATAAACAACAGAGGCAGGTGTTTGCTAGAACTTCTAACACCAACCAACCTCAGTATAGGTTACAAACCTAAATTTATTACTAGGAAGAGGGCTGAGGTAATTGGTATTACCCTGGCAACTCCAAGTATAATGGAAAGTGTCCATAGTTGGCAGGTTTTTAACTTATCGTCGCTCTCTGACCACCAGTGGTTATACTGGAATATCGGTAGTTGTGGTGTCTTACCCCAAAAAAGAACAGCACAATAGAAAGTTTACTCAAGGAAAACAAATGACACCTCAGGGCACTAGACGACCTAGATCTGACGAGTCCAGGACGACTTAACGAGCAGGTGAACCGATTAACACTATCGCCACACCTAAGCTCAACGGAATAACATTGGAACTTGCTGATAGTGTTAAGGATTTGAGCCTTATACTAGACAGGAAACTGAGCTGGGGGTTAACGTGAAGCACCGTATCGGTAAGGCTCGCGCAGCACTTTTTGCGTGCCAATCTGCTTACTCCAATAACTGAGGTCTTAAACCGAGAGTGGCCTTCTACATATTAACATGTATAGTGAGGCCGATTTTGGTGCATGGAGAGTATGGGGTGTAGAAGATAACAGAGAAGCTAACAAGACTACAAAGAAGCAACAAGAAGCTAACAAGACTGCAAAGATTAGTTTGGATTTGTATTACGGGCGCTTAAGATCTGCCCCAACCGCTAGATTGGAAATTGCTTCGGTACTTTGGCACTGGGTCAATTCGTCTTTAGAAGCGCAAGCTTAGCGGGAATACGCACTAAAAGTTCCAGCATGTGGAACGATTAAAATCAGTGCGGCCAAAGCGGTATTCTTACAGAATGCTGCAGAAGATTTGGGCTCGTTGCGGAAGACACGTACCATATGAGCAAAATAATACATCTTGTCAGGAATTTCCAAGTTAAGATACCCACAAGAACAGACTGGAAGAAAAGTGGAGCTAGTGGCGTCATGATTTATACGGACGGGCCAAAAACGGACATAGTAGTTGGCTCGGACGTTTTTTCTACGGATTTGAACCTTAATCTGTAGTTGTCGACTGTCGGACCATGCTACTGTCTTTCAATCTGAAGTATATCCTATACGCATGGCAGTTGAGTCCACTAGCGGAACATCACCCCAACCAACGGCGATTTGCGTCGACAGCAGGGCAGCCTTTCTCGCTCTTACGGTTTACAGATGTTCTTCAAACACTTTTAACTGTTGCTGAGTGGCTCTCAATGAAAAGCCAAGGCATATTATGTAGGGATTATGTAGGATCATAGGCAACGATAAAGCTGATGAATTGGCGAAGATAGGCTCAGGAGCTAGTAATAGCCCCTGCATCACTGTACCACGATCAATTGCTGACACCACAAGTCTGTCTAATAGGCCAAACTAAAGTTCGAACGGAAAAGAAGATGGACTGCAGAGTAGCCAGGATATTATGGCCACACCTGATCTAAGCAAAAGCAGGAAACTGTCGGCTTACTCACAGGGCACTGCCTTACCGCATCTCATGCAAACAAAATGGGACTGACATCCAGCAATTTGCGCAAGAAGTATGAGATGGAAGAGAACACCATCGAGCACACTCTCTGCAATTGTCGGGCCCTAAACAACAACAACCTTAAGATTTTTGGCTTTTACTACTTTCAAGAGTTAGCAGAGATGGTTGGTACCGTCACGCTGAGTCAGCTGATTAAGTTTGGCGAAGCGGTCACTTGGCAGCTCTAACAAGCCAGCGGAGAGTGGAAAATGGGCCCAAACTGGCAGCTTAATGCTAGCCGCGTAGTCGGTAGCCCTCTTTACAACCTAACCTAACCTTTTGGCAACAGCGAGCGTTTAATTGAATATCTAGGCACTCCTATATTTCTATGGAAACAAGATGTTTGAAAAAAAAAATAAGTGTAATTCATAATGTTTTAAGCTAAGCTATGACAATATTTTGAAAGTTTTTACACCATTCCGATGCCAAGTGCCTCAAAGTAGGCAAAGAAAATTTATAAAATTTCGACTTGTGATAACTTCCCACAGAGCCATCAAATCATTACGTAATTTACAGAGCACATTAATGCGAGTAAGAAATAACCGAATGTTGTTTTTGATGAATGTGCGGGCAAACCTATAACAGTGGCAAGAACGTAAACAGAAATCCGCCAAATCATCGATCCTCCTGATTTTTTTTTTGCTTAATTACTAGTATAATAAAACGTTGCTCTTTTAATAAATTTTATGGTGTATATTTTTATTTTAATTGACAGTGTCTTATCATTCTGTCTCACTCAGAAATAACATTTTCCTGGAAAAATAACGGTATTCTCAAGTACATAAATCCGCTCGGTGTCTGTACGTGTTTTAATATGTATACATACTCTGGGTGTAAACGGATGACTCATACATTCGATAATTTTTATATATAATTCTGCGTATTTTTGAGGGTGTCTTATCATTTTGTCCTGGAGTGTATCCACAAAAAGATTAAGGGAGATAATTTCTGGGGTGCATGGTCCGATTGAGCTAAAATTTTTGGAATACATGGATGTATATATGAAGTAGGCCCATGGCTGGAAATTTTATTTTAAAAATATAGATGTAAAAAAATTAAAATATCTTTAACCCTTTGGTAGCGGCGGCAATTTTGGTGTACCCCTATATTTCTATGCAATTTTTTTCTTATAAAAAACAAGTATTGAAAATGAAAATTGATAATGTTTAATGCTTGTTAATTAGAAATTGTTTGTGACCATTTGTGGGCGCTGAGTGCCTAAAAGTAGGTACGGATTATTTTTCAAATTTCGATTTATCATGATTTCTGAGATAAAAACATTAGATAATCGCGAAATTCGTAGAGAATATTGATGCTGACTAAAACTGTATATGACTAGAACTATACATGAGCGTGTGGATAACACTGTAGCTGCGGCAGACGCGTGACAAAAAATCCTCCAAATCATCGAATTTCCTGAAAAAATTTCGCTTTTTTTGAAAAAAATACAAACAATTGATAAATTTAATCTTTTGTCCACCCTGTCAATTTTTGAAAGTCGGCGTCGTACGAGAACGGTTGCCCTTTGCTAAATAGCCTCTATTTCGAGCACTTGAATCTTCTACTCACGGATATTCACGACCGGAGCATCAGATCAATATAAAATTCACAGGATGTGTTCACTCTAATTAGGACCAAGTCTGATAGAAGCGATTCGGAAATGTGTGCAATCCTGTAGTAGTGGTGCCATATTGGGAAAAAACCGCTTTTTGCCCTATAAATTCCGAAATAGACACCAGATTTTAAAAAAATTCATACAGTAGCTGGACTTCACACAAAGCCAAGTTTAATTTAATAATAAATGAAAAATTAGGTGCCAGCTATGGTAAATTTTGTGTCTTGAACCTTCCCTATAACTTCCGGTGCAGTCATTAAATCAAAACTAAAATATTAGATGAACCTTTTTGTAAGTCAAATCTGGTAAGGGTTTGGCCGAAAAATTATGATATGTGTGCCTGCTATGGTAATTTTTGTAACTGTTTATCATTTCCTTACTGAATGATGTCATTAAATTTGAAATAGTAATAGAAAACGAATATTTGGACTTCAATTATTGGCAAAGTTTTGCGGGTGATAGCCCTAAATTTCTTTTTACGTATTTAACTTCCAGCGCAGTCCTGGGATCGAAACATAATTCACAGGGTGGTTTGGCCTCAACATCAGGCAGATTCGGTTTTTGGTTTTTTTAAGCTAGCAAATTGTTGCTAGAAAAAGCATTTTCATTATTTTCGCACCAGCAGATGCTATATTAAATATTCATATGGAAAACACCTACAATGAAAATATGTAACCGGCGTTTAAACTTTCCAAGTTTTGAAAATTATTCAGATTCTATCCCTGTGACTGTCGATGCAATCATTAGATGAAAACTAAATTCACATAAATTTGAATCAGGACTACCTACTTTTGGCAGTGTTTTGTCATTATTCATCATACATCGTCAGGTAAGCAAATAATCCAAAAATTACATGCGAATAACTTCAACACCCGGTGAATATGTAGAGCAGTATATTTTCAGTCTACATTCCGCATTATCTTAAAAATGACAAGCCTTTTAACACAATCGATATGTTAAAACCACTTCAAACAACAGAAACACCATACACACACATGCAAATCTAATTAAATTGTTCAACAACTTCTGAGTGAAATTCCATGCGTTTAGTTGTTCAGTTCTATACATTTTCATTAACTTACCCTGATCTTCTCCTTCGTCGACAGTTCTGAAGAGGCTGATGTCACCAGACCCAGCAGAAAAATCGCGCATGCAGCTAGCCTGTAAAAGATTTATAAAGATATTTCATTAGTTCCAGTTACACAAATACACTTCGTTACGGATAAAATACAACGAAATTTATGTAATATCGTTACAAAGTTGGTATCATAACAGAATCTAAAGCTCATTTCACACTAGCGCGTCTTATTTGCACTTAGGTTTCTACTATGTGTATGCGTTAAGTGTGTATATTGTGGCTAATTTACATTTGAAATTATGACTGTCATTAATAGAGATGGGCTTATACTAATATTTCGAGATATTACCTAATACGAATATATTAGTGACACGATATTATAATATCTTAACTAATATTAATATATTACTAATATTTGGTTTTAATAATTTCTCGTAGCGCGGCATTATGTGTGTATTTTGATTTCATGAGCATAAATGAAAGAGTTCGACTAGAATCGGTACCAAAAAGATATTCTGCACCTGCCACCCCTTCAATTGCAATAGTAATAATTGGAATAGTGAAAATTTTATATTACTCAAAAACATCAATTTCTATTCGCCTACTTCCAAGCTTTCGTCTCGTTCCCACTAGTAACGTAGCCCATGAACCCTTCAATATGCTCATCACATTTGAACATTCACTTCACCTATTGTGTATTTCATACTGCAATTTGTCCGTTCATAATTGTTTTACTATATGAGAACTACGATCAATTTTCTTCTATTATCATTTCAAATCCCAAATAAATACATCCTGCTGTGAAAAACCTATTTATTATCACCTTTATATAACTCCAAAAACTAATATTCGACAAACATTTTATTAAACATATTCAAATTTTTAGTTCAAGAAAAATCGCGAATGCAAAAACGGCTCTCCCTTACGATCCGTATGAATTCATAAACACTATTTCCATCCACGCACCAATTTATTCAAACCTAGGTTCGTTCACAAAATTCATTAATCAACAGAATATTTTACTTCTTATTTTACTCCATTTAAACATACACCCATTTAACACACATATATCGGAAAAACTTAGCTCCGAATTAACTCATTAAACTTGCCTCATAATTAATTCATTTGACTTGTCCTACGTGTAATACATATGCCATTCTAGCAACTATCATACACTATTTTAGCCACACAACATTGAGCAGATATGCGCAATCGTATTGAATGTTCTAGAATGTTTTTTGATTCACCCAAACATACGTACGAACATACATATATCGACAAAACTTACCTCCAAATAAACTCATTAAACTTGCCTGATTCGCATTTGCGCTCATACATATATCATTACTTAACGAAACGTTCATCAGCATCACTAATACGATATATTCACTAACCCCTGGACTAATGCCTTAACAGCATTCACTAATGCCTTAACTAATACCAAATATTAGTTAAGGCATTCACTAATGCCTTAACTAATGTCAAATATTAGTTAACGTATTCACTAATGCCTTAACTAATATCAAATATTAGTTTAGACTCTAAACTAATATATTATATTAGTTTAGACTCTAAACTAATATATTATATTAGTTTAGACTCTAAACTAATATATTATATTAGTTTAGACTCTAAACTAATATATTATATTAGTTTAGACTCTAAACTAATATATTATATTAGTTTAGACTCTAAACTAATATATTATATTAGTTTAGACTCTAAACTAATATATTATATTAGTTTAGACTCTAAACTAATATATCCTAATATATTAGTTTAGACTCTAAACTAATATTTGATATTAGTGAATGTCTAAACTAATATTTGATATTAGTTAAGCCATTAGTGAATGCGTTAACTAATATTTGACATTAGTGAATATCTAAACTAATATTTGATATTAGTTAAGGCATTAGTGAATGCGCTAACTAATATTTGGCATTAGTTAAGGCATTAGTGAATGTCTAAACTAATATTTGACGTTAGTTAGGGCATTAGTGAATGCTTTTAAGGCATTAGTCCAGGGGTTAGTGAATATATCGTATTAGTGATGCTGATGAACGTTTCGTAAAGTTATTTAACTACTGACAGGATATATGTTATGGCTAGGATAGTGTAAGATCGCTCATATAATGATGTATGTATGAGCGCAAATGTGAATCAGGCAAATTTAATGAGTTGATTTGGAGGTAAGTTTTGTCGATATATGTATGTTCGTACGTATGTTTGGGTGAATCAATAAACTGATCTTGTTCTTTTGAGTGAAGTAATGCAATTAATGGAGACGAAAATACTTGCAAGTTCCAAAATACTCGATACGAGTATATACTCGTATCGAGTATTTTGGAACTTGCAAGTATTTTCGTATCGCGTATTTTTGTATAGAGTATTTTCGTGTTTGCGAGTATTTTGGGACTTTAGGTTTAGGTTTTTAGGGCAAAAGTAGCTGAAATCGGACAAAATCGGCCAATTTTGAGTTAGAGTTGTTTGGGACATAACGGGCCAAGACCTATTGCTGTGATACAAAAATTTAGGTTTTGTAAGGGAGGAAGGGGTTTTTTGGCCATCATTTGTCAAAAACTGCCTTTACAGCGCTTTCTATGATTGAAAGTGATCGGGGAGTATATTAGTGATATTTTAAGGGCGAAAAAAATCTTGATGGGACAAATTGGGCAAGTATTTTATTCAATTATTCATAAAGTTTTTAGGGCAAAAGTAGCTGAAATCGGCCAATTTTGGGTTAGAGTGGTTTTGGACATAACGGGCCAAGACCTGTTGCTGTGATACAAAAATTTCGGTTTTGTAGGGGAGTAAGGGGTTTTTTGGCCATAGTTTGCCAAAAACTGCCTTGACGGAGCTTTCGATGATTGGAAGTGGTCGGGGAATATAATAGTTAAATATTAAGGGCGAAAAAAATTTTGATAGAGACATTTGGGCAAAAACGTCCATTTTTTCCAAAAAAATTTTTTTTGTTCAGCATGAATTCAGGGACCTTCCTGAGTTGTTTTGGGCGAAATTTCCATACAAATCCGGGAAAAAGTGGCTTAGTTTCTAAGATACGGCAAAATGAAATCTGCGGGAAAACCGTCCGCAAAAACTGAAAGTAACTGTTCAGATCCTTTTTGGCTCGACAGTTGGCTTCTCCGGCTGTGCTGAAGTTCTCCTCGTGACTGCACTCCAACCCTACCGGGGTTGTGACTCATATCCAGCCTTACCGAAGAGGTTGGCCCCCTAGTGGGTGTATGTTTAATAGACTAAATTTTTTTTTTAAATTTCTTCAAAAAATTTTCCATAAACTTCATGCTTTAGTGTGGCGAAGTGGAAAACCGACAGTTTTAGATTAGCCAGGAAAAGTTTGGTGTCAGAAATGGATTGATGAAAAGTCATATAGATGACAACAGGATTAGTTGGTCCTATCTTACTAAATGTTTCGATATTGGTAATTTGAAAGAATACAGGAGGTTTTTTATGCATATATTAAAATGAAAATCAAATTAAATCGGTTGATTTCCCTTAGATGGGTCCTAGATTGGAGAAAGACTTGCCAAATAAGTGACCGACCATTGGAAAGTTACGGACAAGCTGCACGAACTAATAACTCAGTATCCTTTCATGGTCATCTGCACCATCACCATTCTAGCCTGGGAACTTTGTGTCTGGTGGGTGGGGGAGGGCATATCACACCGTTTTGTTACACCACTGCAAATCGTATGTACTTGTATGTAGTCATATAAATGTACGAGTACATACTTCAAAAAATGCCAGCTAGTATTTTTGGAACAGGTATTTGGAACAGGTATTTTTTTGTACTCGTACTAGGAATATCTAGTATGTGAAAATGCGAGTACGACCCAACTCTAGTAATAATGTGTAGATATTAGCTCTGTTCGCGTACTGCAGCAGCAACCTATTTTTGTAGCTGGCTTCTTTTTGTGGCAAAATTTGGTTTGCAGCAAGAGTACAAAAACGACATGCTGCGAATCTATTTGAATATGCTATAAAAACATTCCTGTTGCCTATTATCTAATTTTTTCATTGCGTTGGGTCGGTTCGTTACCTATTAGTGGTAGTGCAATGTCATAAAATTTGTCCCCATTGCCGGTCCTTTCTACAAAATTAATCACTTAAATGCCGCGGTTAATTTAATGGGAACATGCTTAGGCTGTACTAAGAACCGTTGACTGACAAATAAAGAAGATAATTAAAGTCGGCATGAGGGTGCAAATGAGGTACCTCCATGCAATTATGTACATCCATGAAAATGTGAATGTAAAACATATACATGGGGACATTTAATATGCATCCTCATACAATGACCTCGTTTTAATAGTCAAAGGTTTCGATTACAGCCGCATGCAACTAATGGCGGCAATTTATATACACATTTTTGTTTTTCAATGCTTGATTTAGTAAAACGACACGGCATTGCGAACAAATTGATTGATAATAGAAAAATAAGAATAAAAAAATTTCACGCGAAACTAATATTTATATATTATAATACGTCACAATAAAATATTACTATTACCTAATATATTCAAATATTAGTAATATCTTAACTAATATGAATATATTAGTCCCACCTCTAGTCATTAAAGTGATTTAGAGATTTTCAATATGATTTTTGATAGCACAATGCTAGTTGGATGTTAGATGGTACATACAGATGTACAGTTGAGCTTTCGTTTCGAAAGATTCTCTGTTCTGGCTTCATTCGAACGCGAATTTACTTGTTGGCGCCTGGAACTGTGATTTCGTTTTGTTTGACAGATTTTGCTTCGAGTGTGAGGTCTGAAATTTTGTTATCGCGAAAAGACCTTGAAAACGGTCGTATTTCCGTAAGGGGGTGAATGAAATTCATATGATGGGACTAGGAGAATAAGATTTCAGTAAGAGAGTGGTCATTAAGTGAAGAACGACGCTTAGATTTATTCTTTGAATTTGAGGGAAAAAAACACTGAATGCAAGCATGCACACTCGTTTCACATGGATGTATTTCTACAGCTCGGGAAACAAATTAATCAAAAGCCAAGCTCTTACAAAATCCAACTGTCAATCAATTTATGTTGTCGAAAGTCATAGAAATTCTAAACTACTCAATTTAGAATCACTCAAACATAAATTGCATAATCGATGCGTGGAAAAATTTCTTTCTCCGAGTATCGAATTCCTTTCGCATGTACTAATGATAACCACTCGTCGAATGTATCAACACCACAAGAGGCACTTTCTTGCAAATCATATCATTTTTTGTAGAGTTGTTTTTGTAAAGAAAAAACAAATCGAATCAAATTTCAGTTTCAACACTCTCATCAAAATAACACGACGCAAATCTCACAGTTGTCAATAGACCATACTGAACTATTTAAGTACTTATCGTTTTTGGCTTTAATTAAATTTCTTCAGTTTTTCGATCGGATTCATGCATGTTGTTGTTGCTGCTGCTGCTGCTAAAACAGCGTATCTGCTTTTGTCACAAATCTATCAACGACATAGTCACATACTATGTAGATACTTCGCAACAACTTTCCAAATCGCATTTGAATCCTGCGATGATTTTCGATTGCAGACTGCTAAAATTTCAACTATGATTTATACATGAAGCTAATACAAATCTTCCAGCTTAGCTCCGATCGTAATTCTAGTCGATGACTCAATCGATCTGTATAGTATTTTTCGTACACAGAATGAATCTAGATGCTGAGCTAGGCTAGTAGGCTAGTCTGTCGCTTTTATTTGCTGGAAGTGGCATATTTGAGCGACGACATCGCGATGAACGGGCAGACGGGACTAGTTCGCCCATTTATTCGAAAAAGTTACACTTGATCGCTTTCGTGACCCGGCCATATGTTAGCGATCGCACTTCCACAACTACATAGTACAGAATCAAATCATGCATAATGCCCTCCGTGTATGTCCAAGAGTCAAGTCAGAGCTTATAATAGATGTACATTAAAATTAAATCGCGTAAATGCATAGAATTTGGGGTAATTGCATAGAACTGAAATCATTACCGAACTGACTCTAGGGGCTTCGGAATGATCTTCAGGAGATATTCCGACAATGTTCGAAATGAAGCCAGTTGATAAGCTTCGAGCTGATATGCATAAGTATAATTCAAAACACAGTGTGCAGTGTGTGGCTCAGTAGACCTTTGTCGTTGATGAATCCATGCCACTTTTCACATTCGAATGTATCTAAGACGGACCCAAATTTGAGCTGAAGATTTCATTGCAATTTATCGCTAGTAGATTAGTAGCTTGATTTGTAGTATTTCAAGTACTATTACGTACGTTGTTCGTCTGTACTGGAACATGCGTTGGCTACCGGGGATTAGTGTTGGCCTCGACGTCATTATCACTGCTAAGACTAGAAGTAACCACAATAGTGGGCTTCATTAAAACGTGTGTCTAACGTTTGAATAGTTCGAATATGCAAAATATGCTGAGACGGAAAAGTGTTGAGAAAGAGGATCTGTTTAATGCAGGAGGTAGATTAGCTGTAGGCTTCGTTATGTAATTGGACTGAACGTAATTCAGATTTAACCATTAATGATTGATTATTCATAGGTGATTGAAATCGGTTTCAAGGCACTTTTTGCAATTTATCCGCAATCAAGGCAAATTTCTAGAAACCATGTAAAAACTGAAATAATTTCCAGGCTTAATTTGACATCTTTCATAATTCGGACATATTTTTGAGATAATTGCTGTTGTTTTATTATTTATTTTACCAACGATTTGTAGAAGTTACACCGATTTGTAGCACGAAAAAGAAAAGGCAACTCTTTCCCCTGCTTGCAAGTTAAGTATTATGATTATTTAGAGAGTACTGTCCGCTCTGATCGGTAAGCTAACGTGCAAAGCTCGTGCACAGAAATCGACTAGGTTTTTTTTTTTAGTTAAAAATGCTAAGAGAGTTGAACTCTTCATATTAACAAGCACTAGTCCTTCATTTTTTCTTTTCCTGATTAACAGAATATGTTTCGTTTTAGCAGGAATCACGGTTAGGTTATGCCTCGAACACCAAATGTCAATTAAATCCACTGCGTGTTGTGTATTTCTACACACCACACTCAAATCCTTACTGACCGCTAGTGTGGCCACGTCATCAGTGTACAGCCGTTCTTGTTTCAGTTCGTTTAGCAGGAAATCAACTGGCATACTCCACAAGTGCGGGGGTAGAAGGGCATCCATTTGTCTTCTCTATTCTCAAGTAACAGTCGGCTGCAGCTTCCGTTAGCAACAATCTCTGCGCCAGCATAGCATGTATTAATTTAACTAGAGCAGTGTCCATGCCATGAGCTTTCGCAGCTTCAAATACCTCCCCAAAGAGCGCGCAGTTAAAGGACCTTGCAATATTCACAAATTACTTCATCACATACTCACCATTTGAGACCACTCCCTCAAATCTGGAAACCAAATAATTACGGGCCGATTCACATGATTTTCTTTGCTAATATCATTCAAGAGCCCTAGTTCGTATGTGTTGTTCAACAAGTCTCTGCAGTCATTTTAGCATAAACGAAGTTAAGCTGATCGGCCTAAAGTTCTTTTGATCTGAATAGTCATCTCTCTCCGTTTTAGACGTAAAAACTACCTTAATCTGGTGCCAAGGCGATGGAACATGTCCCGGATGATTTTCTTTTAAGTTCAGCTTCTGGTGGTTAGTTCCCTTCCTTACCGTAACCAGATAGATGCCATCCAGGCTCGGAAATTTTAAATGTTAAAACATGATTGCATCCCTCACCTTTTCGCTGGTGACCACAGATCGAGCTGTATACCAGTATGTCTCACTAATGCAAAGAGTAGGAGGTTTGGTAAGAGGTACATATGACTTCTGCGTTTCAATCACTGGAAAGTGATTCGCAAGTAAAGCCTGCAGAAACTACTTTTTGAACACCCATCCGGGTGTTTTAGGATCTTGCCTTCTCCAGGACCTTGCAAAGTCTCGGCGTCTCTCGCGCACCTTGCAGTCCCTCAGGGAACGATCTGAATGATTTCCTTTTTAAGGTACTTACCAAATTCTTAAAGGTTATCTGCGAGACTCTGTACTCGATCCTTTCTTCCTCAGTGTTGCTCTTAGGAGCAAGTTTTTTGGTGTTTTTCCTGGATCTTTACAGCTCCCGGATCTACCAGTGAACCGTTTCGCTGCATCTACTCTTACTGATCGGATAGTTCTCTTCACAGCTACCTAGTATGTCTCTATTTGAAGTCATCAAACGGCATACAATTGACCATTGCGACTTTATCCTACCACTGGGACACGCTCCGTCTGCAAGAAGTCTATTGAACTTAGCCCAATCAACGTTTCTTCTCTCCACCACGGATTTTGAATCCGCAGCTAAGCAGAACACCAAGTAGCAGTAATCAGACAGTGAGATCTTATCCGATACGTGCCTTCCAGTTATTGATCTAACTATTCTAGATGAGTATAGTGATACATCAACAGCCGGTGGGAAAATCTATGCCTTCAGGCACAGATGTGTCCGAAAATGACGTTTACGGAGCCCTTTAGACAAATTCCGCATGATCTCAGTGAATAAAACTTTATAGGAGAGAACTAGCACTGAATCTTTGCGTTTTATTCTGGAGCCATATCGATAGATAGTCACAGAGAATAAGTGCTTCACGTTCTCTTTGATTTGGTTGGATTTAACCGCATACAAGAAGTAGCTCAGCATCATGCGGTATATATCCTTGAGGAAACCATCTTACGCAGCTGTGGGGCTCTCTCTGAGATTTCCGTATCTGATAATCCAGTATTTCACTCCAGGCTTGTATCAGTATAAAGTGCTAGGCACTCCAACCTAATGTCCCCAGAATTTTTCGGCACGGAATGCGTAGCAGCTCTTTTTCTATTAGTGAAAGATGCCAATCTAAGGAATTTTACCATCGTTTTAGGGAATTTCTCCTAGTCTAGAGAATTTTTATATTCGCCGGGATAATATAGGGATTGTTTTATCTATTTTATAAATTTTGACTGAATATACTGGAAGTGTCAACTTTCAGATTTGAGACTATACTTTTTAGAGAAAGTATATGTTCGGATTTCGACTTGCATCCAAATTATTGCGATGTCTATGCTTATGCGTGCGTACCCATAAGGGAAGTGTTTAAGTTGTCAGCGAATTCAAAATTGTGAGAAGTTTTATTTAAAAATTTAACACTTTTGTATATTACTATAGATAATATAGTACTGGTAGCTAAATACCAATGCTTCGCAAAATCCTGATGAATTCTAGGAGATCCATTGGAAAGATCTTTGAACATACTAAGCTATGAAGGTGAAAATCACTAATTGATCCAATAGCTCCAAGAGAATAAATTAGAATTAGATGGCAAAAAAAATATTTGAACCACTGAGGGGCTAAAAAACTAAATATAACGACACCTTAGACCGCAAATTTTTCTTTTAAAAGTAATTTTTGACGTCTAGGATAAAGCAACTAGAAAGTCACGCCTTAAACAAATTTTCAGTCAAACAAGTTTCTAACTTAACTCTTCAATACACTGACAGAGAATTCTGAAATATGGTTTTGCGCCCTTGAATGTTTAAAAATTGATTGACTGGCATGACTTTCGTCACACAAATCTCAGATGCATTATTATCGAAAAATAATGCTATCCGGTCTTTTGACTCCTTAAATTAGAGCGCAATGTCTTCATTTTTAGAAATAAAAGTTTCATCAGCGTTAAAAATTCGATTTGCTTTGGTCTATCAAAATTTTAGTTTTTCCTTCAGATGTGTCCGTACAGCTGATGCATTTTCAGCTAAGCAGCTGATACATTTTTCCCTTTGATTGATAATGTAGTGCAATTAAAAGCGAAAAAATATTTTTTTTGCGTTTGAGGGTGTCATCTTTACTGTGACCCTATCTAGTCATGTCGACTGAGGACTTACTTTTCAAACACTCCATTGCACTCTTTTTGTTTTCTAGCGTTGCTCATGACGGTCGTTACTTGTGGCAGATGTACAGTCATACTATTTTGAAATGGTGAGCACCTGTCCTTTTTAGTGAACTAGTTTTAAAGGTTGCGAATCACCAGTATTCCATGATACGTCAGCGGAACTTTTTATCCACAATAACTAGAGCGCTATGTACTTGTGAACCATGTTTGAACTTGGTAGCTGCTGCATAAGATGCATCCGGTTAAAACTCTGTAAATATTTCGAAGGTCTTTCGATTTAAGTTTGATAGCTTTCCTAGCATCTTTTTCGTTGTGTTTGGAAAATATTTGCTTTCAAAGTATTCCTTCTTACTTACTTGGAGTCGTAATTTGATAAAAGGTACTTTGCTACTCAGATCAGTTGGCTCAATTTCTTCAGTTTGAAAAAGCTCTGAAAACCAAACAAAGGCAAAACTAATCCTGTTCATGAAACTAATTTAATATGAAGCTGTTACTTTTTACTGTTTTTAGTGATTGCCCATCGGATACACATCGTTTCGTCAATGCTATTCGTTTTTATTTTCTCTACTCACAGAAAAGATCTCACTTATTCTGATTCTACTTTCATTTTCCTTTTCTATTTATTCTGCTCATTTTATATTTCCATTTATTTTACTTCGTGCTACTTCCATACAAATTAATTTACAGAGCAAGAGAATATTTTACATATTCTACTGCTTTCGATATAATCGTGTTAATTTAGCCTTGACAGATGGATTATATTTTAGATTATCCTATTTCCTCAAGTCTTCTTTATCACATATCTTAGCTATCGAGAATTTTTCATTAGTTTTATGGTTTTCCAATACTTAATGGTTATGGCGAATTAAGTCTGCGACTATTAAAAGACCTCTCTTTCTCTCTATACTAGGTCTTCAATCTCTTGTCATTGTCACCGACAGTCTCCATGTTCAAATGTCTCCAACAAACTCATTGATGTGATCATTGACTTTCGATCAGATATCCATTGAACGCGCTCCCTGACATCACGTCAGCCTGTAGCTAAGCAAAACCAGCCCGTACTCCTAGCAAACGGCATCTCTAAGCCCGTTGTTCTATGAAACTAAACAAACGATCCTTCGCCAAGCCCAAGTCTAAACTCAAATCTGTCGCATTAATTCTAATATCGGCTAACGAGTGTACAGTTAATATTTCCGGAACACATAGAATTCCCGAAGTCATCTCAGTTTCTCAAAACGAAATCACAATAATAAATTGCCAAAACGTGACCCACGACATCGGTTACTCGATAACTGCCCATTTAGACGAAATAAGGCAAAAAGAAAGATCTTAATCAACTGCACTGATCGTGCATACAAAGTTTCCGTTGACAAACTATGCATACGAGAGTTTTCTCTATTCAAGTTTTCGGGCGAAAGAAAGCAGTCGAGGGAAATGTTTGTTGACCAGTCGATAAATTAAAGTGCCATCTGTCTTACTGAATGAGGATGTCATTGTATTGTCTATTGATTTATGATGCGACTTTTTGTTGAGTTATGATTTCATGCATTGGTAGTAAGAATAGGGGAACGATATTTTCAAGGACTTATTCGAAGTTTCTTGGTTGGACTTCGAACTCAAATCCATTTTGAAACCATTGCATTCCAATACTGTTACAATTACCAATTTCTCGCCTTGAAATACTTATGTAGTTAACCATGTAATCTCATAATTTTTAAAATTGTGTGGGAGACTGTAATACGGGTACTACTTACATTCCGACATTTACGGAAGCCTTGTTAACATCATTCATTCAGGTTCTACCAACGTAGCATTTGTCCACTTCCTTTCCTTCGAATAAATGAATGGGCCCCACATTTGTTCCGGTCAAGCCTATCCCAATTTTCGGGATTAGTGTCACCATGCTTTGAACACCAACTCGATGTGACGACATGATTTTCATAGATGGCCGTCCTCATCCATCAAACATTTCGGATCGATGATGGACACGCGATGACAAGAAATTAAATTTATTCGCTTGAATGCAACAAAGTACGAAGAGTATGTGGTAGCGTGTTAGTTGGTTAGCGATGGCGGCAGCAAACCACAAGAAATGTCAGTAGTTATTAGAGATTAGTGTTTTAATGAAGAATGTGCATTAAGTAGGTGTCTGTGGGAGCACCGCAATGGTGCGATTGAATTGCATTTATTATCTAATAAACTAGCGCGTTGTTGATGGGAGCTGCGTTTTAGATTCCTTACGGAGTATATTTCATAAGTGATCGAAGAGTATGCAGAATAGATAAGATTTAATTAAAAGTATCTATGCTATTTTTTATTCATTTCGCTTGGAGATAAAATCAATTAATGGAATTTCAAAAGTAAGAGGGAATTAAGAAGTAGATAATCAATAATATTTTAATGCCCATGTCTCGGGGCCACTGTTTCGCATCTAATATCTGATTCGACAATTTTTTGAAGAAATCATTTTTTCATTGGAAATTCAACCTAAATTTAAAGATATGATATAGATATTATCATTTAAGTGATTTGCGAATTTCCGTATGCACTGATGGTCCATGTGGAAATTTAGGTATCTCTAGCCCTTTGGTGCGAGCAGGCATTTTAGTGATCAATTAGGTATCTTAATATCTCCTTGAAGAAATAACGTTCGAAAAAAGAACAAGCATATAAAGTGGAGAGTTTTAATATTTATAGTTGGGCTATGATAACGCTTTAGAAATTTTTAACCGGACGCAGGCGCTGAGTGCCAAAGATTTGTTTTCGAATTTGAGTTGTGATTAGTGATGGGCAAAATGACTCTTTGAAGTGAGCCAGCTCCGTAAAACTCACTCACTTTAAAGAGTCGCTCTTTAAGAGCCACTCAAAAGAGCCACTTCAAGCAACTTTTTTATGGTTGCAAAAGTATAAAGTAAATTGCTATTTTTTGTTGTTTTATTAATAATAATAAGCTTAAATCTAATATAACATAACATTACTTTAAAAATATAATATAGCATATAATATAAATTTAAAAATAAACCATAAAATCATATCTGAAAATCTTTCCATATAAGTGGCCACTCTACTCAATCGTTGATTCACTATCTCCAGATTCTGGGATGTAAATCTTTCTTTTCCTTCCACCAATTGAGAGGGTCAGCAGTTCTGGGTATATTTACATGTTGTAAATACTTATCCATTTCGTTAATGCCTGCAGCTACATAGCTTTGCTGGGTTCTTACACTGTTGACTTTGTCATCAAATTTTCGCCATAGCGAATTTTGCGTTCCTTGTGCTATGGGTACCGAAACTAGATGTATACAAGCAAGTTTGTACGTGGATTCATTTTGAAATGCTACTCTTTTAAATCGTGGATCTAAAAGAACGCTCTCTAGGCAAAACATATTTTCTTTACATAATTTAAATCTGTTTGAAAGTTCTGTTTGGATCACATTTAAAAAACTGCGTACATCAGCAGTTTTATATTCGTTCAGACAGAGTTTTGAAATGTAGCTTATAATCGTTGATATAATAATATATATTTTTGAAATCGATACTGTTTTCTCACTGCTTATTTCTGCTTATTTCTCATTGAAGATGCTCAATATATCAGGGGCTGTTTTCATAATATTTCATTCATCAGAAGAAGGAGTTGGTAGATTTTAGTTCAGGACACCTAAGGTGGCTAATAGTGGCTCTTTTACTTCTTGAATGTGCACAAGCATAGATTACGTAGAGTTCCACCTGGTAATAGCATCAAACTTTAATTTAAGCTCTACGTATTCCATTTGCCTCTGTTTTTGTTGTAATTTTGCCGTTATTTTGCTACCAAAATTTTTTCGGACGGTTTTCCGTCAGATTTCATTTTGCCGTATCTTCGAAACTAGTCCGCTTTTTCCCAAACTTGTATGGAAATTTCGCCCGAAACAACTCAAAAAGGTCCCCAAATTCATGCTAGTCAAAAAAAAAATATTTTGGAAAAATGAACGTTTTTGCCCAATTTCCCCTATCAAAAATTTTTTTTGCCCTTGAAATATCACTATTGTACTCCCCGACCACTTCCAATCATCGAAAACGTCCTAAAGGCAGTTTTTGCCAAACTGTGGCCAAAAAACCCCTTACTCCCCTACAAAACCGAAATTTTTATATCGCAGCAATAAGTCTTGGCCCGTTATGTTCCAAACCACCTTAACCCCAAATTGGCCGATTTTGTCCGATTTCAACTACTTTTGCCCTAAAAACTTTTTGAAGAACGAAAATATTCGATACGAACCTCTTCCATATACCTGTTCTAGTGTATACGCTTAAAAAATGAACGTTTTTGCCCATTTTCCTCTCTCAAAAATTTTTTTGCCCTTCAAATATCACTATTGTACTCCCCGACCACTTCCAATCATCGAAAGCATCGTAAAGGCAGTTTTTGCCATACTATGGCGAAAAAAACCCCTTACTCCCCTACAAAACCGAAATTTTTGTATCGTAGCAATAGGTCTTGGCCCGTTATGTCCCAAACCACTTTAACACCAAATTGGCCGATTTTGTCCGATTTCAACTACTTTTGCCCTAAAAACTTTTTGAAGAACGAAAATATTCGATACGAACCTGTTCCATATACCTGTCCAAGTGTATACGCTTCATCTCTAAAATCTGCCTATGAAATGCACCGCCTAATAGCCAACATTTGGCTATAAAATACTCGTGAACCAGAGCAAAATATATGCACGTAAACGCATACTGTGTGATCACAAAATGTCGCCATCAATAACCGCACACGATCAGTATCCATCATTCGCACAGTTCTTCATTCAACGGAGTCGACTCTTTTATTCCTCACTCGCACAGTGTTCATTCAAAAGAGTCGACTCTTTTATTCCTCACTCGCACAGTGTTCATTCAAAAGAGTCGACTCTTTTATTCCTCACTCGCACAGTGTTCATTCAACGGAGCGACTCTTTTATTCCTCACTCGCACAGTCTTCATTCAACGGAGCGACTCTTTTCACTATGCAATACGATAGTCGTATACATATGTTCGTGTTCCGACGTTAGAATAGCATAGATTTCGCTTCAAGTACACACGGTAGTCTAATGAAGTATTGCCGTGTGTATATGCATAAGCTTTATTTGGTCGGGTGGTTGTTTGAGTGGCTCCGCAATATCGCTATTGCCACTAAAGTGAAGGTATGAAGTGTGCGGAGCTATTCTAAATGATGGCTCACATAGCTCTTTCAAAAGAGTCGAAGAGCTGAGTCGCTCAGAGTTGAAGAGTTGACTCACACAGCTCCTTCAAAAGAGTCGCTCTTTTTGATTGACTCGCTCATGAGCGACCCATCACTAGTTGTGATAGCTTCCAAGGAAATCATTAGATCATTACAAAATTTGCAGAACACATTGTCACACTCTCAAACCATTGAGTCTACTGATTTATTTGACTGCTTTTTGGGAAAAAATGCTAATGATTGATCAAGTTAATACATTTTTCATCTTGCCAGTTTAAAATAGAATTTCAATATAACCAGTAGATTTCAGTAGGATCAGATTTGATAAAATTTCGAAAAATATGCGAAAACCCCTGGGACATCTTCATATACCAAGATTTAAATGAAATTCAGTGGCATAAAAGTCAGTCGAAAGCAAATAAGTGCGCAACAACAACATTGTTTATGTAGTCAAACTTTTTAAAGTATAATTGTAACCGCAACGACCTGCAAACTACGATGGAGCTAGCGAGGTCTCGATACTTCAAAGGAAACTTTCCGTCGAGGGGAACAGGTTGGAACAGTGAGATTGCCAAATTGCGACGTATCGCCACAGCGTGCAAGGAATGGTCAGGAAGTTGCCGAGCTTACTGGAGCTTTCTGAGAACGAGAGTTACAAATTGGTTACCCACAGACTCAGTTGAATGCGGTCTAGTAATCTAGTTCCTGGCACATCCATCAAAATCAGATGATCACATCATCATCTTCAACTGGGAGGATATTCCTCTTTTCACGGAAGGAAAGCTGATTGGAAAAGTGTCTGCGATGATGAACCGGTAGCCCCTGGGCCCTGATGGAATACCAGTGGAAGTACTCAAAGTTAAAGTGGAGTGTCAATCGCAATTATTACTGGATTTATATAATTCCTTTTAATCACTAATTGACCCAATAGCTCGTTTCGGCATGGATCGTCATCCATGCGTTGTACATGCCCTGTCCACTGTAGAAGTTCTAGTTTGACGATTTTGGAGACTTCCAGCTCATCGTTCAACTCATTGGTGCACTGAGGAAATTCTGCGCCGATAAGTTGTTTTCACCAGGTGAACATCCATCACACTTGACGTCCATCTCTTGCTGATAATGACGTGGTCAATTTGATTGACAGTATGTGCGTCTGGAGATTTCCAGTTCTGCTTATGAATGCGGCGGTGTGGAAAGCAAGTTGAGCCTACAACAAGATTCCTGCTACAGGCGAAGTCGATTAGACCTTGGCCATTAACGTTTCATTCTTCGTAGAGGCTGTGTCCTCCGTAGCCCCCCGATGCGAACTTTCATTCCCGACTTTTGCATTGAAATCTCTCAGTAGCATTTATACATCGTTTGATGGAAGTGAGTCGAAGAGAGTTTCAAGGTAGGCATAATGTGTGCGAATCGCACACTGCCTTTCGTTCACGGGTTTGATGTCGAAAGCGTGTGGCTTGAGCTACTTATTCCCTATGAATGCTACTCCAAACTCCCTGTGGCCCGACCTCTCCTTTTAAGCGCCAGGGACCTTTCCATCACGGTGGAAATTTGCCCGCTTAGCATTCAAGACCGACCCAGACAATTCGTTTTGTATGTTGCAAATAGATCATCACAGGTACCGAAAGGGGCAACTCTCAATTCAGCAGCTGTTGTAGCAAGAATCGAGGAGAGATTTCATAGTGCTAGACCAGTACTCTTACTGTTGACGCTAAATGCCGAAAATCCCTTCAATTCAACGAGGAGGATTGACGTCCTTTGGGCCCCCGAGCATGGCTTCCGCAGTCCTGACTAAATGTTACTATGATGGCGAACCGGTGACTACTGTACGACACCTACAAATGACTTTGGATGAAGCTTATCTATTCAGGGGCAGCGCAGATGTCGAAGGACTTCTTCATGGATGTGCTTTTGGTGGGTTGCGCTGTTGACACAGCAGCGGTAATCACTTTCAGAACAACCTAGTTCTCCCAATTCAGACTTAACCAACACTAGCAAACCGGAGGATACTGACTTCTATCTAGATGTTGGGGGAGTCCGCAGAGTTCTAGGCCAATAAGTCGACTAAACTAAGTATGTGAGACATGTGGCAGGAATCTGAGAGCTGTCGGGTTAATAACTAGATTTATGGCCACCATCGAAACGAGGCACAGGTTGCTGATGCTCCATCTTCCAGTACGGGGCTGAAATTTAGCCGAAAGCATTCTAAACAAAGAAGTTCAGAGTGCGGATCGCCAGCTTCAATCGCTGAAGTGTCCTGCGTATCGCCTGAAGCTGCAGCACGGTACCAGAAGACAATATGCTGTTGGTTTCAGAAGGAGTCTTGATAGCCCTATTGACACAGGAACGCAAAGCAGGGTATCTCATTTGTTCTTAATTGGAAAGAACAAAGGTTTTAGCTCGTACGAATGCGATGCTTCCGCATTTGGTAGCAACGCTTAAGTACAAGTAACAACAATCGATGAAGGGCAAGTAGTAAAATCGCTGGGCGACTAGACATACATCTTTTGGAGCCTCGAGTCTGCCGTGTCCATGTAGAAGTGGATTTCTATTTCCAACAGCTGCTAACGGGATATGGTTCCTTCAAAACAGTATCTGAAAAGAATGGGTAAGGTGGGTACATGGTTCTACCGGTATTATAATGATGAGCCCGATAATACTCACCATACATTCTTTGAGTGCAATCATTTCACAAGTTTAAGAAGTGCTCTCGAATCCACAATCGGCCCGGTATTGCGAGACTCGATCCTAGGAACGATGCTACACCACGAAAATAAATAGTGCATCGTCTTAGTATTGTCGGTAAAGAAGCAGGAGCGTTGCCTTGCTGGGCCATAAGCGAGCACGGATTAGTGACCAAGCACAACTGGATAGACGCAATACAAAATCTGATTCCGTCTAGGTCTTCCATGGGCTGTAGGAGAGCTTTTTTAGTAAGTAAAAATCTTACATAACCCGAGGTTCGGGGACCCGGATTCTGTGTAGGTGGCTAAAATAAAATATTCAAACCATCTACACACCAAAAACCCCTCAACCATACAAAACTTTTATGCTCCTATAGCTTCCGTTGCATTCTTCATACCAAAAACAAATTCATAGGAACGGCTAGTTTCAAAACAGAGCATGTCTAATAGACTTTTGTGGCGGTGACTGGACAATTTGGCTACTGATCTGCTGAAAAATGATCAAACTAAATTTATAAGGAGCTCTTTTAGTAGAAAACGTTCTCAAACTGTTCACATTTCCTCTGTTTTGCTTCGAAAATTGAGCTATTTTCTCCATGTTTCTTAGAGAAAAGAAATAGATTTGTAAAAAGAATGAAACAATGGAAAACTTTTTACTCATTGTCTTTGAAAACAGTGAAAAACTCGAATGTTTTTCTCTGCTTGATCAGCCAAAGCAACCAATAAATTTCCCACAGTAAAAATCCCGAAATTTTCAACCCCTTATCATTATCAACCTAGCTCACATGGCACTTCTACTCCATAACTCTCCCAAAAACAAAAACATTCCTTGGCCATTTTAATTCGGCTTATGAATCATCCTTCAATCGACACTCTATTATGCAATTAAAGAAAATCCATGCACTAAACTGCAGCGACTAATTTCAAAAGTAACGCCATACTGAAAACACTCTCAGCATCAGCTCATTAATGGCTTTAAATCAAAATTAACGATCCATCAATCCTCACATTCTAATCTATGTGCTTTATATGCAAGTCTACTAGTTGCAGCACATAAATATGTGTAACTTCATGAAACACCACATCATTCGATTCGGCCGATCTGATCAACCACATTATATCGAATTTCTAACGGCCCTTAAACAATTAAAGAAAGTCCACTCCAGAACCGATCATCCGTACACTCGTTCGTGGTTTCCGTTTATGTTTCTGTTTCTTTTAGCTTCTTTCGATTTCAACTCTCCTTATTGGATAAGTGTGTGCATTAAAACACTTTCACGGAATTGGGTCAACCAATAAATCGACAAATTACGTCTAATCCGATAACAATTTTAATTTCTTTAAATTCATTTCGATAGATCATCATGACACATGAATGATTGGATGTTAATTTGAACCGTATCTAGTAGTGTTGGCTGGAATGTATCTTCTTTAATTTCGCTTGATGAAACCGAGAAAGTTCTATTGTTTCTCATTCGGAGTGTTCTTTGTGCACTCCAAAGTTTCAGAATGTGATCATCCTACTGGTCTTAAGTCGTGTCGTAATGATGAAATATTTGCGAAAGCGCAAACTAATCAATGATTCGAACTAATCAATGATTCGAATCTAGTAATCGCGTTAAAGAGCAATTAAGCTAATCCTCCCCGTCGTAATTTAATTTGGTTTCGAATTGAGTTTATTTTGGCATGCGTCATGCGTTAGTTGTGAAAATTGATTGTTGAGCCTTGAAAAATACAAAAAAATTGTACGGTTTCGGAAATTGCCAAATTGAGAAACGGATTTTACGGCCATATATATTTTTTTAGTTATTTTCTAAAACCGAAATTTCAAATATCGTATGGAATGCGATCGAAGCAAATTGATGGCATTCTTATCGATCAAGCTGTTATGATTTTCATGTCAAGCCCATCTATCTATATCATGCTACATCTGACGATGGAAGATCAAAGGGATGTGACCTTAAAATGTCGATCTCCTGAGACCAAAACAAATCCATCTAATTCTGAAATTCCATAAATATATGTTTCTCGTACAAAACAACTCACTGGTGTCTCTACATGACTTATAGGGAAAAACTCTGTGCACGAACTGAATCTTGAAAAAGAAAAATATTTTTAGAACATGTACATAGTTTGGTATGACGACACTTGCCATCTTCATGATGTATATTTGAGAGCATATATAGGTGTCTAAAATGATTGATTGCCCTACATGAACGAATTCAGCTCTATGCAAGGTGTGAAATAATTAGAGCGACGATCTATTAATGGTTTAGGCAACATAAAGTGATTTGGTGGCTCCTTGCAAGATCTTTGTAGACGAAAGATGATTTCGTAGGATTTGAAGTGATAATTATCAACAGTGGTTTAGTTTGTACGTGTGTGTTGATAATTTAAAGCTTGTTTCAATGAAAATAATAATAAAATATTCAACAATAGTGAGACATTGGAGTTATGTTAAGAAACCAATGCAGAAAATAAGGAATGAAACCCGTATATTTCAATCATACAAACATACTTATTTTTTAATTATATGAACAAGTTTTAAACATAATTAGTTTTTAAATACATTAAACACATCAAAATTGCGTATTGAGTCTTTAAAATATATTGTTGATATATTTGAATAATCAGTCACTCAGATCTATTCAAAATGCTCGGAAACAATAGAAATTATTTCCTAACTTTTTTCAATTTCTGCTTGCCGTGACATGTGGACAAGTGACAGACAACAGCTGATAATTGACAGCTCTCAAACTTACCAGGCAATATGCGCATGGTAGTATTTGCGGCTACTCGTCTAATCACTCGCTTATATGACCATACATTCAGTTGTTTTGGCTCGGCAGCAAAGCGCTGTTTGTATAAATCATCAAATAAAAAAGAAAGAAACTTAATATCTAATGGTGAAAGTCTTCTGAAAGCGAAATTTAACGAATAGTTAATCGGATAGATCATCGCAGAATAACAGGGCTCCATTAACCCAACAAGAAGACATTCTGCTTCGTAAAAGTGGTCCGAAGTGCCTTAATTCAGCTGAAACCCAATAAAACACAGCGAGCTGAAAGTATACCTGGCGAACTGATTATACTCGTATATCGAAGGCCGACACCAGACTAAGCAACGTATTAAATTCTAGCGCACGAATCGGCACATTGAAAACTGACAGAAGACAGGGGAAATAGTATTCACCTCACACTGTGTCTCAAATGTCTCAAAGTGCAGTATTATAAGGGTATAACATTTTTGATATCCTGTATCAAATGCTTTAGAAAACGCGCAAGTGCAGATAGCAAAAAAAAACTTGTAGGACTGTGCAGGCAAGGGGATAGTCCAGCTTGCTTCTAGTTATGGTTTTCGTTCGCAAAACCAATTTGAGACTACGGCACTTCAACAAGAAGGACTATCGTAACCAAAATCCGCCAGATACTGGCTTACGCACATGATATTGGCATCAAGAGTATCCTTCCAGGAGTTTTTCACCCAGATCGAGCGGGAGGCACAAAAACTGGCCGACACATAAATGAAAGAAATGCTTCGTTTGCAGGAAAACACATAGAGCTGGTCGTAACCAACCACACAGCGCATCATGCATTTGAAATAGTTCAATTATTTATCTTTATTGGGTCAAAAGTAGCAATCAGTAACAATTCGAACAAAGGCTACTATAGTCTATTAAAGTTTATCAAATCTCGTAATTAAACCATATATTAACCATTTATTGCCAGAACTCATTTATGAATCCGCGATTTGGACGCTCAGCAAAAAGTACTTTGAGCCGCGTTCGAAAGGAAAGTTCTATGAAAAATCGTTCGCCCCGCATATGAAGAAGGTTAATTCTGAAGACGCTACAACCATGAGTTGTGTGCAATCTACCTAGTACTAGATATAATCACAAAGGCAAATCTTGTCAGACTCTGGTGAGTTGGGCAACTAGTTCGCATGAGCAAAGAGGATATGGCATAGAAATCCATTTGTGGCAGATTCCCAGATCATGCTTACGTTGAAAGGGTAGTGTGAACCCGGCTGCTAGTGTCTTAAAGATGCCTAACTAGATGACTTAGCTTACGATCAGAATTTAAAAACTGATGAGAGAGGCTAAGACTGGTTTCAGTTTATGGCGCCTACGATAATACCTACGATAAACTCAATCGTCATTTTCGGCTAATCTTGTACTGCATTGTCAGTAGCTAGTTTTCGCGCGTAAAACATACCTGCTTAATACTGTATCGAACACTGCTCGCCATTTCACACTCTGGAAGCAGTTTACAACGAGCATCAAATGAATCCATCTGTACAAAAAAACTCTAGCGCAATAGAACCGCTAGAAACAACAATAGAGGAATCGTGCAGATTTTGAGTGCATATTTTACCACACATGCTCCAAACTGTTTCAAGAGCAATGTACCGCTTTGATCTCGCCAATGCATTTAAACTAATAGGGCGGAAAGGTTTCCAGGGTTGCCAGTTTTATGAATTTCAAAATTAAGGAAAGTCAAACACTGGTTTCTTATATTTATTATCGGTTGTTTTTCTTACAAAACTTTGAAAACAGTGTCTTCTGTAGCACTAATGAAGAAAATATTCAGTGTTTGCAACACTTTACCAGCACTGCAACTAAAAGTCTACCACAAGTGCTTCTCGTCAAAATCAAGCTGCTCTATGAATCTCGTTTTTATCCGATGACTTCATTGAAAGTTACAGGAGTAAAAAGGTGATGGGTCTTGCTATCCGAAAAATTTCAAGAATTTAGAAAATTTAAACATTGGTTACTTATTTTCATTGTAAATGTTCGCGTTACGAATACCTAATGTAAGCATTTATTGATACAAAAATCGCAAAACCGACTCGTGCTGGCTATCCCTTGTCAGCATCAAAGCCAAAAATATACCTTCCCTGTGAATTTCGTTTCAATCCGATGTCTGCATTGAAAGTTATAGAGGTGCAAAGAAATTTAGGGTAAACAGTCGCAAAAGTTGTCAAATTTTTCAAATCCTAACATTTGTTGTTTATTGTCACTACAAGATCAATACTATTTGAAAATTTTATGATAAAATCGCTTACTTAAGATATGACGAACAAATACAAAAAAGTCATAGCTGGCAACCCTATGATGGTTTCTCAACGAGATTCCTACTGAATATTGCCTACAATAAGTCCTTTTACCAAATGAATTTCGTTTTGTTTTCATGACTGCACTGGAAGCTATAGGGCAAAAAGCTTTATTTGCCTGAGCCAAATTTCAAAATTCAAGACACCGAAATTAAAGCCTAATTTTTCAACTAAATTTCTACCAATCGTGGCTTAGAGTAAGGTTCAGCTACTGTGTTGATTTCGTTAAAATCTGGTGACTAAATCAGAATTCAGTAGATTTTTTCGTATTGATTTTTCACTTGCACAGATTGGCCCACATTTCAAAACCGCTTCTATCAAACCTGGTGCTACTCAAAACCATTACACCCTGTAACTTTCAGTTGTAACTGATATCCTGTCGTAAGTGCTCGTGAACAAAAGTTTCTGACGCCAAAGATATATGTGAATTGGGGAAGGGCTTCCGTTTTCGCCAGATATAGAATTTCAAAAGTTCCACTTTTGCTAAAGCATAAAATTTATATGTGAGTTGATTTTTTCTAAAAAAAAAAACGACAATTTTTCAGGAAAGTCGATAATTTGAAGGTTTTAAAACAATAAACATAAAAAACAACATAAATTTACAATTTAGTGATATCAATATATCCTGTAAGCTATCGCAATTCAAAACTATTTCAAGTTTTCCTGATCTCTTTTTAGACACCTAGCGCACACGTAGGGTTAAAAATTTCAAAACATCATATTCACATTCAAAACATGTTCGAAATTCATTTTGCCAACTTAATTTTTGCGAAGATTATTTGTTGACAGAATAATAGGTATATTTAAAATATCACTAAAATGGCCGCCGGCGCCAAAAGGTTAAAGACAATTAACATACACCAATGTATCCTGAAAATTTCAGCTCAATCGGATGTTGCTTTCCCAAGAAATAGTCACTGAATTTTTTTTATGATATATATATATACATATATATATATATATATATATATATATATATATATATATATATATATATATATATATATATATATATATATATATATATATATATATATATATATATATATATATATATATATATATATATATATATATATATATGTATATAAACTATATATATAATCTAATCTATATATATATGCATTATTTATGTACTAATTTGTTACTTTGAATTTTTTGACAAACCGATTCTAATGCTAATATTCTTTGAACATTAATAAAAACTCTGGTATCTTCTTCATTAAGGATTGTTATTTTTGATGTGTGATTTTAAGTTCCCTTTTATCTATATTATTTTATTCATAAATTTTACCGCAATAAATAGAATGATGCGGTCTATTTACAATGCATCCATTCTTCGTGTCGTATTCTAGTTTCCCTTTTAGTAATCTGCAACAAAGTTCAAGGGATATTAGCTCCACATTTTTGATATGATAATGCCAAAGATGATAATGCCAAAGCTCAGGGGACTGCCATTTGAAACAAATGCTAGGCTACGCTGAGCTAAGATAAACATGTGGGAAAAGCCGATATCAATTATTTCATTATTTATTTAAGCTTGAGTAGTTGGTAGAGCACTGGCTTCTTGCGTGTGGGATCCCTAGTTCGAACCCAGGTTCGGACGAGGGTCCGCGCACGATGCTTTGAGTTCACCTAGCTCAGATTAGGTACCTGATTTAAATCAGGGGTGAAGTGAGTCGTAGAACTAATCACTCCTTACTCGTATTCACATTGATTGAAAAAATTGTAATGTAGCTCTTTACCAGTTTTAACCCCTTGACCCGTACGAGGGTTGTCGTGGAATTACTTTATTTTACCTAAGTTTCACACTTTTTTCTTATTTTTTTTTTGGAGCGCTGGTCTTATACCTATTTGCCACCAAAGATAGAATGCAACACTTACTTGATAGAGTCCCAGCTATTAAGACAACAAAACTTGAACAAAATGCAACCATGAGCATACGGCGGGATTCGAAGCCGCAGGCAATAGATCGCTGCTTTGAACTGGCGCCTTACCGAGCAAATCTACCGACGAAGTTATCCTTTAAGCTGCTATGATTGGTGTAACTTTATGTCTGTGTATCCATGATATTCTCTCATCCAGAATCAATCCAAGGTTTTTCATTGAATCAAGTTTTTCCAATCGGACTCCGACGATCTAAATGCAGAGATTTGTTCTTAGGGCATGCTGCTTGAATATGATGCTCTTGGTATTGCGGAAAGCTGTATATGTTGAATGCTGTTCGTAAACAGGATGAATAGCACTGTTTCGAAAAATGTTCCCTGTGAGATGCCTATATACATTATAACTTCTTACAAATTCCATATTTTCCTAGACTTTGAAGCACAATCACGAAAGGTTTCATGAGATCGACAAAGATGGCTGCTACATAGTTAACTTTATCCAATGAATTGTTAATAAATTGAACCGCATTTAATTTCGCCGCTATTGTATCACTATTTTCTTTGAAACCGTACTGAACATGCAGTTATTTCTTTTTTTGGATTTTGACGTCTTCGGATGTTGCCGAAACCAGGAGAAACTCTGGTTTTTAGATGGTCTATAGTTTCCACTCTTTCATTTGGCACTGTAGGTTTTAAATATATGCTGGCGAAAGTGGCAAAGGATAAGCAAACGATAATAAAATTCTAGGAACATATAGAATATTATGGATATTTTTTGAGTCCCAGCTCTGTTGCAAAAACGATATTGTCTTTACGACTAATTGATCTGATGGTGTCCTACTTTATCGGCTCAAATACATACTTTCTAGTAGGCTGTGATTGCTCTTAACTATGCACTACTACGCTACTAGGCACTGCGAAACGATACAGGAAAAATTTCCTTTATAAGCTTATATACCGAATAGGACCATTTGGACCGTGGTTGGACCATTAGCCCAAATTGCCAATCAGCTAGAATTGATGATAATCTGAAAATGAATTTGACAGTATAACCATCTCTTCTGTGGCACGTATACCCTGTGATAAACAAAACACCAAAATTGCAAAAATATTCACAAATCACGAAAACAAATATCTTCATATTTTTCTATTACTAAGTCATACGTACACACCATCTAATAGAAAATTTCAACTCACTAAAAATGTTCACAAGTCACCGCACTACCTTAATTCATATGCTTATGGTAGCACAAAACAAAGATGTATTGTTTGAGATATGCATAAGTACAATAAGCGGTGTAACCAAATTTGGAATCAAATACAAACTGTCCGCGATACACAATATAAAAATTCTGTTGGGGTATTCTACGTTGGAAAACTCAGGTTATTCTGGGCAATCATTTTTTCTGTCATATAGAATCTGACTGAATGTAGAAAGAGTGTAAATATTTGCGAGAACATAACACTGGAACAAATAGTAAAATAAGAAATAAATTATTTTATTCCACACCTTTGATAAATGGTTCTTAATATATAAAAATGTTATACATTCAGTAAAAAAAAAAAAAAAACACTTTTATCTCTTAAACATTGCATGATCTTAAGTTTTCACCTGAACTTGAGGAAATTTATTTATTGTTATTTTGCGTGTTTCTATGCTACTTTCGCACGTCGCAAAGAATATGATCCACGCCCATTCATTTGGAAATTATTGGCTTGTCAATAAATTTGACTGATGGCTTTGATCGTTTCAAGAGCACATAAATGATTTTTGATTCTGATGGTTTTTTGAAATTTTTTGGAAGTATGTTTTAAGTCAAATTTTTTTCATAATGAAAATAGATAGTTAGGATAAATTGAAAATTATATTCTTCCTTGCGAAAACTTTAAGTGTGTAATACTCTGGAACATTATTTAATATAAATTTATTATAAGGGAGTCGAGGAAACAGGTCAATGTGTTTAGTAAGGTCCTTGAATTTGTTTTACAAAGTCATTTGGCGTTCAAATATTAGGTTGGATTATATACTTTTGCAAAATTTTACAGTGCAGTGCAATTATTATTTTAATCAACATCGATTTCTAGGATCACCGAATAGTATTGAATAATTTTAGTTTTTGACACCTCAATTTTCGCGTGTTCTATAGTTAATCAAGTTAAATAATGTCTCTATTCAACTTAATTTATAAAATATTATTTATTTAGAAAACTAATGAAGGTAAAGGACATTGACCTACATTCGTAACAACAACCAATCTTCAATAAATACACTCTTTCGCAAATTCAAAAATAATTTTCCAAATTCAACAACACGAAACCGAAATTTCTTCAAACACCATTTAACTAATATTTACCTTGTAAGCTGCATTGCCACCAAATTTAATCTCCGCTAATCCTTTGAATCTCGTTGCCGCAATCGTCTTATCACTTCTTTTGTTCTATTCGTGTACACACTCACTATCACTATTTCTTACACAATTCAAACACAGTTGCAACACTCATTACACCGTTTGCTTTCAATTTTCCGAAACGAATTCAACGGAATTGGAGATACTTCTCATTGAATACAAGATTTTTTTGTCACTGTAAAATTTTCGTAATTTCATTAACTCCTGGTTTCTTGTAACTGTTTTATACAATTCTCGAAAAAAAACTGTAACAACAACTATCACTATTCACACCATAGCCGTAGCGAATTTCGGAAATACGATCGCGACGTCTCGAATGTATCTAACGTACTATTCTGCGTATTCTGCGTATGAAACAAACTATCTTCATCAAATGAAAAATTCAAATGGGAAATCCGCCAAATCGCGCTACGATATGTACGTTAGTAGTTGGTATTGTGCGTTCGAGCGATTCGCTGTGTGAAATTTTCATTTGAATCTATAAAGCACGAATAATTGTTAAAATGTCACTGTCGTACTACAACCACTATCCCGCTGTTCCTATGCGTCCATCAGTCACCGAACCATACCCATAACAACTCGCATCTCGCGTCTACTGATACGCACGCAGTAATGATGATCAAGTACTCGACGATTTTTTAATGACACTCCTTCTCATCGCTGAACTAGATTTCCCTGTTTTCGATAGTCGATCTGATTTGGTCTTTTTTTTCAGTTTATCCAATTTGATCGACTCAATATGTATACTCTAATGTAATGTTTCATAGAACACAGATTTCCCAACGGGGTTCCTAGCCTAGCCCAGGCGTCTCTTCCATGGACGCTTCTGAACCGTTTTGCCAAAGGCCCCGGTACTGCTGACGACACTCGATTGGTATTCTATAATCTAACGACACGAATGGCCATCATCGGCGCTCCCCATGATGATGACAAGCCCGATAAGTTCGCAAAATTATAAAGTTGTCAATGGACCGTAACTGGAAAATAGAGGAAAACATCGGAAGAAGAAAATCAAATTCAGATCAGAATCGAAAATCAAATTTGGAGCATGATCGCATCCACACATACATCTGCATGTTTTCAAACGCAAAATTTAGTGATTTACATGTTTAGAATGGATTTGAGATGATCATTTTTCGGATGACATCTCGAATGGGATTATGAAAGGAAACAGCACGCGAATGATTGATGAAAGTAGCCTGAAAATCAATTTCCGATCATTTTCTTTAAAAATTTTATTAGCTATCGACAAATGCGGGTACTTGACACAATTTAAATCAGACCGTTTAAACTGTAACCCCAGTTAACCTATCAACCGTTAAAGATGTGATTTATTTACAGTATTTTATTTTAACACAATCCCCTGATTTCGCTTTTTCACCGCCATTAGCAATACATATTTCATTGGTTTGAATGGTATTCACTGAATAGCTATTGTCTCCCATCGGGATTGTAGAGTTATCTCATGCTCATTCTAAGAAGTGTTCATCCCTTTTTAGAAATTCGGCACATAAATTTTAATTTGATCGTTATAATTTCGACAGGCATTTATTTGAACTATTAAGCTGTATGAACGTTGAAATTTGAGAGTGGAGGGAGCAAGTGAATACGGTGCGGTGGATGGATTGAAATGTCAGAAATAAATGTTTAAAATGATTCAATAATTATAATGATTTTGGAAAGTTTGAATAAAACGATTTAATTTTCAAGTAGATCAGATTAAATAGCATGTAGATGGATAATATTAATTAAAATCAACGGAATACGAATATCTAGAATATTTGAAAATTACCAGGTAACTAAAACGAAATCAAATAATTTTATTTGTGCGCTCATTTTTGTTGTGCTCACAATAAACTGTCCTATAAATTCAATGAGTTTTATCCAGCACTTTTTATCATTGAAAAGGAAGGTAACTTGGTAAAAAGAACTAACTATGATAATTCATGCCAGTTTGTAGGAAATATACAATGATATAAATAGCGCCCAACGTGGGAAAAGATTAGTATTGATTTTTTATGCACGATTTTGCGATCAAGCTTTGTTATCATAAACAGATATCCCAACTTCAAAAATAAATCACTAAATGATTAATTATTACATTTACACTTTTTGAAGATGTCAAGGCAAACAATTTTGAAGAGATAATGGCAAATCAATGATATACGAGGGTTGATCCAAAAATAGTTATAATCGGCTATTTCCAGTTCGCATAAAATAAAAAAAATAAAAATTTTACTGCCTCATATACCCACTAAGTCAGCACAAAAAAAAAACATATAAATGGGCCACGAATCCAGGGAGGTACATTCATTTGAATACGAACAGTTGAAGAGAGAACATCAAAATGGAGAAAAACGAAATTAGAGCTGTTATTAAGTACCTGTGTTTGAAAAAAATTTCCACCAAAAACATAGACAGTGACTTGGTAGAAACACTAAAGGACTTTGCTCCCCCATATTCCACCGTTGCATGCTGGGCCAAGGAGTTTAAGCTGAGAAGAACATCCACTGAAGACGAATACCCCAATGGACGCCCATCCTCGTCCCTCACTGAAGACAATGTGAAAAAAAGTCGAAGATTTCATGTTGGAAGGTCAAAGAAAGACCATCAGGCATGTAGCTGAGGTCACAAGAATCGCGTATGGCAGTGTTTAAAGAGTCTTTGTCAACGAATTACATTTGAAGACGGTCTCTGCGCGTTGGGTACCAAGAATGTTAACCGACCAGCATAAGCAGAAACGAGTCGACATTTCGAGGGTTAGTCTCGAAGAGTTCCAGACAGATCTGGAGCAGTTTTTGTCACGTTTCGTAACTATGGACGAGACCTAGATCCACCATTTTGATCCAGAAACCAAACAGCAATCGGTTACCTGAAAGTGACCCTCTTCACCGCTGCCGAAGGAATTCAAGGTGCCGAGTTCGGCAGGGAAGGCTATTCATCAGTTTTTTGGGACGCTGAAGAAATTATTATGGTAGAATGAGTGGAAAACGAAGCTACTATATCAGGCTTTTACTACGTAGACCAAATAAGAAGATTGCGAGAGGCCATTAGGGAAAAGAGACGCGGCAAATTGCGAACCAGAGTGCTGTTTCGTCAAGAAAATGCACCGGTTCACAAGGCTGCAGTTTTGCGATGGTTGCATTTCTAGAAACAGGATGCGAGCTGCTTGAACATCCACCCTATTCATCAGATTTAGCTCCCAGTGACTTCTACGTTTTTCCTCAGCTCAAGGAACACCTTCGGGGCACAAAACTTGAAGCTGATAGCGAAGTGATGGCCGTTGTTGGGACGTTTTGGGTGAGTAAAGAAAAAAAATGTTTTAAGGATATTCTGAGTTTTGGAAAAAAGATGAACTAAATATATTAACTTGTTAGAAGACTATGCTGAAAAATAAATATTTTTCTTTAAGTTTAATCACCTTGGTTTATATTGATTACCATTACTTTTGGATCAACCTTAACTGACATGATTTGACGTATATGATTTGAGTGAACAGCAGTCGTCGAAACTTCTCTGTTTCTCATAGACTCTTGAAGGCCTGACAAAACGGAAGTAAGTCGGTGGGACACCTGGTAGGTGCTAGTAGCACGGCCAAGCTGAAGTAATACGAAAGCGGTTCCGGCTCGGATTTCCGTGATCGGCGGATGATATTTGTTAGACAGGACGAATCTCACATAATCCTGTATCGTTCGCAGGATACCTATTGAAGGTTTTTCGGCACCCGAAAAAATAACAACAACAAAAAACAAATGAAAAAAATAACTTTTTAAAAAAAAAAAACAAAAGTGCATAAATTGTACGTCGAATGCTTCCGCATCCACCATATTCTCCAGATTTGGGTCCTGGCGATTATTGGCTCTTTGCTAACTTCAAAAAATGCACCATGGAAAGGGATTTGACTCGAACCAAGGAGGGATTGCTAAAACTGAGTCCTATTTCGAGAGGCAAAATATAGATCATCAGAGAAGCGTTGGAAAGATTATATCACAATTGAAGAATAAAGTCGAATTGAATTTTCGATTTTTATCGAAATGACCTATTTTAATAACGATAAAAATGAAAATTTCTTTTAATGCCATCGAATACCATGCATTACTAAATCAGGATCGAAAAAATCATGTGTTATTAAAACAAGGTAAAATACAGCACTCCAGTCCAATCAGGAATCTTTCGAGTGAAGTAAAAATCAGAATGTAAATCATAATCACTGAAATGGTAAATCGTTCATAATAAATAAAATTATTCACATGCATAGATCAAATTTAAAATTTTAGTCTTTGTATAGTCTGCACTTCCTACATATTAGCACAGACTTAAATGGAAAAAAAATCATGAGGATTCATCCAAAGTAAAATTGGTGGAAAATACATTCAAAAAGCAACTTATTTGATCTTACATAGTAGAAAAATTAATTGAGAAGAGAAATTTAGCATTCAATTGCTACAGTTGCTCCGAATGAAAACGATGAAAAGATACTTCCTAAACTCAAGAAGTTGAAATAACAAACCCCTTGACAATTCACTTTGAGATCTGATATTGTTTCAAGGCATACAGAACAACGCATGGTAGTTAGTAGACTTCAAATATGAGTGCGCCTGGAATTTCACCAAAGCCAATAAATAATAGGTGATTGGTTGACTTTGAATTAGAAACAATCATTGACTCATTCACTACAACACTAACTTTCCACGATGTCAAAGTACACTTGCACACTAAACGAAAATTTATCCAGTCTGAATTCGGAATCATAATATTTTCGGAAGTATTTGCGTGAGATATTCCTTAAATCCCTGCAGTTATATAAACTGGCATTTTAAACTGGCAGTTTAATTTATCAACAGCATCGTACTGGATTGAAAAAACAAAGCCAAATTAAATGTCTCACACTTTCACAAAAATAGCTAGAAATGATAGTTCTTGGACTGCTTAATTATACATACTGTCTTAATTGCAAAAAAATATTAATTAACATTTTTGAAAACAAATATTCAATTTTCTGATAACAACACACTTCCTACGAATCACTATGAATGTCAATAACTGGCACATTTGCTTATCTCCTACCCATACATAAAATTTGTAACATTTTGATCAAATAAAATTAATCAGCTTCATTGCAAGATGCTACGCCATAAACATCAATAAAAATAATAATAAAGCACATCATTTTGATAGCAGCAACAAATTACTACAAACAATCTATCATTCATTCAGTTCGTTCCCATCGCAATCAGTAATCATCATAAACCAATTCCATTCATCCTTACCTCAACCGTATCTACCCTGCACAATGTTTCCGTTCTCAAAACAAAACCTTAAGGTCACAACAATCAAAACTCAATCGGACAGCTACAAATTCAGACCTTCCTTACGTACTTGCGAAATATGTAAACCCTACTAGCTGCCTGGCCAAATTGCCATTTCGAGATTTCGAATCCAGATTGACTCACGCGCACCATCAAGTCTAACTAAGCTAAGCACTGACGTGCCTGCCTGCCTATCTCCACGGACGCTCCAAATAATTCATTTCAAAATTAAAACATCATTTACGAAAATAGTCAACGGGTCAAATACGTAATCTTCCGATAGAAAAACTGCTCAAAACTGAAAACAAATACACGAGAAGCGAATTGATTTTTTCTTGTGGTTCGTTCAAACGAAAGCTAGATTCTTCCGAAAGCTAAAACTTAAGCCCATTTCAATCGGCGATAAGACACCAGATTAGCTAAAGTAGAAAAATGAACGACAGAAACTCCATTGAAACGTCACTTCATTTTAACTGGCTGATATTCAAGAATTCCAAATTACACTATTTTCGTGATAATGCTAATCCATCGAGCGACGCATTACGATTCAATCGAAACGAAAGATTTTATTTATTAGCATAAACTTAACCAGAAGCACTGAAGAAGCAGCAGCGACAGCTATTCGTTAGGCCAGAACACAATTCCTGGACACGTACCTTGGGCAGGGAAACGATGTATGTTCGAAACAAACAGACGAAGAAACATGTTGTTAATCAATCGATTTGAAAAACTTACGAGTTCAAATTTTCAAAGTTGAATTTGATATAGAGACTGGTGAAAATATTTGATTAAATCCATTTCAGCGTAAGGATCGAGTGCGTGATATGATTGTCAAGTACCGATCAAAAGTGTATGTTGTCGAGTTCGGTAAGCGTTGAATTAAGTATTCGAAATGTTTCTATTAGCAATGTTCAATTTTTTTAAGGGAAAAAATACAAAATACTCTTTGGGTCAATTTACACTCTTAAGGATTTTAAAGACAAAACAGAATTAATTGCTTCACTAGTTTATCAAATGTAATTCACATGCTTGGCACGAGATTTTTCGAATATATTGAAGTTTTAACACTTTTTTTTCAGTTCTAACACTTTTTTAATTATTTAAATGAGTTCCATGTTTGTGGACTTCAAAAAACCAATCGCATGTTTAATATTTATGCCATAATATATTGTAATTCATTTGTTAGCTATTATCCTCGCTATGCTTCGCATACCTTCGAAAATTCGCGCGATCAGTGCTAACTAACTAACAACCTAACGAGTACGAGTGTTTCAACAAAACTGATTGGGTCTTGTGAAAATCGCGCAAACCCAATCTGTTTAAGCTCAAATGGAATACATCCAAGAACTAACCAAGCACCCAACGCAACCCAACATCTGATCGGCGAAGCACTCGGAACAGCTCCAGAAATGAGTTCTTTTGCGAGTCAGCCCAGCAAAAGTTGTTTCGATCTTCGATCATATATGTGTGTAAAAAAACTCGATATGATACGTACTATCTTAACGCCTCGACACAACGATGTTCTTTAGCGCTAAGCTTAGCATACTCGATAGCGTGTGCGATAGCTAGCAAGATTTAAGAGCTGGAAATACGTTGCACTCGCAGTGCAGCTGCTCTAGTGCGCTTTTGCATATCAGTCTAAGCAAAAGAGCTAAGATTGATACGAATGAATCTGATCATCAAGGTCTGTATGCATACACAATGGGGGCTTCCCCTGTTAAGCAGCAAGTTTGCAGTAGCGATTCGACTAAAAAAAAAACACATTATGTGGAGCTTGGGCATACATTGGTTGCTTGAGTGGTGGTAACTTGTTGCAACGCCTAAAACTATGTACGGAAGTTGAGTGATTTGGGCTGAAAGTTATTCTTTCGGACTATTGCTATTACTAGAAACAACAAAGTATTTAGTAAAATCGAAATGTTATCAGTAAAAGGCTCAACACTCAAAAATCGGTAATCAAATTCGTAATGATGGGACAAATGCAGGAGGCGGGGGATTTGCCATTTGGATTAAAAATAATATAAGCCATGAAATTATGCTTGCTATTGAAACTAAAGTAATCGAAATTTTAGCGATCAAGCTGCTAGATTTTGTTGTGTACAACAGATGACAAACGTCAAACTGACAATACTAGCCTTCAGTTGTACTTGTCAATAGCAGCGACAACCCTTCTAAGCGGTCAAAACGCGAAACCGCATAAAAGCAATTAGTAAAATCGTATTTTTGAATTTGAACCCAGTCCATATACTCACGCATTCTACAAAATCTTTAACTATATGTAGGAGGTCAGGAGTGTGTTCAATATTCTTGCTATAGCAGCTATTAACTGCTATTTTATTTGCTCTGGCTGTCCAATGTCACGAAATAGCTACTTTCTGATGCTTGCTATTTGACAGGGCTGTCCAAGGTTCCGGAATAGCTGCTATGGTAGCAGCTATTTGCTGCTCGCAGTCTGGAGGATAGCAAGAAAGTAGCTAAGGCAAAATGGCCGTGCGTACACAGCTGACATACTGCTCAAACGTCACTTTGGATTAGAAATAGAAATGAAAAATAGTTTTTGCGCGGTGGTGGTAAAGAAGACGAACAATAAACTTGAGTATAGTGCCATTATAAACTAAGTACGGGCTTTTGAACTCTTCAACTCAACTCGAGTTTTAAGTAGGCTTTTACACAGCGCAACTCATCTTGAGTTTTTAGAAGGCGGGTGTGAAGTGCAGCAGGCCGGGTACACTGATTCGTCTACCATGAATTTTTCAAGGTTTCTTGTTCGCTCTTTTTCACAGATATGTTATGAAAAGTTTTGAATATGTTAGGAAAATTTTAATAGTTTCTGCAGCTGTATGGTGAAAACTCAGAAATTTCAACAATTTCCAAAGTGCAAGGCAAATTGTAAGTTGATCCACGTAAATACAAAGACTAAAGCTAAAAAACTGGAAAAAAATTTTTTATTGAGTTGAGCTGTGTAAAAACTGACCTACGTAGCAGCTCTTGGCTGTCCAATATCCATAGCTGCTTCACCTAGCTACGGTGAATTTTGACACTTGCTTAAGTGATGCTATGCTTTTGTAGCAGCTATAGCATGCATATTGAACACACCCCAGATATTCAATAGGGTCAGTCTCTTATTGGTAAGCCTTTTCGCTCGGCGACCATACAGACGAGTATAGCAGCAAATACTTTGCTTTTTACTTAATATCTTCATGGTATACTTGTCCCATGCTGGCAAAGCGGCGGTTAAATTCGCCAAGCCTGCATTGCGTGTAAATTAACCATACCAACGAAGAAAATAAGTGAAATTAACTCATCTCAATATCAACCTAACGATTTTTGCTGTTTATTTCCCAGCACCAAGTTAAGTACAACTAAATTAAACATGTTTCATGCCGATTTGAGAACGTTAAAGAGATCCTTTAATAATTTCCAGATTTGCGGAGACTTGAACGCTAGACATCGATTCTGGAACTGGTAATATTTTACTTGAGTGGGTGAATAACAAACAACTTGTAGTCCATGCTCCAAACAAACCCATCTTTTATTCTGGCAGTGGCAGGATCAAATAAATACTAAGAAAAATCTTCGAGAAAGGTTGAAGGTCGCAATGCCATCAAGTAACAAGTGGAAAAATGGTCCACCTCTGTCGCAGAAAAAGGTCCTCCGTAAAAGCGGCATAAGCGCTCTATATGGAGCTTTAACAGACCATCATCATTGTAAAATATATCTCCAGTGGATAGGCAAGGAGTGGAGGAGAAATGACAGAGAGTACAGAGCACCTTCTCGCACACTGTCCACCACTAGCGAGACGAACATTAGAGCTGCTTGACTCTGCTCTTCCCTTCCTCTGGGACATAAAAAATAAATAAATAAATAAAAATCCAAATTCATAAGAAGTTTAGATATCATTTAGGACATAACGCTGAAGAGACCCAAGAGATCGCAGCGCTAGAGGCCATCTCGACCCGCTCCATGGATTCATTTAATTGCTCAGAAGCATAACTAAAGAATTGGGGACTAGGCTGCTAAACTTCGACTATCTGGCATTTGAATGGTATAGGCATTTTTAACAAGACACAAAATAGCCTTAAATTTTTGGCTCCTTCAATGGTCGTGCCACTTTTATTTACTCACCTTTACCGAAACTTGGCTTAATAATTCACATCCTCTCCGGGTCAGACGTGGCAAGGTGGTGTTTTACTTGCTGTTTGCAAAACACTCTGAAGTGAATTCACAGATCCCGCACCAAATGTATTGTTCCAGTATATAAATGTTCGAATAACTTTTAATAACAGCTGAATTTACATTGGGTTTGCATCCGGATCCAATAAACTGGCTTTACAACCATCTATGTGAAACAGTGTCGTCTTTTGCATCGTCCCTATACGAAAGGGATAAAATCATATGTTTGGGCGATTTCAACCTTTTTGTCGTTTTGTCCGACTTAATTTACACAAACGATTTTGATAAAGTCCAATTAACGGCGCAGAGAATTTTTTTTCTTGCAAATGTTTTCACCTTTCAGCATTCCCAGTTGAACTTGCTTTTCTTCCTCTTGTATTACCCATTTAATTCTATTAGTGATATTAGTGATTCTATTAGTATTACCCATTTAATTCTATTAGTGATAAATAAATTAAGTTACCTTAGGGATAACAGCGTAGTTTTTTTAAAGAGTTCTTATCGATAAAAAGATTGTGACCTCGATGTTGGATTAAAAGATACTGTTGGGAGCAGCATCAAATCATAGTAAATGTCTTCCACAACAGTCCATTCCACGTCTTCAGTCCATCAGTTAGATCAAGCTCTTGCCTAACGAACGAACAATCTCCGCAACCCTCCAACATCCAATTCTTTCATTCAACTCGCCATTTAAACAGCTAATCGTCCACGAAGACGATTGACATTATTGTCGTCGTCGACGGTTGAAATTCATCTGCTTCTGAAGTAGATTATTCCATTTTCGGGTGAGTACACCATCCCGCTACAGAGCGCAGCGACCGGTTATGGTTCTGTTAATGCTATCTAAAAAAAGTGCTGCTCTAATCAACCGTTCCCAGGACCAAAAACCCTGCCTGCCTTTTAGATGTACCTCGCTGTTCAGCTGGTCACACAGCCAATGTGAAATCTGATCAATGCAATAAAATTGAACTGATTTGTAGAAGCATGATGCGCTGTATAAGCAGATAATAGAAACCATCACGTTTATGGGACTTCAAAATTCTGCCTGAATGACTGTATGTAATGGGAACAACTATTGAAAGCATTTTATTGCAGCGATCTTAAGACCCAAAAATATTTTTTGATTTCTTAAATTTAAAGCGTAAAGCTACCGATTACCCATCGTCAACGTTGCTGTCTTCATGCCTTTTTCTCCTAAAAAAATTTGCAATTTATTCACACAACGTTTCCAGAAAGTCCTGAGCATATCTGATTCATGGAGCACTTTCCACTGTTTTTCTGATATTGTTCCAAAAGCTTTTGCAAAGCATAGTTATAGCAATAACACGTGATGATATACATAAAACTATCGAAACAAAGGTTTTGGTTCTAGTCCTGATTTTCTTCCCTCGACTTTCTTACGCAAGTGTGTCAAACAGTTAATAAATCCTTTGAATATTATCTTGAATAAGATACTCACCTCCTGGGGTTTTGCCATCCTATTGGAAGTCTTTGAACGTCACATGATAAACTTTCGCTACATGTTGATTCTCGTCTGAGTGAGTAGAAGCATGGTTTTAGGAAAGGTCAGTCAATTACTACAAACTTGACGGTACTAGTCTCTAGTCCTGTGTAAGATGGAGAATATATATCAAAATGACGCAATCTACACAAACTTGAGTAAAGCTTTCGAGAGAATTGAGATAAAATTTCAAATTGAATTCGTTATCTATCTAGTGATAGTCACCAATATGAGCAAAAAAAACTTGAAGTAGATACTACAAAATTGTCATAAACCAAAGAAACATAGATACTGTAGCTAAATAAACTTTAGCTACACAAAAGGTCCTCTAAATATTTTCGACTTTTCAAGGGCAGTTTTGGGCGTTGATTTTTTCAAATACGTGCTATGAATTAGTCATTTTAGAGAGAATACCGCAAATTATCTATTGGGTCTATAACTTAATTCGTGCGGTTTGCTAAGTATAAGTTTGCTTGTATAATATTACATCGTTCCAATATTCCGAACCTGCGTTGGAAAGCTACTGTCATTCTTCGCCTTGTCAGTGTATGCCATTTATTTGAAGTGTCAACAACAATAATTTTTTTTCACTCAAATATGTCGAACTTTGTTCCTGAAAAAGTGTTTTTGCGGGGAATTCTTCTTCATTATCTTAATATGAAGAAAAGTGCTGTCGAAAGTCATCGTATTTTGGTGGAAGTTTATGGTGAACATGCTCTAGCTGAGCAAACCTGCCAAAAGTGGTTTGCACGATTTAAAAGTGGTGATTTTAGCTTGGAAGACGATGAACGTCCTGGGCAGCCAAAAAAGTTTGAAGATGAAGAACTGGAAGCATTACTGGATGAAGATTGTTGCCGAACACAAGAAGAGCTCGCAGAATCTTTGGGTGTCACTCAAGCAGCCATTTCAAAACGTTTAAAAGCAGCTGCATTTATTCAAAAGCAAGGAAATTGGGTTCCACATGAACTCAAGCCGAGAGACGTCGAAAGGCGGTTTTGTATGTCCGAAATGCTGCTGGAACGCAACAAAAGGAAGTCATTTTTGCATCGGATTGTTACGGGTGATGAAAAATGGATCCATTACGACAACCCCAAGCGAAAATAATCATATGTGAAATCCGGCGAAGCAGCCAAAGCAACGGCAAAGCCGAATATCCATGGCGCGAAGGTAATGATCTGTATTTGGTGGGATCAGAAGGGTGTGCTGTATTATGAGCTGCTAAAACCGGGTGAAACCATCAATGGAGTACGCTACCAAACACAATTTATCCATTTGAAGAGAGCAGTAGTCGAAAAACGCCCGGAATATGCGACCAGACACGAGGCAATAATTTTTCATCATGACAACGCTCGGCCCCACGTTGCTGTTCCGGTTAAGAACTATTTGGAAAACAGTGGATGGGAGTTTTTACCCCACCCGCCTTATAGCCCAGACCTTGCCCCTTCTGAGTACCATTTGTTCCGATCGATGCAGAACGCCCTCACTGGAATACGGTTCACATCAGAGCAGGATATCAAAAATTGGCTTGATTCATTCTTGGCTGCCAAGCCGGCGCAGTTCTTTTGGGATGGGATCCGCAAATTGCCAGAAAGATGGGAAAAGGTCATAGCTTCAGATGGGCAATACTTTGAATAATACTATTGCACAATTTTTTTCTTAAATAAACGTTCAAATTTTGAAAAAAACCGCACGAATTAAGTTATTGACCCAATAAATGCAATGAAAATTGCGATCGATGCACCTTACACCCTGCGTCTCAAACAATTTACTTCAACTTCAACGGGAATCCATTCTGCAAGATCGCCCAACGTCCGCAGTTAACATTTCATTCAAGCAACTATTAACAAATCATCACAATCATCATCATTCGCAAAACACCATCATCTAAATCAACTTACTAATGGTCACTAAGCACTCAAACCCAAGCCGGCCTGAAGCGACCAACCACGGGTCATAGAGATTAGTTGTCATCGGGTTATAGGGTCAATCGATTATGCGGAAGAAGCAACAACCAGCTAACCAACATCTATTGGATGTATGAAGGAGTCTTTAAACATCCATCGTGACTTCTTTGCACAATCCATTCAATCGAGAATCGATATCAACTTCACGAGAAGATTTGCTGCGTGCAATCAATAAACATCAATATGTCTACTCTGATGCTACACAATAAACAAGCTGTAGGGTCATATTTTCCTTCCAGCAATTTATAAATGAGCTTATAGACGGGAACATTGTTATTACGAAATGATAATCTGAATCGAAAGTAGATAAGTGATGAGAAATTGACATCATGATCTTTAATGAAGTATTTGAGAGCAATCAAAATGAACTATTCGAAGGCGTGTGTTAATTGATGTAATTAAAAAAATGAAACAAATCTTGAAGCACACTTTAAGAGGATGATACTGATAAGTTGAGAGAAAGTTTCCTTGAAATTAATCTATTTTTTTTTATTGATAATTGATTGATGATGATAATTGATTGATATAAAATTTATATTTTCTTAGAAAACAACATATATCATAAGGATTTCGAATGGTTTAATATTCTAAATTACTAAGGAATCAGCGCTGTGAACAGTGAATGCTCATTCATTATATATCAAATTTTAACACAATTTAATTCTTGTTCAAAAACAATCAGCACATTTGCATATTGCATGGCGTACATACAAAAATGTATTTATAGGTTTGCACATAGACCAAATTCATCCATAGAACTGCAAATAATAAACTGACGAAATAAATCCAATAATAAATGAGCACATTTCATCAAAACTTCTCTTTTCTCTTTATCCATGAAATAAATAGTAGAATTCCACTTATCAATAACAAACATTATCATTCAAAAGACCAATTCGTTATGACGATTGCCCATAATACTCATGTACTCGGGACAAGTTTATTGCACACGCTAACAATACCACTCAATTTTGAGTCGATTTAGTCGAGACACATGATCAATTTATCAAGGAATCACTAGAATCGATCTACTGGTTTAGGGGGAAAAATGATACTCATCGAAAATTCAATTTAACGTTAAATATGCGTGGAAACATTCCCATCCAGGCAATTTTCAATTAAACTAGCAACTTTTTCCAGTATGTCATGTTAGATCGCAAGTAATGTTTACGCTTTGATGATATTTTTGGAAATTTGTTTCTAATGACTTTCAATCTAGAAATCGATTCGTTTCATTTTGCGTAATTAAGTTAACTCTTTTAGAATATAAAGTCCGTATATCTGAAATAGATCTGAAAATTACGAATACATTATTAAATTACTTTGTTTCTTTTTCCTACTTTTATATGCAATCATTTTCAAATTTTAATTCCCGTCGCATGCTGTGTCGTGGGAATTTCCCCAACTGATTTGCACTGTTTCCTCCAATTTTACTTTACCTTCGTAAATTTCGTAAGTTTTTTACTCTGTTCACTGTTGTTATACCAAATTGTCCTCTATCCGCAGTAGATCCGCTACAATGCAAAATTAGTGGCTTTAATACGCTGGATGGCCTAATAATGTTATTGTGGTATCGCTTTGTATGTAGGCTGAATCAGTACTTGAGAGGGGAAGGAGCAACTTGATGAGGCATCGAGGACACAATTCATTTCGTAATTGAACTTGTAGTCGGAATGATTTATGCGGTGAATTTGAAATTGAATTTAACGTCACAGCCGACAGATAAAATTAATTTAAACCTGATGATATTATTGACAAATTTTCCCTGAATCAACCTAAAACTAAATTTTCTTCTGTTTTAAATTAAACGGAAACCAGATAATCTGGATCCCCGTTAAAAAATACATAAAATGTATTTAAATCAATATATTTTGAACATGGAATTTGAGAAAAGAATAGGCAAAATATCTAAGTTCCTCGGAAATTTAAAAGTTACAAGACCCAATGATGGATGACAGAAGTTTGTACTCTGAAATTTGAAATGTGCTGAAACTTGAAATACAACTCTGTTGTTTTTTTTAGTTGGCGCTCCTATGTTTGTAGGCCAAATATTTTGAAGAAAATCAAATTGAAAATGCTGAAAATATTTCTTCATACTATCCACATGATATAAATATTTTCAAACATTCATACATTCCAAACTTATTGCAAGTCTCAATGATCAGTTTGTAAAGAGCGGATGTCTTTATAGATTTTCCTGTAATAATTTCAATTGGTCTGTGAATGCTTAGCGAAACAAAGTTGATCTAACATGTGCAGTGAAATTGGGATTGATACTCAGGATATTTCAAAAATATAATTTGAGCGAGAAAGAAACAGCTCGCCGAACAGCGAAAATAAAATGCTGAGCTGATTTCGAAAAAAAACAGCTGATGGAGTTTGTTTTCAACCGACAATATGAGTAAGACCGACACCAAACAAAAACAAACAAACAAACAAAAGCTGAAAAGAAAACTTGCGACCATCACAGACCACTGACAAGAAGAAAACCCAAAGAGCTTCTCCCATGTTGTCAGCGGTAAAAAGTCAGAACTCGTGTACAGTCAGCCTCTTCTACCAGCCAGCGCAATGCAAGTCGAAAAGGAGTATCCTGCATTTCCATCAGAAAAAATACAAGCGCATATGGAACCGCTAGTGACACAAATATAAGTAGAGATCCCAAATTTAAGTAGTGGATTCAAATAGTCAGGTCCCTAAAAGACCCAAACATTAATTACGAGTCAGCCAGGTGTGTTTATCTCGGCGTCCAGGTGATTCCTGCTGCACCACTTGACTACCGTAAACAAACGAAATTCGGGTAAACTCGACTTGATGCACCACAGGTGGGAAATTCTATCACCAGAGGGCGAATAGGTGGTAGCAAATATTGAAGAAAAACACACAAAATTATGCAAAAAAAATACTCAAGAAGACAACATAATTAAGAAAAACAAACAAACAAACAAACAAAACCCCCAAAGCAAACACACAACCACAAAAACACACACATGCTAGCCAGACATCTATCGGCAAATTTATGTAACGACTGTGTGGTGCATTGAGTCAAGTTTTACCCGATATTCTTACAAAGGTACAATTTCATAAGTACTTTTTACCAAAAGAGAAAAACTTCAACATGGTGATTCGATGTCTCCATGACCTACCACCAGACGAGATCAAGGAAGACCTGCGGGTTCAAGGCTTCTACCTGCTGGAAGTCTGCTTCCTCAAATTGCTTAACGGGACTTCTAAGTTGGCTGAAATCCTCCTTCCGAGAAGTGAAACGGATATCTATAACACTGAACGAAAAAGGTACATGCAATTGATGAATATTTTCATCATTACAATGAAAAAATCATTATTTTCCAACCGATGCAGCTGTTCATTCGTATAATGAACAGCCGTTCATCAATTTTCTCATGTTGAGCTAACACTCATACATTGAAATAATTGAAGAAATCAAATCATTGTCACAATGAACACGTTCATTGTTACTTTCATAGCATCGATGAAACTGTTCATTACTGCTATGAATCTCTGGCTAGTTTCTTCTAAATCCATTGCTGGCTAGTTTCTTAAAAATCTCGTAATATTGATGCACGTATTTGTAATGTTTGGATTTGGTTATTATAGCACGATTCGTAATATTGATGAATGAACGAGATTACATTTTTCATGAGCTGGAACACTTTATGGATAGCGCTTTATATTCTGTAAGCGAATTCATAATTTTTTTTTTTTAAGAAAAGAGACTTTTTTGCATTATGAAATTTTTAATATGATAATTAGTTAAATATAATAAATATTATTTCTAAAAAAAAATGCATTCGAAAAAAATTATCCTTATTGTTGACATCACTTTTACAACTCAAGCTCCAGTTCTGCATCTACTTCTGGATCTGGAAAATTCGAATAATGTAAATTCTATACTATTAATTTTCCACAAAAACTTACTGGAATCTGATTGATTTTGTGAGATTTGTTCTTATTCTGTGTTTCGTGTCTTAGGTTTAAATAATTTTAAGTTTGTGTTTGAATAACTGCAGTTTGTACGGACGTTTTCTCTTTTTCCGTATAGAGTTCTGCTTTATCGTTTCTCAGAAAGTCATCCGATTGTTTTTTCCTTTTAACAGCTTCCTGATGGCATCCACTAAGATTCCCAGCTCCTTTGGCGATTGCTGAAAATTATCTCAGATTAGACTTGGTGGCCCATCATCAACGTCTTTGACTTCCTTTTTTAACACAAAACACTAATCGAGAATGTTCACTATGCATACTTACAGCGATTGCTCACTTCGGCTGCAAGTTCACTTTTCACATGGAGCACAATAACTAATTTACACGATTCGCACTTTGAAAATGTCTAACCGTGATCGCGTCTTGTCAATGTGTCAAAACAGAGAATATATACCAATTTGATGAATTCGTTCTTTGATTTAATGATTTTTCGCATTGATAGTAAGAAAATAGTTCTTAAATAAATTATTGACAGTGTTTCTCAGTACCATGAAGATGTGTATGACGTGCAACAAAACTTTGAATAAGTATTTGTGCGTTTAAACAAGGTGAACGAATTTGATGAAAGTTGATTCATAGTATTAATGAACTGTCCATAGACTTTCAAAAAATTGTGATGAACATTTTCATTGGTATTATGAATTGTTCATAGTACCAATGAATTTTCAGTTGAAGATCTACATTCATTATTATTATGAACAGAATTTTTTTCAGTGAATATTTGTGAGAAATGCCATATGCATTTGCAAGGTTGAAACTTAACGACCACGTGGTGGACAGTCGCAATGCCACAATTGCCAACAGTTTAGCCCTGCCGCTAGTAATTGTGCTAGTCGTTAGGTGCTGAGGTGACCATCATTACTTAAGTTGCATCAAAGTACCTAAAAAAAGGTTTAAATATGTGAATTGTGGTGATGACCAGCCGACCAGCTACGGAGGATGTTCCTAACAATGCAAAGAAGACGTTTGCAAATGTGACGAGTGAAACTGGAACTGCAAATTCAGGAGAAACACTTTTGGCAGCGCAACGATAGTGAGTGAGAGGCGATTGCTGAATCTGAAGATCAAATCCTTGTCACAGTGCTATGGACTTGATTAAAATCAAAAAAGTTCAGAAACATAATAAGAGATCTAAACAAGCGTAAATCACCTGGACTAGATACAATTTGTAATACTTGGGTAAACCACTTACCAGGTAATACATTGAAGGCCTTAACATACATTATAAACGCCATCTTTCACTGAGATGGCATTTATAATGTCTCTGTTTTCCAGAGTTCTAGAAAATAGCGATTACTTTGGTATTATTTAAATCAGGTAAAGACCTCTAATCTCTCCACAAATTGGGACCTATCAGACTCCTTGCCTTTGTAGGAAAAATAGCTGATCGTCTTTTTCTTGATCGGCCAAAAGATATAGTTGTACAAAAATACACTTCGCAGTACTCCAACCAAAGAAACAGTACTCCAACCAAAGGATTCAACCAAAGAAAATTAACGGGTCTGGTCATGTTAGACGTGGCCAAAGCGTTTGATAAAGTTTAGTATGCAGGACTTATTTTCAAAAAGCATGCATTCCCACTAGCACAAGTGCACCTCTTGGTATTTTTTCTCAAGAGCTCTTTACATCTTTGCTCAATGCGGCCAATAAAAGCTGGAGTCTCGCAAGGCAAACAACTCACTCCATTACTTCATAGTATAAACACATCAGTTCCTAAAATGGACAATTACAAGCAGATCATTCGACCAATGTTGACATACGGTAGCACTACCTTCTACCAGACATAAAGGATGAACAAACACCCACTACAAATATTTCAGAATCTCAAACTTAGGAAAATATTCTGTATTTCATGGTACATTAAAAATACGCACATACAAAAACAACTACGGAAAGAGACAATAGATTATTACATGCGCAACAAAAAACGACTAAACGACTACATGGGCATCCTAACAGTACTCTGAAACACCTAAGAGCACTAACATTGCGTCCTAATGAGAGTTAACATATGTTTAAACAGCTAACGGTATAGTACAGAACACTTGCACTTAGCGACAAGTTAAGGGCTGGGTTAAAAATATCGTCCATTTACAAGGGGGGAGTCAATGTGCCGAAAGAACAAGCTCTAGCAAAACCTAGTTTTTAAAATATGAAACTTATTAATAAATATATACTTTTACTTATTCACGTACAAAAAAATAAACTTTCGAAGTGGTTTTCTGCCTAAAAAGAATTTACATTTCCATCAAATAATACAACAGCATTTATATATACTATAGAATATTTATTTATATTTACTATTCATCTAAATTAAATAAAAAAATTTCTAAATTAATTTACAGTGTGGTAATCAAATACATTCGCGTTGTAAATAATTTAAGTTCGCTTATACAACTATTTTCTCCTTAAATTTAGGTCAATCTGTTAGTTAAGATTGTTAGCTATTATCCTGCAGTAATCTTCATATTTTCACTGTATTTCTGTTTTTTTTTTCTGGAGACAGCAATAACATTTTTCTCTTATTTTTTTTAAAACTAAGAATTCATTTGCACATTGAATTAGACATAATTCAAAAATTTAAAGCCTGCCAGGTGAAATCGAACAATCAAGATTGAATCGTCGAATAAATGATAAAAAATTGTTTTCGTAATCAAAATCGCTGCTAGAGTCCCATTGGCACACTATTTTTTTTTGTAGTTTGTTTCCCCTAATCGAATGCAGTTTCAAACGTTTCAATCTACAATAAATACATGATTAATGCCTTTTTTTTATAGCACCTTCAATCGATTGAACTAAAACTACCCTACGTAAAGCCTTCTTTGAAACAGTTTCTGATTTGACTAAGTATCCACATAGTGGATCATTATCATACATAAATTTCTTACTAAACTTGCGAGTACAATTACAGACGTGTCAACTTATCGTGTAAATTTCATCTACAACCACAATGGTTTGTTGTTAATCGCAGTAAATTGGGCATGTGAATTTCTCCCCTGCTACACAAATTTCGCCATTGAACAGCTGACCGCCTGAACAGGAGAGCATCGATTTCTTGCCGCCGATGCAGAAGAAATAGTCCTTGCAGCCGGATTCAATGTCGTAGAAGAATCCGTCCGCACTACAGTCACTGGCACAATCTTTCGGAATACAATTCAGCTCTCGATGATGCTGGTTGCTGGGACATGTGTAGCTGGTGGGACTCACGCACTTCTCGCCGTTGAAAATATTACTATTTCGGCACGTAAACACATTCCCTTTGTCTCCGTTGACGCAATAAACGTAGTCGCGACAGTTCGACTCCAAGTCCGCATAGTACCCGTCTGACTTTCCCGAACAGATTGAGTCCTTGCTGCACTGACTGCCGTGCGCCGCTCTAGTGCATTTGACCCCATCGAACATGTGCCCTTCTTCGCAGAGATAATTGATTTTGTGCCCTCCTGAGCAGTAATAATACGACCGGCAACCTTCCTCGCGATTTGAATAGTAGCCGTCAGGTGAGGTTGTGCAGGAGTTGGACTCTTGCGTCGGACATGAGTATGAGCTTTTCGAAACGCACTTGTATCCATTGAAAACCTTCTCTGCTGAACACTTGTACTCCACGCGGTACCCATAGATACAAAAGTAGTATTTCTGACACTGCGAGTTCTGCGATATGTCTTGATGGGGGCCTTGAGTAGCGTTCGTACATTCATCAGCTTTCCCCACGACCAGACATTTCCTCCGCTCCGGGAACTTCTCAACAACACAGTTCTTCTCATCAGGATCAAAATATTGGCCGTTTGGACAGCGGAATATATCCACAGTTCGCCCATTCATACACCTTCGATAAGACGCACAACCATCTGGCGGATTAATGTGGAAGCCGTTTTTCTCATTCTTGCAGATGTCAGTCTCAGTGGTAGTAGACGTCACAGGACACTTATACAGCTGCGAAGGCACACAAATCTCTCCATTGAAAATCGAGCCATCAGTACAAGTGTGCTGCGACACGAACTGATGGTCTTTGCAGACAATATATTGCGAACAATCTTTCGAAACAGGATCTACACTCGGTCCGTCATTTTTGTATCTGCACAGATGGTCCTTTGAGGCATGATCGCTGGGGCATGTTGGAACCTGATTCGCCAGCACACATTGTTTTATTTCTTTCTTGAATTTATAGCCTTCGTAGCAGCTCCTAATGTCGACCACTTCCTCGTTCCGGCAGATCATGTATCGGCGACAGTCATCGATTCCATAGCTACCATCTTGCTTCCGCACACATCGTTGATCTCCAGTATAAGGATATGCAATGGCAGTGGTTTGTGGACGATCACACATCACATTGCTTTGCGGAACACATTGACGCCCGTTGTGCGTGAAGAATGGAGGACAGTTATCGATCGATGTTATACGTCCAGCGTGGCATATAAACGATCTTCGGCAAGCATGCGTTGTGTCCTGGTAGACACCGTTGGTTCGACCAGTGCAAACTGGTTCATAACAAATTCCTGCAAAAGAATAGAATATTTCATTTGATTTTCAGAGATCGATGTAGACATAGATTGGTTAGCAATATTTTGTATCAAGACGATATTTGCAAGGCTTGCAAATTATAGCTACTGCTCACCTGAATTTCTAGTACAACTCTGTTTATAGAAATCGAAAATCGACCCCGGTCCACAATCGTGACTTTCAATTCGTCCGTGATTGCACCGATAGTACGATGTACAATGACTTGCTGGCTTTGCATAATAATATTCGTCTCTGTGCGTGCATTTTATTCGAATATCATTTCCATTTACTCGACGAACAGCTGAAACGAATGGAAATGAATTTGATTATTAATCGGTTTGAAATTTGATTTTATCCTAAACGTTTATTTTATTTTATTTTATTTATTCACCAAACAAGGTACAACATCAGATATAAAATAACAAATTAAAAATAAAATGGAAAAGTAAAGTCAAGTAAAAAGTAAAAACAAATAAGTTAAATAAGTAACAAACAAATGAAAAAAGTAACAAATAGATTAATAAATAACAATCAATAAATGAAAACATTGACATATAAGCTATGGCTTAAGATTTAGGGGTATGGATGGCATGCAAAAGAGAGGATTTGAAGGATGATTTGGAAATCGTAGGGGAATATAAATAACTTATGATGTTGAATATTCTGCAGCATCTATTTATTGGCTCATTTGCTGCATATGTCGTCGAATGTGAATATTCTTTTAGGAAACGATTGGACCTGGTGTTCCTCACAGGGATATTTATCGAAATTTTACTATTCAGAAATTCTACATTAATAGCGCCTCTAATGACGTCGAATGTGAAGCAGGCCGATATCATTATTCTTCTGAAGGCTAGTGTTGATAGATTTAAATGACCCAGTCGAAACTCATAAGGGGGTAGGCTATTAAAATCATAAGGCTTGTACAGTTCTCTCAAGGCGAAAAGTAAAAATTGTTTTTGTATTGACTCGAGTCTGTCACTGTGGGTTTCAAAAGCGGGATTTCAGCTAATGCAAGCGTATTCGAGAACAGGACGTACTTGTGACCCACAGACTACGGAATTCTTTGGCACGTCTTTTGATGAAATCTAGCTGTTTGTTCGCACGAGAAAGCATTTTATCAAAGTGTAAGGTGAAGCGGAGTTTTTCATCTAAGATAACACCGAGGTCAGCAATGTTATCAACTCGGGTTAGCATATTATTGCCGAGGAAGTACGTATTGTGTGTGACCGTGCATTTCCTGGAAAAACTAATAACTTGGTATTTGTTGATATTGAGAGAGAGCTTGTTTATATTGCACCACTGATCAAGTGAATTAAGCTTGGATTGGAGAAAGCGGGCATCCGATTTTGATTCAATAGTCTGATAAAGTTTGAGATCGTCTGCATAGAGTAAATGAGGTATGCCTGCTAGGACGTCAGATAAGTCGGAAATAAATATATTAAAAAGAAGTGGGCCAAGATGGCTACCTTGGGGTACACCAGAGGTAGCACTAACGTTTTTCGATAAAAATCCTTGAAATTTTACACATTGTGTTCGATCGCGAAGGTAGGAGGTCAGCCAGCTGAGTAAAGACCCGGCAATACCGAATTTCTGAAGCTTTAGAATCAAGGTAGAATGGTCAACTCTGTCAAACGCCTTACTGAAGTCAGTGTAGACTGCGTCAATTTGGTATCCTTTTTCCATTTTGCATAGAACGTCAGAGATTAGAATTGTCAAATTCGTGGTAGTTGAGCGACCTTTTCTAAAGCCATGTTGTTGCTCGTTCAAACGGGAATCAACAAGCGGAGAAAGTTTATCGTATACCACCTTTTCGAAAAGTTTCGGAATCGAAGACAAAAAGGCAATGCCCCTATAATTTCTGATACAGCGTTGATCACCATTTTTGAATATGGGTGTGACATACGAAAGCTTCCAACAGAATGGGAAAATTCCCGACGATAGTGATCTATTAAAGAAAATATGCAAGGGATCTATAAGCTGCTCTACACACTTGCGCAAGAAGATCGGAGGAAGAAAATCAGGCCCAGGACTTTTGTTGCAGTCGAGATCCAAAATAGCTTTACGTATTTCATCACGGGAAATTTCTAAATGGTTCACAAAAGCTGTTGAAGCTGAATCAGCGGAAGAAAGGTGTGAGTTTGATGGGTCTGGTGCATTGAAAATTTCTTGGAAACTATCAGCGAATAGGTCACATATCTCTTTAGGAGAGGAAGATGTTATATTATTAAGAAACATGGACGATAGATAACCAGTAGTTTTTCGCTTCACATTAACAAAATCAAAGAATTTTTTCGGGTTGCGGACTATATTTTCGCCGGTTGCTCTAATGTAAGTGTCATAAGACTCATGAGACTTTGCTAAAAATTGCTTAGCAACTTCATTATATTCTTCTTGAATAGCAGGAATAACATCGGTATTTAATGATGCATAAAAAAAGAAACAAAAGGACGAATAAGGATAAATTATTATATGACATAGCCTTACAGAGGTAGTTAAATTTCCGTATTGGAGTTCGCTATCAATGTCAATAGGCAACTTTCCGCTATTTGAAGCTCTGCTGCCTCAGTTTTTTTTGCGTATTATACGAAAATTGTTTACGATCTCGAAAATAGAATAATTTTCCGGAGCTTAAAATATAACATGAGCTATATGAATGTAAAATTTGTATTTCTAATTATAAAATAATTTAAGTAAATTCCACTCATTTTGGCCGCATTGAACACAACACGGTTTGCTGAGCTCCAAGCGAAAATGTTTAATAGGTCCCTGTTTAGCGATGCAAACATGCGACCTCTACTAACAGAAGTAGCATGTCCGCGAGAGTCGGCCTCTGTGTCAAAAGAATATGCAAAGTTAAGGGTGTTGTCATCGACAAAACTATGAATCGGATTGAAAGTGGAGGAAAGGAGGTCATTTATAAATAAAAGGAAGAGAGTTGGGGAAAGAACAGTACCTTGCGAAACCCTGGCATTGGTGGTGTGGAAACAGGATATGAGTCCATCCAGAACTAATTGAAAGGAACGATCTACGAGGAAAGTTTCAATCCACTTGACGAGAATGCACGAAACTTGACTAGTAGGGCTAAGTGCCAGACTCTGTCAAAACCCTTCGAAATATCAAGAGAAACGACCATTGCTTCACCACAGTTATGGAGACAACGGTTCCATCTCTCAGTGGCAAATGTAAGTAAGTCCCCAGTAGAGCGCCCAGAACGGAAACCATATTGGAGGTCGTTGATTAGATGGTCCAACTCAAGACATTTTATTAATTTTATGTTCACGAGTGGTTCAATTACCTTAGACAGAACCAAAACGATTGCATTAGGTCGATAATTAGAACGATTGGTGGCTGGAGACAGAACGTGGGTTTACCATAGAGATCCCGAGTCTAAAATTGAATCCATGCAGTGGAAGAACAGATCGTCACCCACCCCCCTAAAAAGTTTGAAGTCGAAAAATCAGCAGGCAAGGTCATGGCTACTGTATTCTGTGATAAGGAAGGATTTTTACTGTTGGAATTCATGCCACATAAGACTACAATAAAAGGAGAGACCTACTCTAGTACCATAAAGGCATTGCGATATTCTATCAAGCAGAAAAAACTCGGAAAGCTCACATCAAACGTTCTGCTACTTCACGACAATGCTCCGGTGCACTTCTGTGCAACAGCACAGGCCACCATTCGAGACTGCGGGTTCCAAAAGCTCAACCATCCACCCTACCTATAGTCCTGACCCAGCCCCGTTGGATTCCGAAATTTAAAAAAATTCCTTCGAGGGCAACAATTTTCTAGTCGAAGATCAAAGAAGTTTTGGCCACTTGGTTTGACGAGACACCAAAGGATTTTTTTTCTAAGGGTTTAAACTCATTGCAAGAGACCAAGTGTATTGAGCTTAACGGAGATTACATTGAAAAATAAATAATAATAATTTTTTTTACTCCAATGTAGATTTCTTGCCTAGGTAGATAGATTATTGAACGCTCCTCGTACAGGCTATTTTTGAATCATACCATCACCTAAAGTAAATTCCAGAGATGCACTGCGGTACGAACATCTATGTTTTTATAATGCACTGCCCGTCATCTAAACATCTAAGTGCATGAACCGGCAGACCATCGTTGTTATTTTAGCAGCTCGAGCTTTTCAAAGCAATCATCCCGGTCGAAATTCCATATATATACAACTGTATGCCTGATTGGACGAACTACCAAATATTACTAGTAGAATTTCACATTTCACGCAAATGCACAAAAACACCGAAGAAGTGCCAAGGTGCGTAAATTGTGGCAAAAATACCCAGCAAGCTACGGAGACTGACTACGTAAACTTTTAAACCTTTAAAAGAAACTTTCGCTGAAATCGCGATCAAAAATAAACAGCAATTCTAAATCATACGATGGGAAAAATGGTCCAGAATATTTTTAATGTTCATTTTTGCCAACCTCTAAGCTTTCTTCTCCAATAATCAAAGGTCAATTTCTGTAATCTTTTGGAATGCCAACTCCCACATCGACAAATAAGAAGAAAGGAGAGCTGATGTAATTTCTGCTTGGTCACAGATTTCACATCACGTTCACTCAAGAAACTTTCTCCAAATCTTGCCACCAACTATATCCGCTTTTCTGCAGATTGATCTCTTTTCATTCAAATTGTAAATTTCGCAGCACAATAGTGTTTTGCTGAATATGTTAACACGCCGGACCTTGAGTTGGGCTCCCGAAATGAGTGTTTCGGCATGAAATCTACCATTCCACACTCCTATACTTTGAATGTAAATGAAGTCTCTAAAAATTTCGATTACTGCTAAAGTACATTTTCAGCATTCCTATATTGACTTCAATAAGACATAAAAGCTATGGAGAACATATATACGAAATGGGTCATTGGAATTAGGGTCAATTAATACTGAATGTTGAAACAAGACGAACTGAATCAAAACCACAAGGGAAAAAGCTAGAACAAAACTTTTCAAGAAAATCAAAAAAGGATCATGAGTCTTCCTGATAAAATCCCTTATAAAGAAATGCTTAAAACATATTCTGTATCTCTAACTAAACTGTAAGTGTTAGATTCATCATATTTTACTCAAAAAAAAAATTCAAAATAAAAAGGAGTAAGATTTTGTAAATAATAACATCTTGTATCAAAATAAACCTTGATTGGCTGTTATAGTAACTAAAGCTATATTTCGAATAGGGATACTTAGGTATTCAAAAACAAAAAATTATGCAACGGATAAATAAAAAGTAATATTATGCGGACCTGTGTAGTCTATTCACCTCTCTATTTTCCAAACCATCTATCAACCTGTCCACTAAGTTAAATTAATTAATTAATTCCATAGTAGGTGATTATAATAATATATATATTACTCATAATACTACAATGAATTACCCGCTCCCTCCTCTTACTCGTTTCTGGCTCTTAACCGTTTCCCCCTCTTATCCCTTCCTGCCTCATATCTGCTCCGCCCTCGTACCTGTTCCTTCCTCGTACCCGTTCCCTCCTCTTACTCGTCCTTTCTTAGTACCCATCCTTTCATCTTACCCGTCTTTTTTCCTTATCATTGATGCGATGCGGCACTGCTGATAGTAGTGCTGTGACGCAGATATGATGTAACTATAGCGGCACGACCTGGCATACTTTACACGGTCAAAGATTCTAACATACTTTTGGCCAGGTGGTTATGGGATTCTGGACCTAATACCACTGGAGTGACATCCGAGAGCAAACGGCTCCAGGCTAATATCATGCCACCTCCGTCCCGTTAAAACCTTGGCGGGCGTTCGAAGCTCGTGCCATTGAGTTGGCGGGATAGGTTCAGTTGAGTTGTACTCCTGAATAGCGCTGATCTGGCTCTGAGCAGACGACGTAGCCTCCCTGCTGGGATAAATAACCACGGTATCAACAAGGCGACTGTCTATTTGGGCTGAGATAGCGGCTATGCGGGGGACTCATTAAACATTATGACAAACGAAAAGTAAACAATAACTGACAGTGGTGCGTCAGGGGTTAAGAACGTACATCCCTTCGTCGGAAGACCAAAGGTGCAAAGAACGCCACCTGCTGGCAAGAGTTCTTTGAGAATAAAACCGAGGGTGCTTCAATTGTCTAACATCCAAAGCCCTTTAATGGTGACAAGTGAAACTAGCACCGAAAAAGCGGAGGTGGAAATACCACGCACGGAACGGGTACTGGTCCAAAAGAACATATGAAGTCATTCCGTGATAGTAGGCACTTCCCCGAGGGTTTCGATATTTTCTTCTCACCAAACCAAATAGCTAAAGAAAGAATCCATGAAGAGCGGATATTGAGGAAATGCCTCCTTATCGTCAAGGTCAACAGCATCTCAGGCTCAAAAGAACACGTCACAACAGGTGAAAGATGGTCTTTTGGAACTTCAGGAAGCTCTCGAAGTGCTTGAGGTCTGTAGGGCAAACTGCAAAAAGGCCGAGCTAGAAATGAGCCGAAAAGAAGATTTACTCAAAGAACGTGGAAACGAAAAGCCGGCTGAAACTCCACGTGCCACGAACGCTAAGGGAAAAAGCGGGCAAGGACTCCTGAATCTGGCCCGAATGGCGGAAACACGGTTCTACCACGATCCGAGACAGCCACTAATCAGAACCTCTGGGTAACTGTGGCTAAAAAGTCTCGGAAAGGTAACAGCAAGCAGGAGAGGTTGATGTCCATAGCATCTTCTAAAAAAATGCCGTTAAAACTGCAGTCCGAATTTGGTAAGGGCAGACGAAAGAAAACGCAAGCATCTAGGGCTAAGAAGGAAGCAGTGATGATAACGCCTGCCCCAGTGAAAACTTATGAGGAGTTCCTCCAACAGATCTGCGGAGGCTTGAGCCTAAGGAAAGTAGAGGCACAGGTATGCCAAATAAGAAAGACGGCGGAGAGCTCGCTACACTTGCAAAATGCGAGGATTTCGTGAGATTTGGCCATTCAAACGGCGGTAGTGAGCCTTGTGAAGGCTAAAAAACTTGTTTCCAAGACCGAAATCTAGATTTTTGACCTCAACAGTCTTACAACCGAAAAAGAAATGGCGGCTGCAACTCAGGAGAGGGAAATCGGAAATGCTTAAATGACGTTACTGTTCCCAAATGCAAGAGAACAGCGGAACTCCGTAGTAGAATTGGAGGACGCCAAAGCTATGAAGCTATAAAGGTTATTGATTTGTGATCATGGTTCCCTTCTTGTCTATAAATCAGCATAGACAACGTATATCGTCTATAATGCTTATCAAAGCAAAAAATATTGATACGGGAAACTCGATCGTTTTGCGGAATAAGCTTCCGACGCCGAATCAAATTGGAATTGTTTTTGCGGGATGATTAAAATTGAAAAATTTTTATTTACATTGAAAATTTTATTTTTGACAAAGTGATTTCGAAAGTATGCACTGATTCTCATCAGACACCAGCACACAGTGCATACTTGACTGATGTGACCACTTGCAGTTGGAAATCATTAATTTCTATTTACGCTAGTTGTGACAAATTTTAACATCTCTAACCTTGGCTTAGTCGAGACCATGGTGAAATAAATTTATACCTGTGCCAATTTCTATCAGGTCATGGCTACCTTAGAAAATACCTTAACAAAATGGGGAAAGTCAGAACGGAATGCCGCAAAAACTGCATTCAAGAAATTGTTGATGCAGAAGAGAACGGGAAGCGTTCTGGTCTCCAATCGGCCCTGCCATGCGACGCAAGGGACGATTGAGCACGTGTCTCAGTATAACGATATTGCGGCTGAGGGTGTTGCCTAAAGGACTCTACCTGACAGAACGAAAGTAGTCGTGGAAGCAACTGATAGGTGCTAGTGGCACAGCCGAGTCGAAGTAATACGAAAGCGATTCCGACTCAAATTCCTATGGTCAGCGGGTGAGGTTTTTTAAATGAATATAATCTCACATAATCATGCATCTTTCGCAGAATACCTATGAAGGATTTTCGTTCAAAAAAAAAGTAATAATACATCTATCAATTTCAACATGATTCGTGAATATCATAACATTCAATAAATGATTAATATAACGGCACCTCAAATCTAATCAAATAAAAAACACCGACAAGTTGCTTATTTGTTTATACGTTTGATAGCGCTTGACACGACAATTTACAAGATTAAGCAATTAACACCAGGCCCGACAATCACAATATCACCTGTATCTTTTCAGCAATCGATCAAACTACAGAACGATCAACTGAATTACCAACTAATCCATCGATTACGATCCGGTTGCCGTGGGTTATTGTCATTCCATTGTTGTTGTTTTTTTCGGATAAAAAAATCAAACATACGATCGTGACGCCAAATGTGATGTTAATCATAGGCGGATCTCCTTGTTGAAATCGCATCGGACTGGGACTCATTGATATCTAAACGATGTACTAAGTTTTTCATTATTTTCCTTTATTTCGAAAAAAAACGAACCAAACATTGGATCTCAGCTTCAATAGCATTGAAGTATTTTTCATCCTTCTCGTTGTCCGGCCTGCGCAAGTAGGAATGGTGAGTTTTTTATGTTGTAATTTGGTCGTCGCGTAGTGATCGTAAAGATGATTGAACAACTGTATTGCCTTATGAATTATTTAAAGCATGTATCAATGAGAATCTTGCCACTTCGTATATTCCTATGCAAAAAATGTATTTAAATGCGGCACAGCTATGCAAATAATTGTATCTAAAGCACCGCACGAACTACATATACTCTACTCACATATATTATGCTTAGCATTATTTGCATGCGCGGATATGTTGATATTGTGTAATATCGATGGTGTATTGGAATTTTGGTGGACTAAATTCTCGAGCATATCCGTGATCCGCGAATTAGATATTCATCTACTGTGGGAAATTATGTTGGCAACCTCAAATAAAAGCAGATTTCATTCCGAAAATGATCAGCTTTCAAAATAGATAGTAACTGAAGAATGAAGGAGTTTAACAACGAATGAGAGAAATAGCAAACAAACAGGATGGATAAATATCATATTTCAGATATTATATCTATTCATCTTGCAAATGAATATCCGGATTGCAATCCGATGAATGTACCGGACAATACACTGATGTTTTTACGTTGCAAGGTTGTTCGCAAACAGTTATCGACGGCATGTGATGTGTTTACTGATGATTAGCCTCATGATAATTATTAGGTGTTAGAATCCAGGCATTCTGCAGGTTCATCTTGATCGGCGGAACGATGCCAAGAATAATAATGGCAATGGTATATTTATGACGCTTGTTGAGTCAATTAGTAAGCAGATTATATGATCATGATAAGGTTTGTTATATCATAATTATTGATTCGGTTAGCAGTACGTACATTTTATTATTTACATTTTTGATGCATGCATATATTTGATTAGGCTTTGCTTCCGGGAGATTTAATTGAGTTAGATGAATTTGAACGCTGCAGTAATTTTCTAAATTACTACAGATGCTTGTCTACAATATTTGAATATTTTATTATAAAATCACTGGTTCGTCGTCGTCAGTGCTACTACAGAATAAAACAGAACAAAATAATGCTTATTTGTGTGAAACAGTAGCCGGAAAATATATCTCAGGTCCAAACAAAAAATGAAACAGGTCTAGCAACATTAACCAAATTGAGTCTTACTCAAGCAATTATTATTGCCAATATGAAATTCTATTGTATATATAGTTGATATTGTATATTGATGATATATTGTATATATAGTTGACTTCATACTCAAAAACTTCACTTAATAGGGAACATATCCAATTAATAAATTAATATATTTGTGCTGATACGTATTGAAAGCAATTAAAAATTTAATTTCTAATTAAACTTAAAAAATACCATTATTCATTATATGATTTCAAAGTCAAAAATTTGGCAATTGTGTAAGACATTAAAAAATATATAACACGTAATTCTACTGGCATCGAACAGCTCTTTAGTTCCTACGTCTAAGCAATAGGTTAAAGACATTCGTGAAAAGCTTTCACATATCAAGGAACGTAAAAACTTTCGCCTGAATCGACTAGCTGAGCTATTAGAATTCTTATAGAAACAAATAATAAGATTGGAAGTGAAAGCCTTTATCAGTGAACTTAATATTCCTAAGACAAAGAACCAATCGAAAAATCTTTGATTTTTCTCTCTTTTATTGTTAATTTTTACTTGAAACTTTGCAAATGCATGAAAGATACCATTGTTGATGCCTAGAGAACTTACCTCAGAATTGTAATCCGAGAAAAAACATAGTGGCTGAAACTACAATTTAAATAATGGTGGCGGTATGTAAGAGGGTTGATCCAAAAGCAATGATAATCAATATACACCAAGGTGATTAAACTTTAAAAAAAAATTTTATTTTTCAACATAGTCTCCCAACAAGTTAATACATTTACTCCATCTTTTTCTAAACCCTTAGAAACCATTATTTGCCTTTACTCTCCCAAAACGCCCCAACAGTGGCCATCACTTCGCTATCATCTTCAAATTTCTTACCCCGAAGGTGTTCCTTGAGCCGAGGAAAGAGTTTGAAGTCACTGGGAACTACATCTGGCGAATAGGGTTGATGTTCAAACAGCTCGAATCCTGGTCCTTGAATTGCAGCCATCGCAACTGCAGCCTTGTGAACCGGTACGTTGTCTTGATGAAATAGCACTCCGGCTCGCAGTTTCCCACGTCTTTTTTCCTCAATAACATTTTTTCCTGAATAGCCTGATATAGTGGCTTCCTTTTCCACATATTCCACCATAATAGTTCCTTCAGCGTTCCAAAGGAAACTGATGCATAACCTTCACTGCCGAACTCGACACCTTGAATTTCTTCGGCATCGATGAAAAGGGTAGCTTCCAGGTCATGGATTGCTGTTTAGTTTCTGGATCAAAATGTTAGATACAGGTCTCGTCCATGGCTACGAAACGTGGCAAAAACTTCTCCAGGTCTGCCTGGAACTTTTCGAGATTCACCCTTGAAATGTCGACTCGTTTCTTCTTTTGTTCGTCGGTTAACATTCTTGGCACCCAGCGCGCAGATACCTACTTCATATGTAATTCGTTGGCAATGATTTTTTGAACACTGCCATACGAGATCCCTGTCACCTCAGCTACATGCCTGATGGTCACTCTTTGATCTGGCAACACGACATCTTCGCCTTTTTCACGTTGTCTTCAGTGAGGGACGTAGATGTACGTACTTCGCGGTGTTCATCTTTAGTAGATATTCTTCCCAGCTTAAACTCCCTGGATCAGCGTGCAATAGTAGAATATGGAGGAGCAGAGTTGGCGGAAAAACTAACCAAGTCGCTGTCTATGTCTTTGGTAGATATTTTTTTCAAACACAGGTACTTAATTACAATTCTAATTTCGTTTTTCTCCACTTTGATGTTCTCTCTTGGACTGTTCGTATTCAAATGAATGTACCTCCCTGGAATCGTGGCCTATTTCTATGTTTTTTTTTGTGCTGATTTATTGGGGTATATGAGGTGGTAATAAAAGTTTTTCTTTTAATTTAATGCGAACTGGAAATAGCCGATTATCACTACTTTTGAATCAACCCTCGTACATCGCTAATTTTGGAATTGTGATGAATGATACCACCTGTCACCATAATGCATAGCGACAAATTTATAGGAGCAGGTGCTGTGTATTATAGCTTGCAAAGCCACGTACTACAACCCTCAACTATCCTGATAAACAGCAAATTCTCAAGCCCGGACTCGAACCAGGGACCCCAGATTTGAGGATAAGTATTGAGAATCAAAGGATTGAGAATAAAAGAAGAAATTGACGCAAGTTTCGAAAGTGGAGGGCATCTGATGGCATTTAAGGACACAAAGCTATCATAGCGCAAATTTAATAGAGCACAGAAATCATTGTAGAACAGTCCTTGGCCGATTTGATATTGTTAGTTGAGCTGGTAACCGGCCACCAATTCATTGTTTATTGATGAACCGAGGACTAAGAATAAACCCTTGTGAAGAAAGAATCCACTAGAAGAAAGATAAAAGAGAAACTAGGAATGATTGTTTATATACAATAACTTAATACATTTGATTGTTGATATGTAAAGAAATCAAAGGGGGAAGTGTGCCAAAATAATTTTCAGCTCTATATACCACAAGCTGTTACCAACTGTGTCAAAGACTTTGTAAAAGTTACAAGGCGTATACAAGGCGTCAACTTGTTGTCAATCTAAGGCAAGAATAGCTGCGCTAGTACAGAAGTTGATGCTAGGTGGAGTTAACTTACCTCTCACAAACCAATATCGCCCTAGAGCGATGCAAGAGCAAATCATAAGAATACATGACATAGTAAACGATTTTATCCAGAAGCTCAGTGAAACAAAAGAGAAAGGAAAATGTATAGTAATGCGTTTTCAGGAAACGCCAGTTTCCAAAACTTTCCAGTAGATACATTGAAGAGAATAAAAAGAGAGGCGCACGCTCAAGCAGACACGGACCACAAAAAAGGGAATGCTATTTGATTTGCCGTCAGTACGTGGATCAGAACTAAGTAATCAATTTTCAACTTAAAGCAGCTTTATATGGAATAGAAAGAGCAATATAAAGCTGTAAGAAAATCCGAAGGATAACCGGTAAAGCAAAATAGCTTTTTCTATGCGCTTTAGTTTTTCATGTTTAACCGAGGAGTTCGAAAAGATGAATATTCCCTCCTATTAAAAACTGGCTTCAAACAGCTGACCACGGTATCCTCATAAATAGGCTACTTCTAGTTTATGTCAAGTTTGTTTAATGAGTAGAGAATTTATAATTTATTCAGAGCTCCTAAATCAAAATTAGGTAGTCATATTTGTCTAAAAACCTTGTTTACAAAATTATAAAAATCTGGAAGAAATTTGCGAAACGAATGATCTTTTATTCGATCACTGAGGAAAAATATCCCCAATCCTAGCCAAGATATTTCCAACGGCTCTTCTGTCTCATTTCTATTCAAGTCGCTAAGTCACTGCCACCAAAAGTCCATTAGACCAGCTCCATTTCGAAACCAACCTGTCCAGTGAATTTTGTTTTCATTAACTAACTAAATCGAAAGTGATAGGGGTAGAAATATTAAAATTTCGGGAATGGAATTATTTGTTGTTTATTTCCATTATAGGATGCTTGACATCAGAAAATTTTATGGTATCATGTCTTAGTACAAAAATGATGAAAATGACCGATGTTGGCAAACTCTATCCAAAAATATACCAAATCTACTAAAGATTAAGATTAACCTACCATGTGAATTTCGTTTAAATTTCGTTTCTGCATCGGATGTTATAGTGCAGAAAGCTTTCATTTGCTTTCAATACTTCAGGATTGCCAGAATATTCATTGAATCAGATTTGGTCCTACTATCTAGGACCAAGACCAATAAGCCTTGTGAATTTCATATTGATATGATTATCTGATCATACTTTTACTTAATCTTTAACTAATGAAAAATTCAGCAAGAAGTGATTAAGCGAAAAAAAACATTGTGAAAGTGAGATTATAAAATTCAGCAAAATTCAAAATTATTGAATGTAGTATTTGAAATGTTTATATGATATGACGATTTTACATGCTAAATTGGTATATCAACTATCAAAGAATGCAACTCCTAGCCCAATAATGCAAGAAAGTATACCCTCTAGGTAATTTCGGAACTTTTAAATATACAGATACTTTTAACTATGCACAATACTCAATTAACTGTTACAATCGAGAACTGAGTTACAATTCCTGTAGTGCTTTACGTCTTCTCCAGCAATGAAGCTTATAAGACGTCCCACCATTAGGGAAGGGACTTTTTTGACAGTCAATGCCGACTGAGCAAACAAGGCAAGCCTTGCTACTCGAGTCTTTCAGTCTGTGTTGGGGGCAGGCCCAAACACCATTCTGATTAATGCGAGGCCGACCCAAACCTCTGCTATACTACAAGGTATAACACCCGGCCATATACACGGCTCCACGTCGCCTCCGGAGACTTTAACTCCGGCAGACTAACCAAGCGCCAGATTAGATTGCTACGTAGATAGAATGTAGCATCCTCCCCAGATTAGGCTCTAAAACCACAGCCACCGCGTTGCTCCCACTAGAGGGCCAATCCCGATGGTAGGGCTGGACCGAGGTCCAGGGGCTCCCTACCACCCGCGGTCTCGTGTCTTTTACAACCCCGGAAACTGGTTGGTTATCCTCTTATGGCGACCTGCCGACACATAGAGGACCTTATTTTTGGTCAAGAGGTGACACCATGCCGCTTCCCGTGGCATCCCCCAGACATTTCTCCCGCTCCTCCTGCCAGCTTTATCGGCATTGGGGTCTTCAAAGTCGTACTTAGTCTCTCGTTACCTCTCTTCCGCTCCAGTTGTCACACATAAGTACTCATCCACTCTTCCACTCTACTTCCTCTGCGCCTTCAATTTCATTATTCTTTCGGAATCCATTTCACCCTACTTTGCCTACTACATTCGGCATTTCTTTGCTACTTTGACACTCTTCCAGTTAACTCAATTTTCAGACAAAATCAATCCATACAATTTTTTTCCCCTTAGTTATATTGCAACTGTTGTGCGGGCCAGTTCTCAAACTTCGGTAGAAAATTCGTTATATTTCGTTTCACTCCTTTTTCTTCTTCTGCCTATCGCTTGTTTTTTTTTGGAGTTGTCTAAACACTGGCAAGGTTGATCTTGTATTCCAATCATTTTCATTCACTGAAGAAAAAAAAACTCAGCGACAGTGCAATATTCCGCAGCAGCCGCCAGCTGATTGCAAACTTTTAAGAACATGGAAAGTGATTAGTTTTGTTCGAAAGTGTTAATACTATTTCTTAATAATCCATCATTCTATTTCGTGAAAAGAAATGTCATTATGTTGCAGAGATACTTTCCTCCACATTCGTATAATATTTTGCAGTAACCTGATGAGCCAGATAAAATCCCAATAAAATTAAAGATTGATTTATTGTGCATATACCCTGTTATCCTTGCGTGCGATCGTTCAACTACACAGACAAATATTCTCACAGAATTTGGCTACTAAAAATTCTGCACATTCAACATATCTAAAAAAAACCACAAGTCACAACATTTCAGTCATACAATTTAAGCCAATAACGAACCCAATTTGAAGTTATCCTCAATGAAAAATATTCACATTAAGCCACGATACTTGTATGTCAATTTTTGAAGAAGAAAAAAAAACAAACCAGCACCACCACTCGAATTCATGCATAAAATAAAATACCCAAAAAAAATATTCAATATCTTCATTTTCTCACACGTATTAAATTTCATTTTAAGACCAAAAATCCTCTCTGACTCATATTCCTATCAACGAATGACATCAAAAAATCCACTTAATTTGCACTTTTATGAGACATCCACAGATTGTGATGAGTCTTCCGTTTCCTTTATTTATTTTCGTTCGCTTTAAAATTTATTCAAATCGTACATTTTTACTGTTGCCTTCATTTCAATAAATTCTCTTGACAAATATTTATGTATGTGCAACTTAATCAATCACAGCAAAAAAAAACTTCATGTGTGATAACGAAAGGTAAAAAAAACAAGATGCATTCATAAATGATATGCTTATATACGATCGATAGGTATATATAGTATATATGTACATTATGAATGTGTCTTCGCAGCAAAAACAAAAGTTAAAGAAAAATCTATCCCTGAATCGCGAATCATATACAACATCATCACCAAGTCATTATCATCGACATCATCATCTGTAGCAGAAAAGCACAAGTCCAATAAAATCGAAGGTGAACAACTTTTCTCATAGAAATCGAAGTTTAATCTGAATCTTTCAAGAAAGAATGGTTTTGACAACTAGATAAAAAAAAACATACTCAGGTTTTTCATTCATTGAATTTGGTGTGGTTGGGATTTAAAAGCACTTGAAAATTATTCGAATATTACATTGATATTTACCTGTTAGTATTACAACAGTACTAATCACTGTCAGCACAAAAAAACTCTGGATATTTATGCTCATCATATTACAACACTTTCTATTAACTTTCACTTCCTATTAATTCGCACCAGAGGACCGTTTTGGAAATCCTTCTCTTTGAACGCTTTTTTTATTATTTCAGATGGTACAGGAATAGAATCATAATCACATTATCTGATCAAAAGAAACTGCACATTTATCTATGTAGTATATACCGGAAAACACAGTTCAGCACAACTAATATTAGATACAAAATCACTAACACGATTTGATTGAATGACCTTAGGTACCTTGTAAAATCTTTATTATTCTAAACGCCACCAGTATCGATCTTTTTATTTTGTGTTAAATTAATAGTCATATGGTTTTAATCACTTTGACGGAAACGTAAACTCTACGATTCCAGCCCCCAATTTCCATAATGCAAATCAACGGCTATTACTTTATCTCAATTAATCAGACCGTTATTACATCGCATTAATAACAAATTTGTAGTTAAAATTAACTCCAAGCCGGACACAATATTCTATAGTTTTGTATTATTAGCATCAAAGCCAAGTTAAACAAGGTGCGATCGACTACAAATTATGCCAATTAAAACGTCAACAAAAAAATACTGCGAGCGGCAAATGATCAAAACGGTAGTCGAACGGCAAAAAGGTACTAATTAATATTGATAGATGGCCGCTAACGAGCTTAACCACAATTGGAAATATCTTGGAACAGAGTCCAGTGGCAATAACACTTGATATTCACTCCTTTGAATTTCATTCGTCTAACACTCGATCCTGAGATCCGCGAAAATCGAACACAAATCAACTAGACAGCTTTCGAATATTGAATGGGAAACCTCGAGTACGCTCAGTCGATTTTATATACATTGTAACACGGATCGCGCCCAAAATGGTTATATGCAGCACGTTCCGTCGCTCACTTTAGTGGCAATTTACTGAAAACCGCATTTCGAATGTATAATGATTCTAAAGTGTTATTTGGTAGTAACTGCTACCTCGCGAAACTGTATCTAAGTTCGAACACAGTCGAGTCAACGTCTAGTCTAACGATTACTAATAGGAACACCTACGAGCTTACAGTCTCAAGATTTCGATGCGTCTGCACTCGTAGACTGGGAGTCTGTTAGTAAGTCTCAAGATTTTGATTCTGCAGACGAAAAGGTGATGATCGCGATGACAATGGCCGTGCGAACCATCATCCGTGCTACCTGTTTAGCGCGACCACGAAAATAGTCCCTCTCCATGCCTGAAGAGCCTCAACTACGATGATCTCAGAACAGATCGCTTGGACCATCACTGGCCTGTACGTGTGATCATTTAGATTTGGTCAGTTGCGGTTCATTGCTGTTCTGGGTGATGCTAGCCGTACGATCAGCTAGACTATAGAATGGCTAGACTGAAAAAGATACTGAACTCACTAAGAACTCGCTGCTAACTCTCCACTAAATCATGCCTGTACCAAAGCTTGAGCTCGCCTCACTCGGATCTTGAGCGGTTACTAATCGTTTTTGCTCGATATGATTCTTGTTCGGTAATTGGTCGGTGGATGTGCCTGTCGCGCTGCTATATCTACTCTATCTGCTAAGTCTTTAAGCAAAGCTGTCGACCGAGCGACACTACAAGCTACTCGTGCCACTACTTGTCTCGGTGATTAGTTAACATTGTGTCTCTTGTCGGTCGCTTGACTCAATATTTATGGTCTTTATTGATTTTCGACCTTCTGTATTACGGCTAGAGGCACAGTATCGAGCTCAGACTTGAATCGAGCCGGAACTTGCACTCTCTACAGCACGGTCGGTCTTATTATTGGAAACGTTGAACTCGTTTCACCGGATCATTTTAATTGTATTTACGCAAATCCGTTTTTTCATCGAATGTGAATAGATCAATAGATCGGTCAAGATCATTGCAGTGGCATCGGTGTTAAGTTCAGAGATTGTTGATCGATGAAAAGAGGATGAACGTGCATTGCATTTCGATTAGTTTGGCAATTGAATGGTGTTGATTTTGGTAAATAATCGAACTGAAAGTTTGGCTGTGTTAGGCACACTGCTTTATTTGCCATACTGGGATTGATCTTATTATCAAATTACAGAGAGACAAAAGTTCAATGTCTGAGCTTCGTCTTCTTTGTCTCATGAGCTTCGTCTTCTCTGCCTCATTTACTACTATAGTATTAGATTTAATACTTTCGCCAAGGTGAACAAACTTACTACTACAGCAACCATATAAACTTCTACTATTTTGTATACCGGGCGATGCAAAATAAATTATATCCTTACAATAAAACATTTGTTTTTGAATCATTTTGAAGGAAAAAATCGAATTTCCTTTACTTACTTGTTCGTCGGCCATTATTAGATTAATCACCGGACTGTTTAAATAGGAATTGGGTTGTCTGCCGATCCAACTAGGACTAGATTGGACCCATGTTTATCGTATTCGCTTTTTCGTTGCCATCAATGCCCTCATGACCGGGAACCCAGAAGATTCGGACTCTTCTGTTATTGTCTAGCTTTCTCAGAGTTCTGTTATTGCCTATTTATTAATCCCTTGAGCTACAGATACAATTCCAATTACAGCGTCAAGAAAGCAAAAATAAAATATTATGTCAATGTCAATGAACATAAACTGGACTTGATGCCCCACACCCGGGAAATCCCACCACCAGAGGGCGAAAAGGTGGTAGAAGGGCTGAAAAAATGAAGAAAAACAGACAAAATTATACATAAAAATAAAAAAGAAGATAAAACAATTAATAAAAAGAAAAAAAGAAAGAAAAGAAGCCCCAAAAGCAAACGCACAACCACAAAAACACAAACATATTAGCCCGACATCTATCGGCGAAATTCATGTAACAGCTGTGTGGGGCATCAAGTCCAGTTTTACCGAAAGAAACATGAAAAAAGAAAAGCAATAACAAAGATAATTGAATAATTAGAAAATTAAAATTAAGACTAAGGTAACTAGCAATTCAAGGTAACATTTTCAATACATGCTTGAATTGTGGAAAATATTGCGGGAGTGGACCAAGCTTAAGGGCACTATGCGTTCTGGGTAGACGCAGCAAAGGTGAATAGAAATAGACTTCGGTACGAGCAAACGGAACTGAGAAAACCTCAGAAGAACGACTTGAACGACTAGATTCACGTCTGGTTATCTGGGAACCAAGATCTAACAAAAAAATTCCTTGGCAAAGTTTGAAGAGAAAACACTCATCGAGGAACAATCTCCGAGATTGCAATCAGGACATACGGAGGATGGAAAGACGAGAGGAGTAGGGACAATAGGGGATATTGAATTTAAAAAGAAGCGAGCGAGTGCGCTGAACAGATTCAATGGCGTCAGATAAATACTCAAAGCGCGGAGACCAGATTTGGCACGCGTATTCTAGAATACTGCGTACTAAGGAGACAAATAAATGAATACAGGAGGAAATGTTGGTAAACATATACGAAGAACGCAAGACAAATCCAGCAATCCTAGAGGCCCTGGTCATAATATTCATGACATGAAAACCATATCTTAACTTTGGGTCAAACACCACACCCAGGTCTCGAAATTGCTGGACAACTGACAGGGAAATACCAGACAAAGAATAAGAGAACACATTTGGAGTATTTTTTATATGCAAAAGACATCTGATGGCACTTCAAAATGTTCAGTGGCAAGAAGTTGTCTTGATAGCAAAGATTAAGAGCAAACAAGTCAGCTTGCAATTGATGAAAATCGTTCGCAGACTTGATTGCTCTGTATAATTTTAAGTCATCCGCATAGAAAAAAACAGGGAGAATTGATAACAGAAGTAAGGTTATTGACAAACAAGTTAAAAAGTAAGGGACCGAGGATAGAACCTTGAGGAACTCCGAATGTGGGAAATATAGGAGAGGAAATGGAACCATTAAAAGTAACTCTGCAAGGAGGAGTATGAAGATAAGAGGAAAACCAGGAGAGAAGGGGACCAAAAACACCGAATTCATTAAGTTTAAAGAGCAGCAGGCTATGGTTCACAGAATCAAAAGCTTTCGAAAAGTCTGTGTAAATTACATCAGCTTGACGTCGACAATCGAAGACAAAGGCTACAAAATTAGTGAACTCCATAAGGTTGGTCGAAGTAGAGCGACCCTTGATGAAACCATGCTGCTCAGGAGCTGGTAAGGGCTGTAGAGACGGATAAATTCTATTGTAGATAAGACGTTCAAGGATTTTACTGAAACAGCAGAGGACGGATATAGGACGATAATTGGAAACAACGGAAGGATCACCACATTTGAAGATTGGGAAAATATTCGTGCAATTCGCACTTCGATTTATGTTTGTGAGACATCATTGCTTTTACCGCCACTTGGGTGCATCTGCAGTATTTTCTACGGATATTAGTTCTGTATTTTTTCGTGTCGCAAAGAGCTTCGCCTGGCAAATACCATACTACAGTGATTAGAAAGCCTGTAGATCGTTTCTACATCGCAGCCTGCAGAGTGTGCTGCGGCAAATACTCGTGCAGCTATTTTAGATCCACCGTGTAAATACCAAAGGCTACTGTGCTCATTTGCTGATTTCAATCCTACCAATCCCTTACAGCTGCCAGATATCTTCGTTTGAGGTAAAGAGTAGGGACCAAGTAGTCAGTGCATTTAGCGTACCCCAGCCCAATACTGATGTTGCCAACAGATCTTGGCTGATAGTGGCCGATTCCTTAATTGTGACAACAGCTTTAACAGCCGCACTTCTAACAAATAGATCAAGCGTGGTTAGATGAAGCAGGACATTCAACTCAGACGAAGGAGACGTAGCTAAGGCGCCTGTAATACAGAGAGCCGCTAATCACTGAACTCTGTTTGTCCTGTCAGCAAAGATGATTTCATTTTGTCTCACCACAAGACCCAGCAAGAATCATCCCTGCTATCGTATATATCAAGTACATTAGAGCAGGTTTTAGGCCCGACTTTTTATCTAACCTTTTGCTGGCGTAAATCGCGTTGCTTACTTTCTTTATTCTTTCCTTCAGATTTAATTTTCTAAGTGAGCTTGCTTTCCAGAATAATGCCTGAGTACTTGGTGTGTGACTTGAGACATAAATAAAAGCATCACTTAACTAGATTCAATCTATTTCAGGAATCTTGTTTTTCCTCTTGAAGAGTATAATATCGAATAATTGATAAACGCCCACCGTGTTTGATGATTTGAGTTGATGTCAAGTTCCACCTTCTTGTTATGGAATGCCTTTTCTGTTTCAAGAACTACCTCATGGAGAGCTGTCTCCACAAACCCTATTGAGAGTCCGAAATGCATGCACAGAGCCATCTCCCGTTTATGTACGCGTTTTAGGTTCTCAATATGGTTTGAGACTCGAGCCTCTCCTCATTCGAATTCGAAAGTCATTCCAATATCTGGAGAAGAAAGGAAGTTAGTTTTTTGGATACGTATGGTTTCGTTAACTGCTTAGGGTATAAATACAACCTTGGCGGTCCTCTTCGCTCAAAAATTAATATTAGAATTAATATTTATTATAATTATATATTATTATAATTTTATGTATGCTCGGAAAAAAATCAGCTACTATTTCTCGCGATTGAGCTGAAAATTTCAGGCTGCATTGCTGTTTTTGTGAAATAGTTCCAAGTTTCACCAAACTTTTGCTATCTTTAACACTTTCGCGCCAGTGGACATTCTGTTGGCAGTTTAAGTATCCTTATAATTCTATTAACAAATGACTTCTATAATATTTAAGCATGCAAAATAAATTCTGAACGTGTTTGGAGGATAGAAATTATGTTTTGGAATTATGTTTTTTCAATTGTGATAGCTCCTGACAGAGTCTTCAGACCATTACGAAATTCACATGGTGTATAGTTGTTAATAAAGTATCGAAATTAAAGGATTTACAGATTTTCCGCTTAGTAATTAAAAAAAAACCAAACGAATTTTTCTTGGAAATTCACCATGGCTAACTTCTTCGATCTGCCAAAAACGCTTAAGCTGCTCTGAGACATTTATATCCTTATCGCAACCACTACAAACATTGCAGTATACTGATGATTTGATAGTTGATTCTGTGATTTTTTCTAGTGTTATAATAATAAATTTTCTAGCGTAGTATTAATGTGTTTTGCATTACTAGATGATCTTTTCCCATTGAAATTTCCTCGAATAGCGTCAGCTTATAGTTAAACTCTGTTTTGATGAGTAGATCAATGCAAGTTGGCATGCTAAAAGCTAACGCTAATTAACTATCTACTGGGATTGGTCATTTTCGAGAGTCTAGGTGCAGCGCTGCTTGTATTGCAGTGATTTTTAGTTACCCAAACGCCTCCATTTAGATTGAGGTCTTTATCCGAGGGAATCGAACAAATATATTCCCTCGACTGGTCAAAACGTGGGATGCTTCAATGAACCATGCACTTTCCTTGCAGCTAACTTTCGTACCATATTCTCTATGATTGAATTATCTTGTCCCTTTTGTTTTTTAAATTGGTGGCCATCTGTTCGATGCACTTCCCAATTTCACTTTGTCTCGCTTGTTTTTCTAAAAAATCTCGTAAGTTGCATTCAATATCTTCAGCATAAAAATTGCCACAAAAGCGCACACAATTTCGTAATGGACTTTTCACTTTGTGTTTCTGATCCCACAATGATCATCATTCACAAAACCTTCACGTGGATTTTTTCGCAGTCATAATCTATAATAACTGGGCTATCATGGGGCTCAATCACACTCATAATCACTGCTCCATATGATCTTCATCATCGATCTTTATTTCGTTTCAAAACTGAGGCTGGAGTGCGCGTAAAAGTCAACGTCCGGCAATGATTTGGCAATGATTTTATTATTTAGTCGGCAGATCACTGACATGTGAAGTCACTGATTCGAATCCCGCTAAAAACGGGGACTCACGCACCAAGCTTTGAGTTAATTTAGCTGTAATTGGGTAACTAAATCAAATCAGGGGTGAAGTGAGGCATAAAACTAATCATTTAATATTGTAAAAACTTCGATTATGAAACTGAAGTCTCTTCTATTTCTACTTCTCACGACTGTGCGATTCGACGGTATTTGATCTGATCACTTCTTCCAGGGCTATATGATTTAAATATAAACAGTAAAATATTCAAGTCGTATATTTGGCACATTATTAACAAGATAGGGTTTAAAGAGTTATAGTTTACTGGACCGTCAAAAACAGTTGAAACCATATGTCTGAAAGTGTGTTGAAAACATAACGCCATTGTTCAACTTTAACTGTTTTTGTTATTTAAACAAAACAATATCACACTTAAAAGGCATGCGCTATAAACATGGTATAAGTTTGAGCTGAGTTTACATTTTTTAATTTTGTTTTTATCGTCATTTTTAATTGAGAATTTTTATTTAGCCCATATTATTTATTTTTTTATATTGCAATACTGCCTTACTAAGCGCAAAAGCGGTATCTAAAAAAAATCGAAAAATTGATTTTTATAACATTAGAAAGTTTAAAACAATACGCATTTAATGAACTAAGCCTTTTAATGGTATCTTATTTAAAACATATGGGAAACACCTTATCCCTCCGAGAACACACCTATTTTTTCGATCATCGAGAACGATTGGGGTCAAATTGACCCCAACCACTTTTGAACGTCTATAGAATCGCTGTCACTGAAGATTTTCATTTGGAAAAATTTGTAGGTGTAGATTGAGACCTCTTTTAGTAGTTCTCATGCATTAAAAGTGCCCTAAATGTCCTTAACATACCTAAAAAAAATTCGCGAAAAAACAGTTTCATCGAAAATCAGCTTGTTCACAAAAAAAAAATCGTAACTTTGTCAATTTTCAATAGTTTTGGTTAAAAAATTAGGGGGATACACTCATGGTATGACAAAATCATAAAAAAAATTAGCCCTGTAGTGACTCTTGAAAAGAAAGTATTTATTTTGCATATTTACGGTGGCAATTGTGAAGATTTTAAAATTTGCACATTTAAAAAAAAAATCATAATTTTGTCAGTTTTCAATATTTTGGGCTAAAAATGAATATGGATACTCTCAAGACATAGTAAAATAATAAAAAAAAATGCCCTATAGAAAGGGGTGCAAAAAAGGTATAATCTTTTGGATAATCAGATTCTGATTGCTCCGAAACATGGTCGTCTTCGGAGGAATCACTGTCGCCAAAATTGTTATAATTGTTTTCAGCTAACAAATTATTGCGTACACTAGAACGCAGATTATACATCATATTGCTAAAAACAAAAAATAAAAGTACTTCCAATCTTATTTTTTGGCTTTTTTAAATTAATCTATCGATTAAGTAAAAAAAATTGAATTTTTACCTCAAAATTGACGTCGAGTACATATGGAGTCTATTTGACCCCTTAATCTGCTTCAAAGGCTTCTCAACGACGACTGATGACTTGGAACTGTATGCAAACGGTGTAAACTTATAGTCAAGACACAGAAATACACTTGGGAGCCTATAGTACCCCCCCCCCCCCCCCTTTTCCCGCAGACACAAGCGCTGCGATCGGCCAAAAAGGTCACTGAGGTCAATTTGACCCCCTGTGTTCTCAGAGGGTTAATAAAGTTTTTTAAATCTAAGTACCCGATGTATCCAAGAGCGGAACACCGCTCACCGAGAAAAGTGGAGTAAAGAGAATCCTCCACCAGCTCCAAACGAACCCAGTTCCTCGTTGCCTATCTCAATTTTACCTTAAATCACTAAAGGAATTAGAGGTATATCAATATTACTACTTTTAAAAAACTTCAATTATCTCAAAACTCGCTTTCATTGAGATACCGCTTTTGCGCATAGTAGGGCAGTATATGTGTACTGTGTTCCAACCAACATAAAACGTACTTGTGGCTCAGGGTCCGATCCATTGGAGGTTTTTGCCTAGAGATTTTGCCTGATTGACAACGATAAAGCATTGAACCAAAGCCATCAGTTTACCAAAAGTGAAGTTTATGAGCCGCAAATAAAATTGAAAAGAAATTTTAAATCTAGAATTATTTGGGTAGTGCCAATTGCGATTTCAGGAAACTTCAATTTTCAGTCAATCTACAATCGTAATTTCACATAATATTAATTTTTTGGAATTTCAAAATCAAAAAAATATGTGTGTTTTGGTTAATGGAGAACTATTAATTTGAATTTTATAGATTATTTGATTTCGCTTCGAAAGTCTATGATTACATCGGCTTATCTTCCTTGGACTCAATTTCAAATAAGCTTGCTAAAGCTCTCCAAACTTCCTAATGTCTCACGGACAGTTTGGAGGTGTTAAACAGATTTCAAATTTTAATACTTAAGAACTAGTATTTTTGATAACCAAACAGTTTTCAACCCGAGAAAGTTTTTTAGTTGTTAAAAACTATGTCAAGAATGAAAAACTCGTGACTAGCTCTATTTGCGTTTACCACCGCTTGCTTACTCATACCGATATGCAAAAGAAACACATCTTCTCCAAGCTGAAAATCTTCAGCGTGGAATTACTTTAAGACCTAGTTCTGAATAATTGCCCAGGATCATTGTAATTTTTCAACGAGGAATTACACAAAAATTGCTCATGCAAAAACGAAAGACTTAGGCCAGTAACTTAATTTCTGAACTAAATTTAATTAACTCATCATTGCGATTTTATTGGATCAAGTTCTCAAATATGTAATTTTATATTTGAAAAAAAAGTGAAAGTGAAAATGGAGAATTTTCACTTTACACTCGAAAAATTACAACAAATTTTTGAGTGATTGAGATTATATCCGGCCAAATTCGAAAAAAAATTATACTATTTGAGTCATCAATTTACAAAATTTTCGATTTGCATCCTGGAATCAATTCGCAAAGCCACCTATCTCACACTCATACCTTGAGAAATCCGCCTAAAATGCCGTAAATAGAAACACGAGCATAACTAAACTTCATCGACTATTGTTTTTCATTTCTACTGTTTGGAAAATCCATCGACTAATCCGTTTCACAGCAACAATCATTTTCGAAACAAAAGAATACATTAAAATAAATCGACGAAAAGAAGAAGACAATGACGATATTCGAAATGATATTCGATTACTATGATATTTTGTTCATGGTCTTGTCTTGTATTGTCCCCTACTTCTGTGATAGGAATTACCCCGGAAGATACTTATTTTTTGTCATTCGACGTTTTGGTTTATTTATTTTTTAGATCGTTATAATTTGCGGGACGAATAATAAACAAAAACATTTTTTTCCCGATATTCTCTTAATCGACCATTTTGAATTTTAAATGGTACTAATGAAGGTTAAAAACATGAAAACGGATATCATTACAGCGTAAATATCGAATTACAGTTTCAAAACATGTTTACCGAGTTCAGTTCGTTGTCTTGTCATCTGTTTGCGTATTGTGTGACGTGAGATTTTCGAGGATATTGGACTCTAGGCTGAGATCCGGGGTGGATTATCTCGGCTTATTTTCTGGCTACGAGAATTAATTTGACGTGAGTACGCAGAATTAGAGCAGTCAATATGCAATTTCCGATTGTATGAGTTTAATAAGCGGAAGAACCGTGGTATCTTTTCAGATCGGAAATAAATGGTAAAAAAATTCATAAGTATATTGAGACAAGTTTTAAAAATTTTCGCAACGATATGCTTGCAAATCTTATGTTTGTTAATGTATAAAATGTATATTTTGTGATTTGTTTCGAATGTAAGGATCTACACCTGTATTTCGTACTTTCTTAATATATTTTTTATCATTGATTTCATTAATAAATTTGTGAGTTCCATTAGTAAAAATTTTTTGACATGGTGTCACTCAGATCTTTTGCATAAAGTCCTTAATTACAGTACTTCAGAGTAAAGTATCTCTAGATTTTACGGAAATTGACTATTGCTTTTAATGGAGACTGATTGTTGGCATTGTTTGTTCAGTTCACAGTTGTTGGTAGTTTTTTTTTCAAACTGTTTGAACATTTGATCATTGAGAATTTGCCACTATGCCAGAGGAAAACAACTAAAAGTTGAAGAAAAGCAATCCCTAATAGCATAAAAAAAACCAATCCTTAATAGCACGTGAGATTGTATCAAAAACATGCATCTCATCAAATGCAAGAACACTGCAACGATTCATTATTATAGAGTGAGAGCCAGCGCCTGCCAGACATACGTCAAAGTATAAGGCTAAAATTTTGTGTGTGTATTCTCACTACTGTAGGTAAGAAAGTTTGGGGGTTACAAACCTTGACTAACGGTGGCTTATACAGATAGCAGGTAACAAAGCTGTGCAATAAACTGGCTTACTTACGTTAAAGTATAAGGTCTGGGATTTGAATATTATGTTTAAATAACTATTTTAAGTCAAGGTTTAAGAAGCCAGACCCATCGGAAGGGTCTAACACTCCCACAGACTCCGTACAAGTCTATTACTTTTCCAACATTGGAGGTTTTGTGTTTCAAAAATAAACCTGCATTGAAACTGCAATACCAGAAAAAAGACTTTAGATACACAAAGAAGTCGCTGAATAAAGAAGGAAATTCAGGATATATCACGCCATAATTCTCAATGGGGCCCCGTTATGGTATGAGGAACTATATCGTACCATAGACTTGTAAAACTAGTGATTTCTCATGGCTGATAAGCTGTAAGAAAATATGAACAGCTGCTGACACAGGAAATAACTAAACTGGATTAACAACTATAAAAAAACCCTAGATTTTTTGCCCAGCCTCACTTCAATTCATAGCATTAAATCGCTTTGTGCTGCCTTTAATCCAGACGGAATGGTCAAGAACATCGCGATTTATGATTTTTAATTTGTAAGATTATTTGCCACACCGATTTTTTGGAATTGTTAATAAAAATAGTGGAAATACATGCTATCAGCTATAGTTATATTTGTACTCATTTTTTTTGCTTTGGGTTTCCAGAAATATTCTGATAATGCAGTGTAAAGAAAATATAGAGCATCCTAAAGAATAGCATAATTGATCCAAAGCAATCTCATAGTTTCAAAACAAAAATTCCTGTAAAACTTTCTCCGCTAAATTAAACTATCTGTAAACTCTTTACTTTAATATAGTTGAAGAAAAAAAATTCTGAAAAAATTTTAAGACCCCGACGTGATTATATTTAGCTATTTATGCTATTATACCTTAATTTTTAATAGGTAAGCTAAGTTTTCATTTGTATGTCTATCTGATCATCATCTGATCCAACTAAATATGGTTCTTATTCCTCTTCTATGTTTTCGTTTTGAGAAGAAAAAAAAACCTGTTAAATAAACTCGTTATCACTCTGTTGCATTGGTATATCCTTTAATTTATTACTACTCCTTCGAAGATAATGATATATAAATTTTAGCATTGATTCCACTGTTTTCTTTTTGAAAATTTCGAATTAGGGAGATTTTCTCTTGGGAAATATATCTGATCACTTCGCTAAGTTTCTACTCCGATTCAGATAATTTTTTATCGCCATGCCCATCCATGCCCACCAAATGAACCTGTTGAATAGTACAATCTTGCCTTCGAAATGCAAGTTGGTGCTCACAAATCTAGCTGGCAGTTTCGAACACAGAGCATTTTCTTAGTAGAATTTTCTCAACTATATCGGAGACGCTTGGTAGCAGACTAATAGTTATATATGATGATAATAGATATATATGACGAGTCTTTGACAAGTTCAGGAACTATTGCAGAATGATCACTACAATTTTCTATGCGTTTGGTGAACATCGAATTCTGGTGATAGCATATGTGCTCGATCCATGATAACTGCTTAAGCATGTCATTGGTGATGAGATCAGTGTGTGGAGAATTTTCGGAGCAGGATTCCGCAATGATACCATTTTGGACTTCAGAACTCTGTTTGGAATCCCTACGTAAGATGTCAAATCAAACCTGCTAAATTCACATTTCAGCGCATTAGATATCTTCTAGCCAAAAATATGTAGATACTAGTGGATGACTTCGAATTAGGAATTCACGGCTTCTACACTGGTCCTACACAATAGCACAGTAGTTGAACAGGGCCACCGTATCCTTGTTTTCGTTAGCATGACAATATTAGTATTTCAGACAACCAGCTGGATACCATGGTTTTCCATCCAGTCTTCAACTCTTCTCATTACCTGATTTAATTTGAGCTGAGCAAGGTTGGGATTTATGAAGCTAATGACAGCTGCTACATAATCAGCGTAACCCACCAAGAGCACATGTTCTGGCATTTCAAGCTGCAGTACGCAACATTCCAAAGATCTGGCCCGAGAATATACCCTTGTGCTGCTCCAGTAGTAATATTTTTCCGGATATTTCCTGCTTTGTCTCATATATAAGACGGTGGTTCTTCACATTGTCTCGAACCATGGCTAACAGGTTGTCCTGTACCTGAAAATTCCTTTCAAATGCTTCTAAAATATCTGCCCATCTCGCTGAATTAAAGGCGTTGCGGACATACAGCGTTACTACAAACACGATCGGCCTGGTCTGGTGGCATGGAGCCTCAGCGCGCACTACTGCGCCGATTACTTCGTAGATGGCACTTATTGTTGAGTGGCCACTACGGAACCCATACTGATTTATCGAAAGGCCACCGGCCCTTCGTATTAGTGTCTGTAGTCGTGGCTTCAATAGGCTTTCTAGGAGATTCCCCGCTGTATCAAGCTAGGACCTCCCTTTCCCTCGGAATCAAAGCAAGCCGTGCCTCTTTCCAGTGCGATGCGAAGACACCCACCAACAAACACTGAAAGCTCCACCACAGCTCTCAGCACTTCCGCTGCAACGCTGTCGGGGCCAGAGGCTTTTCGATTTTTCATTTTGAGAGCTGCACTACGAAGCTGTTCCAGAATGAACAATGGAATATCTTCCTGACGGAGCATGAGAGCGTTTTCTACTCTGGTGAGATGCGCTGGAAAAGCGAGTCCATGATGTACTTCAACGTATCCGTCTCCAACAGTGGACCAGGCCCATTAGACCAAGTCTACCAGAAACTAGTTCGTTCATCGCAAAGCGCTTGCCATGTTTGGTTTTTCCTCGCCTTGATAGCCAACCTCAGCTCTTTTTTTTGCCCTTTTTGCCTTTTTGTTTTCTGCGGCAGCTTGAAATGCTTCTGGTTTACCGATAGATCGCTGAGCTCTACGCCAGTACGCTAGAGCTCGTTGCCTCAGTTTCGCTATTTCTTCGGTTCACCAATAAGCCTAATGCTTCCTTGGAGTTTATCTCCGACGTGGCATTGAGACGTCGCACGCTCGCTTGCTTTCCACCATGTTAAATTACACCAGCATATCAGCCCTTACCTGATCTGTCACTAGCCCTACTCGATATGCGCTGCTCTCGCCAGCAAAGCTATTATTGAGCGACTCCAAGAGCTTTTATTATAATTAATTTTCCTCGTATGTTCTAGGTTGGCATTCTCCACTCCAAAGCTCCAGAGTTGAAGTCGTCAGCCATCACCAATGCACCCGGCCGATTTCGTAAAGTATTTGCCAGTGCTTCTATTTTCCTACAAAATTCTCTAATTAGATCGTTTGGCGAGTAATTGCAGCTGACAAAATTGATACCTTGGTTTTGGAGCCATACATATCCATCACCCGAACCCAGCTGATCCACTCGGATCCTTCGAGCGTCTACAGCCCATAGAGCTGCATAGCCTGAAGCGACTGTGTACCAAGTCTCTGGATTTCTCCTTCGATATGGTTCACCAATCATTGCAATTTGGGCTTTGGATTCGTACACCAGCTGCGTGAACAAATCTTCTGCCGTACGACACCTCTATGTGTGCCCTTGGAGAATCCTCATCTACGAAGCTTGTTCTTCTGCTCTGGAAGCTTTACACGCTCTTGACCCTAGAATATGATTTGTTTCTCATGGTTTTGCCTTCTCATTACACAACAAGCAGAATGGGGCAGCGATGCATACTTTTGCGATATGGCCAGTTTGACCACATTTCTAACAGTTGCTGCTCCGATCTGGTCCTTTACAATCCTTTTTCGTGTGATCGTAGCCCATACACTTGTAACAGTGCACCGGCTCGGGTCGCCTTATTATTCTGGCATTCAGCCAGCCAATTCATATTTGCCTATCCTTAATTAGATTCATAGCTTTTGCGTTCTCCAATTCTACTATGGCTTTCCGCTGTTCTCTTGCATTTGGAGTAGTAATGTAATTTTAGCGTTTTCAATTTCCCTCTCCCGAATTACGGCCGCCACTTCTTCCTGAGCTGTAAGGCTGTCGAGTAAGGCACCGTTTGAATGGCCAAATCTCACGATATAATCGCATTTTGCGAGTGTCACGAGCACTCCGCCGTCTTTGTTATTTGACTTACTTGTGCCCCTACTTTGCTTGAGCTCACGTCTCCGCGGATTTATTGAAGGACCTCCGCGTACGTTTTTCCTGGAGCGTGCTTTATCATCACTGCTTCCTTCCTAGCCCTAGATGATTGCGGTTTCTTTCGTCTGCGCTTACCAGATTCGGACTGCAGTTTTAACGGTACTTTTTCAGGAGATGCTACAGACATCAACCTCTCCTGCTTGCCGTTACCCTTCCGACACCTTTTATCAACAGCCATCCAGGGGTTCTGATCAATGGCTCCTGTCTCGGATCGTAGTATAGCCGTGTTTTCGTCATTCGGGCCAAATTCAGGAGTTCTTGATTGTTTTTGTGCCCTCGCCTTCGCGGCACATGGAGTTTCAGCCGGCTCTTTGTTTTCACGCTCTTTGAGTAAATCTTCTTTTTGGCTAATTTCTAGCTCGGCCTTTTTCCAGTTTGTCCTCCAGATCTCAATTACTTCGAGAGCTTCCCGAAGTTTGAAAAGGCCATCTTTCACCTGTCATGACATGTTCTTTTGGACCTGAGATGCTGTTACCATAGCCTTGATGACAAGCCGGCATTTCCTCAACATCTCTTCTTGGATTTTTTCTTTGGCTATGTAACTTCTCTTTGGGGGAGTACGAATCGAAACCCTTGGAGAAGTGCCTACTACCACGCAGTGACTTCGCATGCTCTTTTGTACTAGTACCTGTTCCACGCGTGGAGTTTTCTCCTCCGCTTTTTCGGCGCTAGTCTCGCTTGTCACCATTAAAAGGCTTTGGGTGTCAGACGATTTAAGCGCTCATCTGTTCTCAAAGAACTCTTGCCAGCAGGTGGCGTTTTTTGCACCTTTGGTCTTCCGATGAAGTGATTTACGTCTTTAACCACTGACGCACTACCGTCAGCTGAAGTAAATTTGTACAATTTTTATTTATGTGTTCACCAAGCAAGGTGTACATATATAGAAGAATAAAATAAAATAGTGCATGCATAAAATTACGAAACAAAATATAAAAAAAACTATATATGAATACAAGACAAAGAAATAACGCATGAATAAATTATTTCCAAATAGATAACAAATAAAGTAATAAATAAATAAATAAATGACAAATAGACGATAAAACATTTCTAAACTCATTCTAATAACAATAATTATTGAAAATCTCAGATTAATAATTATAGCTTATCTTTTATTGCATCCCATTTCTTTCAAAAGCGATTCTATTGATATAATTTTTTCACAAATGCTACAGTTGAATAATATCTTAACTATTAAGTTGCATCGCTTGTTATTTTTATTGGGATTGTGCTACTTTTCACTGTCTTCAGGTGAAAAGACTCTAATCACTGTATAATTGTGGAGTTCTTGTATTAGAAGGTATGAAACAATTGCCATACTGCATCAAGAAAAAAAAACTAATAATTAGTGCTCCCAAATATTACAACTACTCATCTCAACTTCTTACTGTGTTAATCATATATTCAACTAGAGTAAGAAATTACAATATCTAACTAAAATATTTAATATATTTGAATTCATTGTTCTAATTTATCAGTGAGAAGACGAAACAAATGTTCAAATAAAATATCGTCCTACTGACTACAATAAAAGTTGATGTAATTGATTCTTTCCCAATGACGAATTCAAACTCAACTGTTCAAAACTTATTTTTAAAGTCATATGACTTTAAAACGTATTTCAATCAACGCGGCTTTATACATATTTGATTGCAAGCGCTGCCTAACTCATTTTAATTTCTCGCTAATTTCCAACGAACTCAACGATATTGCGCACTAAACGACTATCCTGACAAGTTTTCTGTTTCAATATATTCAAATAAACAGTTCAGCGACACCCAAGGTGATAGTTGCGAAATCTAGATACATCTGTTTTTTCGTTGTCGATTTTCTCGTTTTGTTTTCTTAATTTTTTTTTTCATTTTCTAGTCACCACAGTGTGCAAGTCCGGGTTCTAATTAACGACCGTTAGCCCATTAAAAGAACAAAAGAAAACAGATACAACATCTCTCCGTCTGTAGACATTTAATCTGAATATTTTTTGCTGGTCGCCGCGGTCCTTATCAATATTCGATTTAGCATAAAGTTTGAATAAAAGCTAAGTATCGATATCAGGAAAGAGAAATTCAACCAATCGCTTCCAACAACAACAAAAAAACTATTTTTAACTAATCTCCTTCTTATGCTAAGGTTAACTACATAGTAAAATTATGTTGGAAATCCGTATTATCTCACCTGGGTTGTTTTGCATTGCCAAGGCTGAAGGCAGTAGCTACTTTAGAGCTAGACAGCTATCGAACTATTCATAAGCACAAATATATGAAATTATGCTGATGCAATATTAAAATATTCAAAACATTGGCAGACTCAAACGGGCCGGCGTCCAATTGAATTTTAATGACGCGACTATTAGAGATCCGTTTAGCGATCTTTACGGGCCCCAACACAAATCGTACGTGCTCCAGCGTATAAAAAAGTCGCTGTCGAATTTCTTTTATCGAACCCAAGATCTTAATCAACACGTATCGCGGCATAATCGGATTTGTTGACATGATTTTTATCACTGTTAAATTTATGATCAATCCAATAATGAATTGGTTGTTTGTCACCTATTAGCCAGCGAACTGTGTTGGATGCTGTGTGAACGGCCACTTAATTTTACCAGGTCAATTAAGGTATTTTAGCTCGGTCCAGTTGAGCTCTGTCGACATCTGCTTACCCCGATCGAGGTGATAGCGAAATTTAAACATACATTTCAACCACGAGTGCATCGGATTTCCACGCTTGCGGCATTTTTTGCAGACACTGTGTTCGAAATTAAAGTTTCAGCGCCCCGAAACCAGTTCAAATCATTTTCGATTCGCCGGCGGTGATTAAATTTATATGAGTAATTAATATGCGAAATTGTCAGCCTAAAACCGGATTTCGTAGATAAATTGGAAATCCAAGATAGAACACTAGAAGGTGAATGTCATCATAAATATTACACGATGAAATCGCATAAAATTGATAATGCTGATGATGATTTTAATGAACAGGAAGTTGTTTGTGAATCCGGGTTAAGACGCCATAAATATTGCATTGGCAACGAGGTGCTAAGTGATAGTATAAAAGATAATGAACTCTTTGGGAAATCGAGGAAAATTTTCTCCTTGAACTTGGTTTTGTACATATTTTATATCTATAAATTTATTATTTTTTATGTACTGATATTTCGATGAAAACGCCGTTCTTTATCATATGGGGCCATTTTTGTGGCTGGGTTTTTCATTAAAATATTTTTATGTTAATTTTTTAAGTGTAGAATTTTAAGCATGGCCTACTTTGCAATCAACATAGCCACATTTTAAACCTCGGCATATTGTTTGCTCCTGCTGGACTTCATCGTTTACTTATTTACCAGTATTTTTTTTTTAAATATATTGGGTTGAATACATAGTTTCACATTAACAATATTTCATAATAACTAGTAATGAAAAAACGACTAGTAAATTCATCTCGAATCATCAATGAGCCACACATTCCATTCATATTCTCGGATTTCACCTGACCACCTAAGGCACAAAGATATCACATGACAGATAATGCAAAACTACAGGAAAGGGTCGAATTTAAATCTACCGGAAATCAGGCTCAAATAACAACTCACATTTATTTTTAGTTTTTAATGCGCATCCATATCCATATCAACGGGAGTGATAAATTATGAAACCAGAAAAAAACCATTATATTAAATACACCTGCAGCCTGCCTGCGTAAGCAAAAGAAACAGGCTCATTTATCATCAAATGTTCAACGCACTTAAATCACTGTAAGAAATCGATATCTTTCAGAATGTGCAAAGTGGAATGTTTAGTGGAATGGATGAAAATTTAAATAAATATGAGGGGCTGATTAGTTGTAATTGAATGACCGCTAAGTTGTATCTAGTTAATTTAGTAGTTATTTAATCCGTTTCCACGTGAACTAATTCCTCCTGCAACCATTATCTTGAGGTCGAATTTCGACTGTTTTTGAATAGTGCTTGGGTCACTTGTTTTAACTCTCATATTTTGCCTGTTCGGCGTTGGGTGGAGAAAAAATTGGGCATTCATCCATCAAAAGTACGTTAGCTCTGTTAGACATTCCAAGAGCACTATCTTCACTGAATTCTACACTTTGCAACCTTCTACAGAAGTTAAGTCTATCTGTGACATTCTTTGCAGTAAGAAGCGGTTTTACTCGTCTCACGTAGGCATGTCTTCCCCAATTCCTCGATTTAATGTACCGTTAATCGAGACGTTGTCTTTCGCCGTTGTTGGTAATTTTCGGATTGATTTATCCTTTTGGTCGCTATTTTTGTACCAATGCCTAGCTTGTTGTCCACTATCTGCCTTATTTTTATTTTTGCTGTAGGTGAAAGACTTATCGGTCTACTGGGACGTCCTTTGTCTTGTATATCGCCTTTCTTCATTTCTAGCCATAATCGTACGGTCTTCCTATCCACGCCTAGTGTCCTTGATATTTTGGAAACGGATTTTCCTATTTCGCCAAGAGTTTGGGTTTGAATCCTTGTTTGTATCTTATTCGAAGAAGCACAAAAGTCCTTTAGGATAGGCTTTAAAAAAATAATGATATTTCAAGTAGCGCGTATAAAATGCTCTAGAAAAATCACTACTTACGATAAACACGGCAATAAAAAAGGATCCTTGAGGTCAGAAGCAATAAAATTTCACAAGTAGGTTTGCAGAAAGACCTTTAATTACTCTGGTAACTCAAATTAAATTTATAAAGGGTATGTATCTGTACCTGACTATAGGGAAAAATGCTGATCTCTTGTATTGCTGTTATATCAGCCTTATATTAAGACAAGGCATCGGCTATGTAGAATGACCTAACGTTCCATAAGAAAATTTTCAAATCGTTTAGCCGTTTTCGTTTGCGTGGTCGTCGTTGTGGTATCAATCCGGTTCCGAGGCTTGTAGATGGTTTCGCGATATCTGCTTCGGAAAGCATTTTACAGGAGAGGTAATCGGTCTTTGGCCCACCTTACTTGGAAGGGTCTAAGCTGAAAATATTCGCCATCCTTTTCTGGCAAAAAAAGTTTTTGGCCGCAGTTACCGCGAGGAGGTCAAATTCAGGCTTCAATCAGCCAATTTAGTTGCGGCGGCACTAGCATATATTCATATACTTTTTGCTATTCCCCCTATCCGACTGATGGCTCTATAATATAGACATAATTGGAAGATCAGAACTAGCTCTACGAGAACCCTTCATGCAGGCCAAAAAAGTGCGTACAAATTAGTGATGGGCTCAAAAACGCCAAACAGTTTGAAAAAAAACGTATAAATAGCGACAAACAGTTTTTCTAAAACAAAAGTTTTTTTCTAAGACGAACAGCATTTCTTAAACGAACCATTTTCTAAAACAAATAGTATATCTAAAACCAATTATTCCAACTATTCTACAACGAATAGTTTTCCTAAAGCCAATCGTTTTTCTAAAACGAATCGTTTTTTTAAAATGAACTGTTTTTTCAAACGAAAAGTTTGCCGTTTTTTTTCAAACGAACTGTTTTTTTCAAACGAAACGTTTGTCGTTTTTTTCAAACGAATCGTTTTTTTAAAACGAACTGTTTTTTTAAAACGAATCGTTTTTCGTTTTTTAAAAACGATCTGTTTTTTTTAAAACGAATGGTTTTTCGTTTTTTTTTAAACGAATCGTTTTTCATCGTTTTTCGTTTTTTTTAAATGAACCGTTTTTCGCTTGTTAAAACGAACTGCTTGGCAGTGGAAAACTGTTTAGCTGCAGAAAACAATATTTTCGTACTTGCGAGCATTTTCGTACTTGTAAGTATTTTATTTAATATTCAAAAAGTTTTTAGGGCAAAAGGAGCTGAAATCGGACAAAATCGGCCAATTTTGGGTTAGAGTGGTTTGGGACATAACGGGCCAATACCTATTGCTGTGATAAAAAAATTTCGGGTTTGTAGGGGAGTAAGGGGTTTTTTGGTTTTAAGGGGTTTTTTAGTTTGGCAAAAACTAGCTTTACGGCACTTTCGATGATTGAAAGTGTTCGGGGAGTACAATAACGATATTTTAAGGGCAAACAATTTTTTTATAGGGGAATTTGGGCAAAAACGTCGATTTTTTCCAAAAAAAAATTTTTGGTCTAGCATGAATTCAAGGACCATTCTGAGTTGTTTCGGGCAAAATTTCCATACAAGTCTGGGGAAAAAGCGGCCTAGTTTCGAAGATACGGCAAAATGAAATCCTCCGGAAAAACTAAAAGTAGCACTAAAAGTGCCAAGGAGGATAAGGTTGAGATCCTATTTGGATCACCAGTTGGCGTCTCTGGGTGTGCTGAGGCCCTCCTCGTGACTGGAGGTCGCCACGAGGGTGTCTCAAACCCTACCGGGGTTGTAAAATTAACGAAACCGCGGGAGGTAAGGTTCCCCTTGCTCTCATGTCCAGCCTTACGGAAGAGGTTGGCCCCCTAGGGGTGCATGTTTAATAAAGGAAAAAAAAAATTTTATAATATCTTAATAAAATTTTCGGCAAACTTCATGCTCCAGTGAGGTGAAGTGGAAATCCGACTGTTTTAGATTAGCCAGAAAAAGTTTGGTATCAGAGATTGCTCAATGAAAAGTCATATAGATGACAACAGGATTAGTTGGTCCTATTTTAGTAATTTTTTTTACTTTGGACATTTGAACGAATACAGGAGGTGTTTTCTGCATATAATAAAAAGAAAAACAAATTAAATTGATTGAATTTGATTGTTTTCCTTTAGATGGCCCCTAGATTGGAGAAAGACTTGCCACATTAATGACCGGCCATTTGAAAGTTACGGATAAGCTGCACAGACTAATGACTCGGTATTCTTTGAAGGTAATCTTGCACCATCACCATTCTAGCTTGGGAACGTTGTGTCTCGATGGTGGAGGACGGCATATTAGTCCATTTCATTAGATTACTGTAAATCGTATGCATTGTATGTATACTTGTACATACTTCAAATAGGTATTTGGAACAGGTATTTTTTCGTACTATACTTATACCTAGTATGTGAAAATCCTAGAACGACCAAACTCTAATTGTCGTACAGCATAAAATTTGTTTCTCTCGTTAATTAAAACTGTTTTTTTCAAACAGTTTTAAAAAACAGTTGTTTTTGAAAAAAAAACAGTTCGTTTTCGTTTTTTGAAAACAACAGAAACGCCCATCACTAGTACAAATGCAGTTTTGGCTCGATTGACTGAATTTACCGTTACTATTAGGAAAATATTTTGCTCTTGGCATTTGTGATGACGACCACTTTTGCTATTGCATCTTTTAAAGCAATTGAGATCAGTAGCTTGTGAGAAGAAGTGAGTTTTCAAGTTAACAGCTAATTAGGTGTGTTTACTGAATAATAAAAAAAATAATGGGTAAAAGATATTGTGAAATTACTCTTGAAAGTAAACAACTAATGAGTGAATAGGGTAAAAATATGCGTGAAATTGGGAGAATGATTGGAAGAACTCATTCGTCCGTCTACAGAGTCTTGCAAAATTATGAGCGAAAGAAAAGTCTGCAGGTGAGAAAACGATCAGGCCGTCCAAAAAAAGTAACGCCTCGAACAGAACCAATTATTTTGGGTGAAGTTAAAGCAGATTCTAAGATTAGCGCACCAAAATTGTCAGATGCGATAAAGAAATTTCATGATTTGGAATTGTATCCAGAAACTGTAAGAGAGTATTTAAGTCGAAACAATTTTCACGGAAGGGTTGCGAGAAGAAAGTCATATATGTATATCCAAAGTATCTGCCCAAAAATCACTAAATGTTGCCCAAGAGTGGATAAAAAAGCCAGCAGAGATTTGGAACGAGGTTTTGTTTTGCGACGAAAGCAAAGTCAACATTTATAAGTCCGATGGTTGCACTTTAGAATTAAAAAAAAAAGAAATTGTAAAGAAGAACATATCATCTACTGTCAAACATGAGGGTCAAAGCGTAATGGTATGGGGTTTTATGGGGGCTAGTGATGTGGGCAAGTTAACGCACGTGGAGACAACGATGGATAGATTCAAATACTTGCATATTTTAAAAGAGAACCTCGCTGAAAGTGCTAGGAAATTAACCTTCCTGAAAACTCCATATTTGCTGAGGTCAACGACCCTAAGCATAAGTCCTATTTAGTTAGGGAGTGGCTGCTGTATAATGTCCCAAGGCAATTACACCCTCCCCTTCAATGCCCGACTTTAATTGCATTGAGAATCTGCGGGAGCTGCTGGATCAAAGAATCAAGAATCCGAACCCATACTATTACCTCCAGAAGATGTTACTAGATGTGCTGAAAGCAGAAAACTTACCGCAGAAGACACTGGTAAATTTGTCAAAAACATGAAAAATCGTCTTAAAGCTGTAATTGATGCCAAAGGCTACCAAACTAAATTCTAACTTTTTTGTTCCTCACTTAATTAGGGATTCCCATCATTCATACGCAGACTTTTTTTGACCTAAATTTTGGAGTATTTCGTTGTTTTTGTTTTTATTTTGGATTAGAAAAATAAGATGTGTTAAGTTTTTTTGTGTTGCTATGTACAGAAACTGTATTAAATATCTTAATAAAAAGATTCATCCTACATAGTTGTTTTATTTACTTTTTTTGAATTTGTATGTAAACGTTTACTTTGTACGCAGACTTTTTTGACCCACTGTATTTTATTGTTCTTCAAAAAATACCTTATAAAGCAAAATTATTAATTTTAGAGGAAATAATTGGCCTTGCATAAAACTTTACGTAAATCATGTCATATTGCTAGTATGACTGTGACTCTATGAAAAAATCAGAAACAATTGCTTTTGTTCGTCATATATAGGCCAAGCTATGTTTGTCTGCTTATAGTTATTTAAAATTTAAATTTCTTCCTCAGTACAATTACCTCCCACCTGATGTCCTTGTACGTATATGCATTCAAAAATCATTCTCAATAAAACTACTAAATTTCACATATTCCGTTTCATTTCCTCTTAAAGACCATTATCAACATTCGATCGTAAAATATGTTAAAATTTCCTCATTCTTGATCAATTTCATTCTGATTCCACTCCATACGGTTCAACTCGTATATCTATATTTTTATTATAGACAAAATTCGAACATACCTGCATATATGCTCACCTTTCTTGCCTCATGTTATATACGAGTATGTATGTATGTTTGCATTAGCAAAGTGATTTTTTTCTTCTCGATCTTGGCTCCAAGGTGTCTCTGACTTACAAAGATGAAGAGACAGACTGGCTGGTCGATTCAGCGCAGTTTCCTTGGATTATCTATAATCGTACACTGCTAGAGTATCTGGATATGTTCTGCGTGGTGTGCCAGAGCGCGATATTGAAAAATGGGAAGAGGCAAAACGATGAAAAAGATAAATGTAGTATTTATAGGAAAAACCAACAATTTGCATCCGAGGAGCCAATAAATCTGCGAAGATTTTAAGCCCACACACATAAGCCATGTTTGCACATGTCGTCATCATCCTCTTTGGATCCAAAGTTTATTGATGTTTACTCATCTGGTTGATTTAAGTTGTTGTTTCACGCGCGTTTTGCTCTTAATAGTTTTTTTTTTTTTGGATTTTGAGAATTTATGCACTGATATTATAACCGAGCGTGGCTTTAGGTTTTGTGGTTTAGTTTTGCTTGTTATTCTGATTTTTTCCCGATATCAATTGACTTCCAAGCGACACAGAAGTATGCATAAATTTAGACGATTGATTGTTAGGATCGAGGTTGATTAATTGGATGTATTTAGTATGAAGTGAAGAATTAGATTATAAATGACTAGATTCTTCGAAAGTAAATCAGAGCCGTTTCGTTTTTGTTTTGAAGTAAAAAAGACAGGTGTCGATTCACCACATTCCATTGTGATATTTCAGCTTTCGTGAATAATTGTGCAATAGGATCATATTCTAAAAATTCATCCTCATTATCGAACTGATATTCGATACCATTCTGTAAGCTCATTAATTCAGTTTTCTTGAATTTCAACATGTGGTATACATTTATTTTATTGGAATATTTTGGACCTGGTGTCAGATTTATTCTAGTATAGTAACCGTAGTATTTTCGATTGAATTAGCTACAAATGTGGAAAGTATATCGTCACATGATGAAATATTCTTACCACGGTCGCTAATTTTGCATTGAATTTAGATATTAGTTGAACTAGTTTTCGTAGTGTTTAAAGTTTTAATGCAGAGGCCACACATTCTCTACTTTTTCTATTTCCAATAATTTATATTCATACACATATTCGCTTGAAAACATGATCATACAAGTCATAAAAACACAACAGATATTTTAGCAGCCCACAACGTCATTAACGTAAACTTTTTAGCACTTACTAATTACAAGCTATTTTGCTTAATGAAATACAACTACGTCAGACAATTGAAATGGATTTAAGCGGAAATCACACTTACAACATTGATTTTTTCAGGACCAGGATTTTATGTTTCTGACGTAATTCCAATGTGAACGAGTGCTATGTATGTGGGTCATGGAACGGATCCCGGATCACGTAATGCGCTTGAATGAAAAGAACAGTTTATGGTGATATTGCCAATTGTTATATGATTTTGTTTTTAAGCTTTCTTGTTCGTGGAAATGTTTGTATGCATTTTAAAGTATTTTTGCTCTGTATAAGGAAAGTGTATGTTTGGATGGAATATTTGGATGATGGTATTTGAAATTCGTAGAAATGGATTTAGAATCACCACTTCATAGAAAAGTATCGGAATCAACTAAGTGTGCAATGTGATCTCGTATAGAATGTCTGCTCTGGCTTTGAAATAGGAGAAAATTTTGTATTTGTTATCGGTAGCTTTAGGGTTTTTGTAAGTATCTTCATTGTTTTATTTCCAAATAGATTTCAATCTATTTTTCAATCCATCGCATTGCTATCGCAAAAAATCCATTTAAGATGCTTTGTCCTCAACATTTCCAGTGACTGTTGATTTAAGTGGCTCATTTAAAGCTATATCAGCTCTTTATTCAATTTGGTATGGGTACTAGGCTGCGAGTTTGACAGCATCCTGAATGCTGAGAAATGCCCACTATCGAAACACTATCGTCAGCGGCAAAGTCCGATCCTAGAAAGACAACGTGGTGAACACCGGGTGTGGAAAATCTTAAATCATTTAAACCAGACCCTACAGATTGAACATAAGGCCACCCACTACCTCGTAAAATTTATGCCACCATTCGAGAGCAGCGAGGGAAGTTAATCGAACTAAAGCAACTGCAGTGAACTCGGCAACGGAAAAGGACAAATGACGTAGGCATTATCTCATGGGACGCCAGATTTCCCTGTATGAAATGAATCTTATTCTGCAAGTCTCTTTCTAAATACCTTTTTGACATAACAATTGCGCAAGAAATACGTTGAAAAGTGAAATATTATGAAAAGTGGCTAAAAATCTACTCATCTTAAACCCAACAGAAGTTTCTGAGTAAAAAAAAATTGAACCCTAGATCACTGATTTCCCGAAGATAAACGAATAACAACAACCTGGGCAAATTTTGCAATATCAGCCTCATTCACATTTATGACCCTAAGGAAGAGTCTACTATCGGCGATAAACGCGACAATCTTGTAGAACGAGCCCAGCTATGACGTCACAATTGTACTGTGCCTTCCCTATTTTGCTTCAATAGTAAAAAAAGGAAAGCAGCCCATACACAGGCAAGATATTGGCTCTGATAATTTGCAAGATTGTACCAGTGATAATGGAATGCGGTGATTATTGGTGGTGATACTGTTGAATTCAGTATTCATCGCTTCATCAGCAGCAATCAGCAGCAAACCAGATTTTCTCTATGTGGTAGTATTGATCGAAATAGAACAATTTCTCGAGAACCTGATGGTAGTGGTGGGGTCCTTAAAGCCGTCTCTAATCATCTTCAAAATAAGCTCTGCACTGATTTTGCTCCATATCGTCCCATAGAATACATTGCTGTTTTTATCTCCTTCTTCGAAAAATCCACTGTATCTGTCGCTTCAGTGTATGTTCACTGTGCCTGTCCTTTTTCCACTTTTATTGTGAACTATCGACTTATCTTAATATAACATTCTCTTCCAACCCCATTATCATCTGTGGTGCTTTTAACTTGCCTTCTGTTTCACCTGATTTTTCAATGTCTGGGTTCTAATATTGCCTTTTCGTCATTTTTTTCTTTGTGCTTTCTTATTCAACTCAATTTATTTTCCAGCAGTATCTAACGGTAAAGTTCTCGATCTTGTCCTCTTTAACTTCGATCTTCCTTCTTTCACACTATCTCCTGCTTCTAATCCTTATATCAAATCTGACAGTAAGTCCTGCCACAGTAAACCCATTCATCAGACATTCATTTGATATAAAACGTGTGTGGTTATTTAGTTCAAAGCGCTTACATGGATTGAAAGCATAATAATTTCGTCTTCCGCTTTCGGATAGTATCCCTCAATCATAAGTAAACTCGCTTCGCGATGGTATCAAATAAATAATTGATTTAACTACATATAATGGTGGATTGACATCATGTTGTTTAAGTAAAAAGAGCATTCGCTACAGCCTCCCTCTTTCTGTGTCTCTCTCTGTCTCTGTCTCTCTCTCTCTCTGCCGCGCTGCTCAGTTCTTCATCAGTGACCAAAAGGACATCTTTCTGGCAGACTGGGAGATGAGCATGGGTCCTGGTCCACTTCTTCGCAGAAAAAGCTTCCTCCGCTTTATAGCTATTCTCAGTTATTTTTAACCTTGTTATCGTTTATGGAAAGTCGCGATGCTTCTATTTGTTCAGTAGATCACTGTGCCCTGTATCTTTACACTAGAGCTCTTCGCCTCAGTTCCGTTTTCTCCTCAGTCCATCAATAATCCTTCTGTTTCATCGCACACCGGAACATTTAGCCCATGGTGAAATTTACCAGCGTATCCATTCTCTTGGGATTTGTCGCTTCCCCTATTTATCCTGCACTGACCTTGCTTCCTTCTGTCCAACTTCAAAATAGTTCACCCACGTATTTACTGGCTGGAGCTCTGTGCGGCTGACTTCTGTGCGGCAGCTAGAAAAATAGTTTGTGGCAGCTGTGTAAATTGATGTTAGCGGGTGAACTCTGTGATAGACCTCCCGCCCAAAATCTAATCACTTCGGGCAGTGCAAACAACTGAAAGCCCGTTCGCACTGAAGCTAAATCATGTGATTTTGATCAGCTGATCGATTTAGAGCTAAATCGACCTGGAATCTACCTTAATTAACATACATTTGTCTCGGCTTTTGTCAGTCGAAAGCTACCTAATTTTTTTAAAAATCTAGTACAAATCAGGTACTATTGTGAATTTTGTCACGGCTGAATTTTTCTCAGAGCATGCTGCGCACGGTATTATTAGCTGAATTTTCTTATATTCATTTATTAGCATTTTATTGTTATTTTTATTTTATTTTGTTCGTCTTGTGAAACGTATGATCGATTTGAACCGACCCTGGCCGGGGTAAGGATATATTAAAACCCGTACTGCTTGTGTTTATTATCTTTTCTTTCCTTTGTTGAACCTGATAGGCAGAGGGTAAAGATTACGATTTTTGGTCATATTAATTTAGTACTTTATTTTGAATTCGGATTTATAAATTGTAACAATAACTTACAAGCATATCATTAAATGATTCCTACACGGAATCTACACTTACCTTCCCCATTGTGTGGTCAATAGATATTTTGTTCTGTTCGCGTGCCGAAGTACCAAACGATTCTTCCGCCCGAAACTTCCGCGAGATTGAGCTAGTTGACTTGGAAAAGGCACGCTGGGTAAATTAAAGAAGATCCTTTCCAGTCGCAACAAGCTGTGATCACTTGCAGTGTTCTCCTCAATCACTTTGCAAACGAGTACAACGCCTCAAAAATAAGGTTATATTGGGAATGGATTCGCCGAAGCCTTGTCTGCGATAGGTGATTGCCATGCCTTTGTTTATGACGATCATAAACAACCTGGACGCTATTTCCGTGATTAATCTTCCCTTGTGTTTTGAGCTGCGATTGGACTCTGGATGAAACTACGTGGGCAAATTTTCCGTAGAGCGATATCTTTGCGGATTCCCTTGGGGAACCCTCATCTACGCAGCAGCTTCTTCTGCATAAAGCTGGAGTTAAAATGATGCAACACAACTTTGTTGCGCAGTAAAGTTTGCTCATACCTCAAACTTGGCATGGCAACAAAAATTTTGAAAATATTCAACTCCACCAGTTCCTATGAACGTCCGAGAAATGGGAAATGTCATATGCAAATGAAAATTAGAATTGTTTTTTTTTTGTCTCATTTTTGCTTTGCAATATACTCTGCAGCTTTTAAAGGATAAAATACTCACTGATATCACTTTCCGAGACTTTAAAGGATCCATATTATCAAACTACAATTTCGTTAATATTGCCAGTGACAGATGACAGTAAATGTTGAGTTGCATTGATTGTAACTCGTTCCATTGTATCATGACTCGTTCCACCGACAAAGCATGGTAACAAATGTTGTGTTGCATTGATTGTAACTCCAGCGTAAAGGGTGTTTCTCTCTGCCTTTATCGTTTGCACAGAAAGGATAATGGCTCTGCAGAAAATCTCCTTTTTAGGTATCCGATGTATCCACCCAGCTACTGGTATGGTCTGAATTTAGATTGTGGATTTAGAACTATCCAGAGTGTAATTATGATTGAACCACAGACAATCTTATATTAGATGATATGTAATTAAATAGAAAATGGGTGGTAAATCGAAATATGATACTTTTTTTTTCCTCCTTCCTTCCACTCTCTCCATCACTCAATCAGTATGCACGGTCCGTGTGCATCAACGTTTTATCAAAACATATCGTCTTAGTACTTCCAAGACAATTGAAAATTGGTATAAGGGAAGATACAATTGTTATTAATTTTAATTACATTTCATACTTTAAGTTGTATGTTTGTTCTCATTGACATGTGTCCAGAGGAAAGTCTGCAAAAAACTCTGGTATCTTCTTCATTAAGGATTTATGTTTTTGATGTGAGTTTTCGAGTAGATATTTATTTTTTTTTTGCTGGAAAATGATGTACTTGGTTTTGTTAATATTTATAAGCAGTTTGCTATGCCTGAGCCACACTTGATACGTTTCTAAATCTCTGTTAATTTTATACTCAAGAGATGGTTCATCCTTTTCAGAATATAAAAGAAGTGTGTCATCAGCAAAAATGACTAATTTGCCAGACAGCTGGAGATGTTGAATCCAATTCACATATAGAATGAATAATACTAGTTCAAGAATTGATCCCTGTGGTATGCCTATATTGATGAAACGTTCTTGACTGATGCATTGTATTTGTTTTGTAACAATCCACCTATCTAATAAATAATCTTTTATTATCGAGTTAAACTTCTTACTAATGCCATATTTTTCGAGACATTGAAGCAAAATTTTGTGGTCAATAGTGTCAAAGGCCTTCTTGAGATCGACAAAAATGGCAATTACATAGTTACCTTTATCTAATGAGCTGTTAATGAATTGGATCGCGTCTAATGTGGCCGCTATTGTATTGCTGTGTTCTTGGAAACCGTACTGTATTGGAGCCAAAATTGCTGCTTCATTGATATGTTGTACTATACATGAATTTAAGATTCTCTCAAATATTTTGCTCATTACACTGATAACGGCTATTGGGCGATAATTAGAAGGATCCGAAGGATCACCACCCTTTTCCATGCCATGGCATTATATGTATATCTTATTAATTCTTTTTTGTTTTTTTTATATCTTATTAATTCCACGGCATTATATGTATACCTTATTGAATTCTGTCCTTTTAAAATATATTCATAGTGCAAAATAAATCCTAAAATAGCCCAATCAATGCAAGAATAAAATCTAAAGTTCAGTGTTTTTTCATCATCACAAAGCAATACTCATACGCTCTGACTAATTCCAATTCGTTTGGCAAACAGTCAAGGCCATTCACACAATTTGACTACAAAGATTTACTATCTTTATCTTACATCTCACTTCCCGAAACATTCTGAATTTGCATTGATCAAATCGTTTGGCTGGCCGTTAATCTAAACTAATTTTCACTTGAAAATCTCATGCAACGGACGGATTCATTGTTCGCCTCGTTCGTTCCCATTCTCCTCCAATAAAATTTGCTTCAGATCATAGAAATTATCATAATGATGCTGCGCTAAATTAAATACAAGAGATGCCCATTTCGAATTAATGAGTCCATTCGAATGTTTTGGATGCATCAAGGCCTTTTATTATACAGTATTTTATTCTATCTAGAATAATTCAGCATGAAAAAAATTAGAAACTGAACGATTTGCACTCTGACTACCTATTCTATTTTTAACGGCACCTGAAACTGAAATTGAAGAAGACAGAATGCTTTATGAAGGAAACGAAGGAAGAATTAACGAAGCGTTACTGCAGTTTTGGGGAGACATAAATTAGAACGCGCTATTTTTTTCAGCTTGGCAGGTTTAAAATTCGATTTATTGGTTGTTTCGGAGTTGGAATAACCTGAAATGAGATTCGCTATGAAGATCCAGTAATAGAACAAGAAACCGTAAGTGGATAGGAGCAATTTGATTGCCATTACACTGTCCAAAGAAAGCATACAATTTTTAAATCTGAAAGTTAGGAGACAAAAAAATTACTGGGCACGAGGCGTCATGGTGTCTAGTTTGACGTAGTTCATTGCAAACTGATCGTTGCCTCGACTTAGTCTACCACCAACCGTTTCATTAATCACTTCATCTTTCTTCCTACTCACGATTGTATACATTCGAAATCCCGATCGGAACATTAATTTCGCATTTATCTCTGCCTCGCTGGCAATTTATCTTTTTTTTTCTTTTTTATTCGTATGGATCTAGAATTGATCACTAATGAAGCTAGTTCTCTATTACATCAGCCAAGACAACAGCGGTTAATCTGATCTTTGAAAAGATCACAAACAGTAAACACCATAGCTGATCTGAACATTATGTTTTGCTCCGTAAAAACGATACGTCAATTAATAATCGGTTTGACGAACTAGTTATTTTTAGGAGGAAGAAAACAACGAATACCGTTGAAGTTGGTGGAGTGGTGAGAGTTGCCGATCGTTTTGAAATTTATTATCGTTAAGTTGCGACAGTTATGAATGATTTGAATGAAAAAGGGTTTAATTAGTTATGTATGATAATTTTAGAATTTCAAGCATCATTGTGAAAATGTGGATAGTTTCCGTCCTTGCATAAAAACCTATTTACTACCCTCAGTAAGCAACGTGTAAGGTTCATCGAATGAAGATTCAAGTTGAACGTGAGAAAATTATGAACAAATATGCATAGGTACTTTTCTGTTCCCCCCCCCCCCCATTTTTTTCCAATTTGGTTGTTGCAATACTTCTAAAATTGATTAGAAAGTAGTAATTAACCAAAATTATGATGGAAAAACACGTTTAAAAGAAAAAAAAAATTTTGTTAAATTTTTTTTTTAAATTAATTTTTTAATTTAAAAATTAATTAAATTAATTTAAATTTTAAATTAATGTCACATAACAGTGAGAATAAATTTTGCTCCATTTTTGACGTCTTACCTTTCCGAAGCTTCAACGCAATTTACAATTAAGCTATTATAGGTACAATAATAATGTTGTATACAATTTGTTTTTATGATTAATAACAGTATAATGAGGTCTCGATGTGAATGGCAATGTATATATCATTATGATATTCGTACTAGGCAAAAGTTTTATATTCTTAATATCTGTTTTGGGTTATTGGTTTCCCGGGGGTTCTCGGGGCGGGGGTTGGGGGGTTGGAGGGACAGCAGGCCCCCCCAACAACACATTAACTTTTGAAAAACTCATTCTGCCACATAAAAATGAAAAAAAAATTTAAAATTGGTAAAAAAAAATTTTTTTTAATGCATTTTTCCATCTCAATTTTTGTGGAGTAACTTTTTAACCCATTTCGAGCAGTTTTCATTAATAAAATTAAAAAAATTGAGGGGGAAAAGCAGAAAAGTACCAAAATTTATTCTCACTGTTATGTGACATTAATTCCAAATTTAAATTAATTTAATTTTTAAATAAAAAAATTAATTTAAAAAAAAATTAAAAAATGTTCTTCTTTTAAACGTGTTTTTCCATAATAATTTTGGTTAATTACTACTTTCTAATCAATTTTAGAAGCATTGCAACAACAAAAAGTGAAAAAAAAATGGGGGGGGGAAACAGAAAAGTACCATATACATATATTTTTTGACATGTTGTAAAAAACTCAGGTATCACTGCGGTAACACTGCACCAAATATCAGTTAATAAATAGAAGCACAGCAATTAAGCTACTAATTTAAATTACATCTTGATTAATTAAACCTATTAGGGTTCTGATGAAGCACATTTTCTCAAAATCGGCTTTTCACCTTTGGACTTAGTCACATAAATAATGAATAGTGTGAATCAAGAGCGAGCTTTGTACATTCTCAACATGACTGTTGATTGATTCGTCTGAAGCGTTAGGAAAAAGTTTGGAATTTCAGACACCGCAAATATGTACTTCAAATACGTCATTATCATCGTTTATATCAGCCTAGAATCGATTAGTTGGCATTTGATATTTTTTACGTCTGTGTAAAAATAGTTTTGAGTTCATTAGATGTAGTTTTATATGCATCTACTAAATGGATTAATCGTCCTATCTTCAAATCAAATGTGTATTTTCATGTAATAAAATGCATAGATACATTTGTTTGTTACGATATTTGCGGTTTTCACGCATAAATTTAATGTATTTTCAAAGAAAAGTTTGTAAAAAGCTGGTTTTAAATATTTATGTATGGTCTGGTGGGATTTTCAGATTTTAGTTGTTTGTTGAATTTTGTGGTTTCATCAAGAATGTAATTTATTTGTGAACTGGGTTTTTCCCTGCGACGCATGTGCTTGTATTTGATGTGTAGTATATGAAAAATAGAGAGAGAAAAAATCGTATGGGAGACTGAAGCCAAGTTTTCCACAACGAAAGTAGCATAAACTGGGACCATCACATTGTCTAAGAGTTTTCAGTGTGAGCTTTGCATTGAAAGATGTGGGCATTGTGCTGAAGTATATGGTAGAAAAGATTTTTAAACACTAGATCAAGTGATTAATTTTGTTATACGGGTAATTCCATTGAAAATCGGCCAATTTTCAGATAATTTTTGAACTGACCTCCTTGGAATTTGGAAATAATTTGGTCTCCAGAAGGTCTGGTGAGCTAATTATCGAAAATGAAATATTTTTGGAAAATATGATGTTTGCGGAAATATGGCCTCTTGAAGTTTTTGAGAAACGTCGGTCCGTGTTGCATTCAAAAAATTGGATCAAATCTTCTACTTTACGTAGAGCCTTCAAATATAGCTTGTTCGAAAGGAGAAGATGTAGATTTCTTAGAAAAACTGCGGTTATATGTGCACATAATTCAACTACTTATATTCGCAGTGAAAATTTCATTGAAATCTGACGATAGCGATAAAAGACCGTTGGTCGATTTTCCGTGGAATGACCCATACATAACTATAATTTACAAGAAATATTTAATTTAAAACTATAAATACAGTTGAATTGAAATGATTGACTGAAAAACACTCTGTAGTAATAAGTAACAAAAAATATACTGGACCGGAACCCGTTTGCTCGTTCTTTTGCTCGTTCACATCAAACAATAAGTACAAATCTCTCATCAACTTCAACGGATCAACGTCTTCAGTTGAAAATATTTTATTTTTGACTAAGTTTGTTTTTAAAATAAACTATGTTTGTTTTTAAAATAAACTAAATGTCATGCAGAAAAAATTTACTTTTTCAAATAGTATCAAAAATAATTGATTTGCAACAAAACATATTTTTGCAACATGTTTTGTTTGTCGAAATGTATTTTTGAATAATCCCATTGGTTAAGAATTCTCTTTATTAGCGCGGACCTCGAAAACTATCTTGTACCTGAAAGTTGGTCAATTTTAAGTGGACTTTTTTCATTAATTTTCATTATTTCGTACATAGTCCAGGGAAATTTAACATGGTGCTTCGGAAAAATTAGGGGAAAGCTGAATTTTGGTGTGAACCTTGGTACTGGCGTGGTGAACAAAATGTCAAAAGTCCCCATCGATCCGAGTGCTGCGTTACTTTTTATACGGGGTTAAAAGTCACCAAAAGTGACCTTCCTTAAATATCTCAGTAACGGTCACGTCTTTAGAAAAACAATGTATGAATTCCTAGCTTAAAAAATTTCCAACAAAAAAGATCTTAAAACTTTTTCTTGTAAGCATAACCGTATAACCATAACAACGAATCAAAGGAGTACTGTCATCAGCAAAACTATGGATTGGATAGCAGATCGATTAAACAACACATCGTTAATAAATAAAAGAAACAGAGTTGGAAATAGGACAGTGCCTTGAGGAACCCCAGCATTAATGGTATGGATATTTGGCACAGTTCCATCAAGAACGACTTGAAGTGAGCGGTTGTTGAGAAAACTTTCAATCCATTTTAATAGATTGAAGTCAAGACCGAAAGCATAGAGTTTGGTTAAAAGGGAAACATCTAGAGCAATAACTTTGGCTGCACCAAAATTATGGAGACATCGATTCCACTTCTCAGTGAGAAATGTCATCAAATCCTCAGTGGAGCAACCAAAACGAAAGCCGCCCTGTTTGTCATTGATTAGGCTATGTAAATCTAATCAAGTTTCCATTTCGGTGGATAAATTAATTTTAAATAGAACAAGTGAAATAACTTACGCAGAGGTTTAGCTAAGGAAGAGGCGCAGCGGTTCAGAACCATGGGTGGAGTACCATCAGGACCAGCAGATTTCGATGCGTCAAGCTTTGCGAGCACTTTGGAAACTTGCCTAGTGCGAAAATGGAAAGGCCCTTGATTTGAATTGCACTTAGGGATCAAAGGTGGACTTTGCGTAGCTGGAGGCAAAGAAAAGTTTGCAGCAAACAATCCAGCAGAAAGATTAGCTTTGTCCAGTCATTCTTTATAAATTTTGTCTCGGTAAAGAAGTTGCGGGACGGAAGAAGAGGTGAAGTTATTCTTCACGGCTTTAACAAGTGACCAAAAGTTTCTAGTTTTTTTGGTTTGCAAAGATTTTCCACCTGGTGCCTTGGTCAAACTGAAAATTTGCTTTTTGAATAGCGGATTTGCAGGTGTTACGCGCAGATGTGTAAATCTACCGCAATTCCTCGGAACGACATCGTGAATATGCACGGAATGCCGCTTCTTTATTCCCAACAGCTTTTTTGCAATCATTAAGCGTGTTTTTTGCTCCCCCTATCCATAACAGAACAATGCTATCCAGTACAGATGCATTGGAAACAACAACAACTCCCCCTATCCATAACAGGAATTGGTGTTGCTTCCAATGCATGTGTTCTGGATAGCATTGTTCTGTTATGGATAGGGGGAGCAAAAAAACACGCATATTATTGAATCATGGGGTGGCAGTCGGTTTAAATCGTTCAAAGCTATTTGCAATAAAAGAATGCGTCCCAAAGCGTACGGCAGACATTATGGTGCCACTTATTTCATCAAAATCCCTTGTAACGAAGCATTCAGACCAATTTAGCTCTCAGATAAATTTATTGAACGAGGCCCGATTGGCCTTGTCAAAGTGCCATAGCACTCTTTTGATGGCAGATGGGTTTCTATTGCCCAGAGAGCTTATGGTGAAACGGCCCGAAACGGGCTTTGTTCACTGAAGGAGAGTTGCGCAGCGCGGCCGTTTTCCATCACGTTAGAAAGTGGCTAACTCACTCCGATTACAAAGTGAAAGGAAGACCCTAACATACCATCAGCTACGTGCCACACTGCATGCTCGATACAGCGATTTTTCAAAGATGATAAAGATATTGTTCCATGTACAACAACACAAATCATATTTCACCCAATCAGTGTGAAAAATAACGAAAAATATCGATAAATATCGTGTCGAACTATCTCCATACAAAACATCTAATACATCTTTTAGAACGGAAAATTCCCGTAGATCCCATGGTAAAACCTAATAAAACAAACTCCTAGAAGCCAAGATACAAACAGATTCTCATAGGACGAGAGAAATGGAGAATAGTCTAGAAGCATGCAATCACAATCGACAATTCTACAAGTGAAGTGAAGAGTGAAGTCTAAATACCCCAGGAGTCGGTCTATTGAAGCGAATCTTTTAGAAAAGTGAATTGAGTGCATTTCCTGGCGGATAATTGCAACGCGAGTGATACTGATATTATAACGACATTTAAAGTGTGTACGCGAGTTTAGTGAATTGTAGAGTGTAAAGTGATTGAGTTGTAGCGACTATTTTTATTTATGGCTCATTGAAGCCGTAACTGTTCCGATTGAATGCGACAATATCGACATTCCTAATTCTGTGACACTTGGCATTCAGACCAAATAGAATTAAAAGGTATTCGGAGAAAATACTCCCTGTGAGGAGCAATAAAACTCGACTACGACTTCTTTTTTTCAGGGTCTCAAAATGTTTAAAGATAGTTTTTCCCCGATAAAATTCATTCGAGTTGATTGTTCAGGGCGAAGGGCAGAAACTTTTTCGCCACCCTGTACTTGCTTCGGGAACTGTTGCGCTTGAAAAAAGAGGAAGGATGCCTCATAGACTTCTGAAAGTTTGGCAGAACGGAAGTAAGCCGGTAGGACACCTGATAGGTGATAGGTACCGTGATAAGTGGGCGGTAATGAATAATGAGAAAGCGGCTTGGAATCCCGTGGTCAGTGAAGTTTTTTAGTGAAGTTTTTCAACGACCATTCAAAAAAATCAATAAAAAAAACCACTTGTTCGTTCCAAATATTCTATATTTCACTTTCATGCCACAACATAAATTCACAACATGATAGAATATTTTCCGACCTTTTTTATTCATATTTTACCATTACATCGTACATATATATAATTATCATAATAATTTGGATTTCTAATTATCTCTCTCAGCATACTTCTTTCATTAAATTTCTCATGTTTTCACATTTATTTATAAATCACTAGAAATTCCCTAAAGTTAAATTTATATATAGAAATATATTTTCATATTTTAATTCATTTCCATTGTTTTTTTCATTCTCTTTTCGTCATAATAGAGCCATCTCTGCATGCTTTCGCATCCTCATATCCATGTGGTACAGTATATTTTTTTATAATAAGCTTTAGTAATATTTGATAGGTTAACACATTACAGTCTCATCGAAAAAAAGCAGATGAAATATGTTGGTGAGTTTTTGTATGTAGTAAATGATAGAGGAACAATAAAACTGAGTTACCAGACCTAATTGAACACTATAAATTTGATTTTCGTTAAGCTTTTACATGCCCAGTTTGGCTCGAATATTTCACATGTTTTGTTACTTTGAAGTTGTTTGTTTACTTTATTCAATTCCTAAATACATACATGGAAATACATAATTTTTTGATTTTTATAGCAGATCACCAGAAAAACAATATTTTTTTATTTCAACGGGAGAAAACAACATTTAACACAAACAGTTCGTATATGTAACGATAAAAGCAATAACACTTGAATTATGCAGCGGGGTTTATCAGTTCTGCAATATTTTCATTTCTTTCTTTTTTACGTATTTTAAACTTTATAAGTTCTTTAACGTCGTTGATTAGAGCCGTGTCTAATCAAACGAACCCCTCCGATTCGATTTCTTATAGTAGTTAACAAATGGAAATTCTAGAGCCGCATCATTCAAGCAAGGACGATCGTGTAGTAGTGTAGTTGATGAAGACGATGACGATGATAGTGAACGATTGAAGGTATTATTTTTCTGTTGCTTTTGTTGTTGATTTTGCTGTTCTTCTAATCGCTTATCAACATCGGGGGTTAAATATTAGGCCCAGATCGATGATAAATCCCAAATCTTAATGACACGATCTTGTCCGACGGTCAACAGTCGCTTTCGTCTCTCATCAAAATCCATTGCGACTATTGAATGTTTGGCATCGTGAAATGAAGCTAAAGATGGCCGTCTAGACAAAGAACATAATTATTATACATATCAATGAATGGCATTGAAAAATTAATCGAAAAACTCACTCGACCGTTTGTAGTTGTTTGAAACATTGATCACAAACTCGAACATCAAACTCGAAACCCATGATTGGAATATTAATGCGGTTCGTAGAGCAGTTATCACAAATTGCTTTTCCACAGTGACGACAATGATGCTGCCGCAAACCTATGAGAGTTATACTTTTTTAGTTGCTTTCTTTTTATTGAGTTTTAAGGTAATCATTTCAGTTCTCTACAGTCTTGGCAATTTTCGTTTCAAAACAGAAAACAATCTGATATTATTCTACTTTCGCGACATATCACTACTCACCAAATTGTTTCCGATCCATCATAGCGCGAATATTCCAAAAGAATGGTCTAGCACAAATTTGACAAGTATCTGACTCAGCCCAGCCAGGAACTTCTTTGCGCATAGCATTCATCTCCCAAAAAACAATAACGGAATCTTCGCCAGCAGAAATTAGTTGTTGTGTATTATCGGCATATGCCAAGGCAGTAACTTTGTTGCTGTAAGAAATATATTTCAATTGTATGAATATTTATTTAATAATATCAACCGCTATCAAAATCTACAATTTCAGTTGATTTTTTTTGTATTCTTCTAATGATACCGTTAATATAAGCATGACGTACTTGTGTCCTTGCAGTTCGTAGACTGTTCCTTGACGCCCACCTACGTCCCAAACATTAATCGACTGATCGAACGAGCCACTAAAAAGCAATTGTGCTGCTTCGACCCATTTCAAGCAACGAATAGAGCCTAAAGTGAAAGTCAACAGCTTGAATCGCATTAGTTTTTTGTGTGAATTTTTACTTTACCTGTATGACCTTTGAATGTAGTAACGAATGCAGCACCTTGTGGATCTAATCGTAGCATAGTTATTTGACCGCTGTAATCTCCAATGAAAGCATATTTCGCTTGTACATCAAATCTTTAGATAATTCTTAGTTAAGGAAAGCGATGTGTGAAATTGAATAACTGATAATAATTGATAAAAAAAAGTAGTCGAAAGACAAATTCGGAATTTTAAAAAATTACGAAGCTATTGTCTTTGCATTTAATTCTATGAAAACTGATTAAAAATTTTAAAAATAAATTTTAACAAAACAATGAGATAAAAGGGAAAATTTTTACGTTATTAAAAAATATATTTTAATTTTTCTTTATGCGATAAAACTGTTAAAGACTTGAATACCAAGACTTTATAGTGTAGATTTGATAATTTTTACTAAATAAAAAGTTATGAAAAGTACACACTTTGGATATTTGAGCAGTAGTGTACTTTAAAGTTCTTTCTCTCACTAATGCCAAGGGCAGCTAAAATAATTCTTAATTATACACAAGTAATTTTTTCCCAACGCACACTAAGAACAAAATGATAAAACAGAACGAACAGATGATCCCAGCGAATTGCCGGGACCCGATAGGAATGGATTTCGTGGAATAGATTATAACACGTGCCGTTCTCAAGCGAACTGTACCGAAAGTTGCATTAGCATTCCGAGAAACCAAAGAAGCATCGGGAATATTCGATAAAGTATCTCATTCCACAGATTCAGCAAACTTTTAATGAAATATTAAGCTTTCTGTGTTAAGAAAAAATGCTAAATGGGTCCCACTACAACCCGATCTTGAAGTTTTGAGATGATGGAGACTCCAATTTCATGATCGAAATTTTTACGAGTGTGAAATGATTAGTCTTATGTCTCATGCCTCACTTTGTCCCAGATTTGACTCAGATGCTTACTTAGAGCTAGGATAATTCAAAACTCATGTAGAATGACTCAAAATGTTTCACAACATACCAATATATAATAAAACGTTCAAATCCGAAAATCCATTTTTTCAAATTTTTGCTACCTACCGCCTCCTTAAGCGAAAATTAGTATAATCAGCGGCATCGACAGGTAGTACTTCGAAGAAAAGTAATAACTTTGCAGATGTATCTTTCTCGTAGAAGAGCCAAAAATCACTGCCAACGTGGAAAACCAGAATGATCTCAACGAAAATGCGGAAAATTAAGATAACGATGAACATAGAAAATCACACAAACAATACAAAAATATTTTCTCCAAGAAGAGAGGAGATCTTTCGATATTTGAGATCTTCAGCTCCAAGGAGATCATGGAGGATCTACAATCGTCAAGATCTTTCTACTGACAAGCGAGACTAAGATTAGGTATGCAAGATCACAGCCCAGCGATCGTGTGACGGACAGTCCCAGTGCCACAGTTGTCAACATCTCGACGATGCCGCCAATAACTGCTACGCTCAGACAAAATGCGTGAGCACTTTTCAAACTCCACTTAGCAAGGCCAAGTGAGATATTTGAAAATATATTTGTCGAGGAGGTGGTAGGCAATACTCCAGTTTAAACCTTACAACCAGCCCGAAGACATTTTACAAATATACCTCTAGAAATAAGGAAATGAAATCAGTAAAATTGGATGCGCCCATATTTGAGTTTGGACGCTTTTCCATCCGAAAACTTTAGCAAAAAAAAAACTGGAAAAACAAATAGAAAATTATTGAATGACTTTGAATAAAGCGGTTCTAACAATTTAAAAAACTCTAGCACTTAGGGACTAGAAATATTCCGTCCGCTACAAATACTGATTTTCGAAAGAAGGAGAAATGTAGATTGCATGTTCTGGCAAATATGTTTCTTACCCCGGTGCCACACCAGGCCGGAAATATTTCCAAAACATTTCTCCAGCTCTTCCAGCTACCGATTGATCCCGACAAAGTAGAGGTCTTCGTCAAAGAAATTTCTCCCACTGCTGATCAAGGATGGCTGAATAGGTTTCTCGAAGCTGAGTTCTACATCACTGGTTATTATATAACACAACTAGCACAACGAAAACACAACTCACCAGAGATTTTCCTACACCCCCCTAACACCCCCCTAATACCCCCCTTGGAAAGTGCATACACCCCCCTAACATGGACAATTTTCCTACACGAAAGGAACTTTGTGTCCTTTGTTCTAAAGGGACACCCCTCCTAAAATTCTGAACACACCCCCCACGAAAAATTCCTGAGAAAGCCCCTGCAACTCACAGAAGCTGTATAAGGATTTCATCCCTTCATGAGATGCCTGGATTTTCATGAGTTTGGATGGAAGTATCAGAAACTTCGACTGGTATGGCATTCTTGTAAGAATCGAATCTTGTAAGGCATTCTTGTAAGAATCGAATCACCAATAATAGCCGTAAGAAAGGAACTAATTCTGTAAGAAAAAATTTTATTTCACATAATGCTACTAGTACCGGTAAATCTCCATCCATTCAAAATCCTAAAACCGTATCCAACTTGATGACTGCCACTTCTAAAAACCCCACTCACTCTACGGTGTTAGCAAACAATTTAACGTCGAATGGTCCTTTGAACACTGTTCCTACTCGTAACAACTCAAAAACACCACGGCCTACTGATGCTTCCGTTTCTTCCCACGAAAATGCAAAATCTCTACGCTCTCGTCAGCCGGGCACTTATGTAGCCTCTATTGAGACAACTACGAATACTGTCTCCCTTGACAATTTGATAGCAACTTCTTCTCGTCGAAAAGTATTCAGATCTGAGGCTTTCATCCTAACATTACACACTCTTTAAATGGCTTCAGACTCTTGTATCACAATTGTGGTGGTATGAGAAGTAAATAAAATAAAATATATCTTGAAAAAAATGACACTTGGCTAAATGATTCCCATAAGAATGAAGAGATCCTAGATAGTAGTTGGACAATTTACAGAAGCGATCGTGACTATTGTTCCACAGGTCAATGACGATGAGGTGGGGTTTTACTGGCGGTTAGCAACACACTTCCAAGTGAGATTATTGACATGACCCACAATGTATTGTTTCAACACATATTATTTGTGTTTCTTTAAATAACAAATTCGTTTACATTAGTTTGGTATATATCCCACACAGTTTAAAAGAATCGATTTGCAACCATTTTTGTGAATTAATAACTTCCATTACAACGTCTCTAAATGAACAAGACAAAACAATATTCCTAGGAGATTTCAATCGTCCCAACTTTTGTTTTATTCCCGATGAAAACGACGCATTCGTTCTCGCTGTATACCTTTCAGATTCCAACGACTTCAACCTTTTAAGTACTTTTTATGGCAATGATTTGCAGCACGTCTCTCCAACTCCCAACCAAAACGGTCATTGGTTGGATCTTGTTTTTACAAACGCCTATGACGAAGTAGTGATAAGTCCAACTAATGACGCAGAGTATCTTTTTTCCAATAGCTTACACCAAACTGCACTATCAGTTGGACTTCCCACTCCTGATTCTATTTACTTAAAAAGGTACAATAATTTAATTGTATATTACTTTCTTAATGCTGACTACGAAAGCATTCACTATGCACTTGACTTTATAGATTGGACGAATACTCTTTCAACGTTAGATCTTGAGGAAGCCATTTTTACGATAAAATATTTGACGCCGTTGAAAGATATGATCAAAAAAGAGAAAAAGTCTGAGCTATGGCTTGATAGGGACCTTAGACATATGCGAAATTGTAGCAACACACTACACAAGCGGATCGAAAACAATATTGACGTTAGTTCTGCTATTCAGGAAGAATATAATGAAGTTGCTAAGCAATTTTTAAAAAGTCTCACGAAGCTTATGACAATTACATTAAGACAGCCGGCGTAAATATAATCCACGACCCGAAAAAATGTTATGATTTTGTAAATGTGCAGCGAAAAACTGCTGTTTATCCACCGTCGATTTTCTTGATAATATCTCTTGTTCCTCTCCTAATGAAATTTGTGATTTATTCGCAGATTGTTTCCAAAATATTTTTAATGCACCAGACAAGGCAACAAACTGACACCTTTCTTTCTGTCATTCTACTCCAACAGCTGCACTTAGAATTTTGGTCAGCCACTTAGAAATTTCACGTGATGAAATACATAAAGCTGTTTCGGAACTCGACTACAACAAAGATCCTGGGCCCGATCTTCTTCCTCCAACTTTCTTGCGCAAGTGTGTAAAGCAGCTTATAACTCCCTTGCATATTTCCTTCAACATATTACTCTTTTCTGGTGTTTTCCCATCCTATTGGAAACTTTCACATGTCACACCCATATTCAAAAATGGTTTAACACGTACTTCCTCGGCAATAATTCGTTAGCTCGAGTTGGAAACGTTGTTGACCCTGGTGTTAGCTTGGATAAGAAACTCCGCTTCTCCTTGCATTATGATAAAATACTTTCCCGTGCAAAATAAACAGCTAGGCTTCATCAAAAGACGTGCCAAGAAATTTCGTTACCTGCGGGTCACATTATCCTTATACACCTCACTTGTACGCCCTATTCTCGAATATGCTTCTATTTGCTGGAATCCGCCTTTTGAAACCCAGGGTAACAGGCTCAAGTCCATACAAAAGCAATTTTTACTTTTCGCCTTGAGAGAACTATACAACCCTTACGATTTTAATACCCTTCCTCCTTATGAGTTGCGACTGGTTTATCTAAACTTATTGACACTTGCATCCAGAAGATAGATGATTTCGGCTTGCTTCACATTCGACGTCATTAGAAGCGTTATCAGAGTTGAGTTCCTGAATAGTAAACTGGTGTTAAATATCCATGTAAGGGACACCAAGACCATTCGTTTACTTAAGGAATATCCACATTCCACTACTTACGCAGCTAATGAGCCCCTAAATAGATGCTGCAGGATATTCAGCAGCATAAGTAATTTGTATTCTCCAACGATTTCCAAATTATCCTTCACATCCTCCCTTTTCCAAGCCATCCATAACCCCTTATCTTAAGTTTTATTCATTTGTTATTTATTAATTTTTATTAACTTATCTGTCAGTTAGTGATTTAATTTATTTAATTTTTCATTTTATTTGTATATACACATATGAGTTTTTAATTTTGTTTTGTATTGTTTATGTAACTTGTTCCTTGCTTGGTTACTAAATAAAATAAAATAAATATTTCGGAAACATTCGCGCGAAGCTTAACCCTAGCCATTTCAGAAGCTGCGTATTTCCGATTTATCAACTTCGTCAAGAAAGCATACCGTCAGTTCGCCTTCTTCAGACTCATATATACACAAGTTAAAGACACCGAAAAATATGCAGATTCTTTTCAATGAAAACGCAAGGACATTTGAGTAAATTCATACATACAGGCATGTGGAGCAACTATAAAGCGCAAGCCCTTCAAATCAGAAGTCAATTATATGAAAAATCGTGGTTATATCAACGACAAATTAAATTATTAGAAAGGATTAGAAGATGGTAGCACGAGGATTAATGAAAAGTGGAGAAACTTTAGTTTAACGAGTTTTTTTGAATTGCATATGGCAGATTGCACTTGAAACATCGATTTTCCTCAAATATTTTAAAAGTTTCAAAAAAATCAAATTACGACACATTGCGTCGTTGTGGTTTTTTATGCATGCAAGTTTTATCACATTAATGTCGGGATGGCCATATCTGATCAATTTACGTGATACGGTTTCATGCAGATGATTCACGTTCTTATCTTTAACTTGCAGCACATTACGTTCATAACAAGTGAACTTTGCTTCTCAAAACAATCACTGGTAGATTAATCAACAGCGCCGACACAACAATAATTGAAGCTTGTCAATAATCGGTGCGATCATTGACGGCACCCTTTTATGTCCCAAAACACCTGAATTACCCATATTACCCACTGTAATTAACTTAGACTACAAATATAATATTTAAAAAGGATACTGCAAACATGTACACCACGCCTCCAACGTATAGCCTCCCAGTCGTCTTCCCGTCGATGTACAATGGTACGAGAATACTTTGTCTCGTCCCACCGACAATATCCAAGAATATTGTTTGCTATGGACGACTTCCGTTACTCGCGCCTGATGGGCCAAATAGTCTCGGATTAACGACAATCTGTTGCAGTCTTCCGATAACAAATACTCCGATACTGTGCCATTCTCTTGTCCAATAAACAATTGTCGTGTCTCCTCCGTATAGGTCAAGGACGAACAGCCGGACGGCATATACTGGCAAATGCTGGGCCAATATTGCCCTGAGTCACGCTTCAGCCACACACGAACCGTCCTATATACGAAATTCAGATCGTTGCAGACGCAGCGCAAAGCATGAAAAAGGAGAACAAAATCGCATAAACAAAATTAGCGACACTTATCGCCAGCGCAAGATAGCCTCTTGACCAGGCAATAGACCCTGAACAGGGCCACTGCAAATGCATACCGGGTGTGCCTCATGCAACAATCAGCAGTTTCATACGCAAAAAACTTACTTGTCGTCCGAAACGGAAATCACTCCATTTTCGCCGGGAATTAAAATTGCAGCGTTCACGTCATCGTTACTGCCTTCCAATTTGCTTTGTAGTTCAGGCTTTTTCGTCGTACTGAAACGATTGTTGGCATTACGCGGCGCAGGTTTGATTTCTGCTGCCATTTTCCACTTTCAAAAGAGGCTCAAATCGTTCAAGCAATTGACGACTGTATTCAAAAACAAGACGATCGATCAAATTACACTATCTACACCTGTTATTCGCGGCCAGTAAAGGTAAACACAAGCCCTGGGTGGGAGGGTAACAAATTAGAATAAAACACGAACACGACGAATGGTTTTCTAATTTGACAGATTGAAACGACGATGACAGCGACTGCAACGACCAGCGACTGTCATGAGTTGACGTGACTATTCGACGTTTTCGATTTCGATGAAAAGCCGCTGAACTGGTGATGATGGCCTGTACCAATGCATGATATTACGTTTTATGATTTTCCTTTCAAATTCTATTTTATGGGTCTCGGTTTTACTAATGCAGTGAAAAATCCTTGAAAATGTCTTATAAAAGCCCCTAAGCAGTATGTTAAATTCGATACTTATCGCTAACAGTACACTTGTTGCTAATAAAACTGTATAAAATTATATTCACAGAAGTTTGGCTAACCCTGCACGCGGTCAAGTTTCACCAAAGTGACAGCTTCCCGGCCTTGTGACGCGAAGTAGTCGAATTGTAAACGAGCCCACCCGCTAAACGTTTAAGCCCCGCAGATATTTTCTCAAAAACCTTTGAAGAAAGGGTTGCACCCCTTTCAGGCCTTCATAACCGCAGTGTTTATCGTGAGGAGCTGACAAAATGGTAAGAAAACAGTGGTTTACACGAATTTACGAAGTTTAAAAAATGGTGACCAAAGTAGGGTTATATCGTAATGAGTTTTGTTTGGAAGCCGGGGTTCAGCGCACATTGCTTCATTTTCCTAAACACATTAGCATCCGCATATTTTTTCTCATACTAATATGACCTGTTCCTTCTTATTTCAGACGATCGGCAAAAACAACAAAATGATCCAGCACCTGAACTATCGGGTGCGGATCGTACTTCAAGATTCTCGCACATTCATCGGAACCTTCAAGGCGTTCGACAAACACATGAACCTTATTCTGGGAGACTGCGAAGAGTTTCGTAAGATTCGTCCGAAAAACAATAAACTGGCGGAACGCGAAGAGAAACGAGTTCTTGGTTTCGTTTTACTGCGTGGCGAAAATATTGTATCATTAACAGTTGAAGGTCCTCCGCCACCAGAAGAAGGTCTTCCGCGTGTTCCTATTCCAGGAGCTGCTCCAGGGCCAGGTATTGGTCGTGCTGTCGGACGTGGAATGCCAGCAAATGTCTCAAGCGTACCGGCCGGTCTTCAAGGACCTGTTCGCGGTGTGGGCGGACCATCGCAACAGCATATGGCTCCGGTAGGAAGAGGACAAGTAGCTGCACCACCAAATATGCGACCAATGATGGGTGCACCGCCACCAGGCATGATACCCGGAATGCCACCGATGGCAGGCGGTATCGGACGTGGTGCTCCGCCACCTATGCGTGGCCCACCGCCGTCAATGATGCGAGGTGGACCACCGCCGAGAAACTATTGATAGATACATCAAAATGTATACTTTTAATGAACTTTTTACTTGTGAATTGAAGAATTGAATAAAGATTAATTTAAGTTAAGGTATTTCAAGTTTTATTTTATTGGATTAGAATTTGAATAGCAATGGCGAACCTGACGAGAGAAAATATTCAAAACGTGGTGAAACTATGACCGTAAAAACGCCGTTAGCAATGACTACTGATGTGTTCCCCGTTTTATTAAAATTATTTAACGTTTTGTTATAAAAAAAAACACCTTAATGATATAAAGTCGGCATGTATGTACCTTAAACACTCCACGCAGGCCTCCCAACTTGCTTTTTAGATTAAGTCCATGGAAAAATAAAACATTAAACATTTGCTTCGAAATTAGGACTCTGATTTTTCTCTAAATTCACGCATGGGACGAATCACTTGGATACTATTTCAGCTCATCTAACTAAACCCGTTTTCCTTTCGCTAATCCTCATTAGCGTCTAAAGGCTCCTCTCTTAAAGTCGATTTAACCGTTAACGGATTGCCCTCTAAGGAATCGAGTTGAATTGATCAATGTAAAAGGGTTTTCTGCAATTCCAGATGAGTAAGTTTTTTCTTGAATATTTTGTGGCGATTTTGCAATTAGTTTGTTCATTTGTGCTGCTGGATGCTGTCGAAATTGGAAAATTTCATTCAATTTTCAATGAGGTCACAAAACTGGTGACGAATACAAGTGACAGCATGCACCAATCCGAATTGATTTAAGCGGGATTTAATTGAGACTTTTTTTCGTACTGAGAGCACTTTTTCGTACTGAGAGCACTTTTTCAGAGAAGCTTTGAACCAATTTCAAATGGCGTCAACAAGTGGAAATGTGAGTGAGAATTAGCTGAAGAAAAAGTGGTCAATGGAGTAAATATTAAATTTATGGATGATGATATCCCGAAGAAATATTGCAGAATGAATGTGCTGTTCCTGGAATATACATTCGAATACGAAAGAAGGTGAGCAATAAGAAGAACAATGAGCGAAATTAATAATCACTATGCGGCGACTTAAAACAATAGGGGGGAAAGTTAAAGCTTCGAAAAAACAGGCCTGGAAACAAAAAGTCTATGCCCCACCTCTTTTATATTTTAATATCGCCGATCTGGGTCGCTTCGTGACGATCAGAGATATACTCAGAAGTTTATTTCGTTTTTTGTGTCTATTTAAAGTTACAAAGGACACGTAAATCGGTGTACGGAACAATATTTCACAAGTGTCAAAAGACCGGTAAAATTTATCAAAAAAATTCTTATAGTTCTTTCTCTTCCACTTTTCTGTGGCTGTTGAAAGTTGATATACTTCTTGTATAATGCCGCCCAACACTCTGGAAAGTACCAGCGGTTCCTCTTGCAATAAAGGCAAAATGATCTTAAGGTGTTTTTTTGTGAAATCTTGTTCTATTATTTTTCCTCCGGGTTTTTCTGCTTCTTGCAGAAAAAGTCCTGACTTATTTTCACTTTTTCATCATTGTGTATTTACGACGCCTTGATTCCCGTACGCTCAAGTCCAGAGAAGGGCCATCATTCGGAGAAAAACAGTTCCTTTGTAATTCTCCGGCTACAGCCTTCTTCTGCCAGAGACCATTCGAGAATGTATTTTCGATATTAGGTGCTATAACATTTAAAAATATTGGAAAGTATGCATTTATTTTTTCTGTAGTATGAAAATAGAGAACCAAATAATTGGGCCGACGCAAACTGCAAGATACTCTAGATGAACATTGAATTATTCAAAATCACTGACTACATATATTATGGCGAGTATTATGACTGATGAATTTGAACTGTGTAATCGAGCGATTTGCGCGATTATTTATGTTATAATATATTTTAGTGCTGATTTGAGCATTGCTCAACAACCTTTCTTTAACCTTTATAACGGTTGCTATCCACGACTCGAACATTTATATCGGGCATTATTAGTTTGAATTCGCAAAGCATTTTTTATCGCAATGAACCATTATTTATTTAAATCCATGGGCACTAGCCTGCCTAATTAAAAAAATATACATAATTAAAATCAACCAGAAAGAATGCGTAGAATTCAAAAGATACATATTAAAATATTCAACTAATTAAAGGAATGCATAAAAGATAATATAAAAAAATATAATGATAAAAATTATAATAATATTGAAGCATGATGAGAAAAGATTTCAGAATTGAATCTCTGATTTTAGACTTAAATTTTGAGAACGTTAGCGGAAAAGGACCCAGTTGCAGGTCACTCTCTCTCGCGAGCTAAAGTAATTCCCATTTCCCGTGAAGGACGGAGAAAATATTATATATCGCACAGGTACGACCAGAAACATAGGATCAAATCTAACACAGAAGAAGATCAGACACCCCATAACCTCCAAGCTTCGCAAGAAGAATTCTGTGATCAACAGAAACAAAAGCGTTTGAAAAGCCGGTGTATACCACATACACTTGTTTCGGTTGGTCTAAGAAGCTATCAAGTTAGTGAACGATATAAGATTAGAAGTGGGAAATCTACTTTTGATGCAACCATGCTGCTCAGGAAAAAGGGAAGAATGAAGAAGAAGAAGCAGCCTGATGTAAGCAACTCTATCAAGAGCTTTACCAAAGCAAATAAGGTGCGAAATAGAAAATAGTTGGATATACAGCTTCGGTCATCAGATTTTATGGATGGTTAAAATATAAACAGATTTCCAACAGGCTTCCAACAACCAGAGAAGAAGCTGAGATTAAACATAATAGACAAAGGAGCACATAACCAGGGTGAAAGTCACTTGGCGAACTGGTTCCGAATAACATCAGGACCACAACCGACATTCAGTTCAAGACATTCGTGTAACAATACAGTTTCTAGAGGATTGGTGCAAAGGAAATAGAGGGAAGATGAAGCAACATGTATTGAGAAATAGAAAGAAATGAAAGAATGACGTGATATTCAAGGATATATTGGTGGATGGGATTAGAGAAAAAAAGCTATGATTGTAGACCAGGTTCAGTAAATTGAAATCATCGCATATTAGAACCGAGGCGAAATCAAAGCTATTGTTAAAGGAACCAAACAATCAATACAGACGTTTACTCTCGCCAACTCTCGCCAACAATCGTAGTAGTAACTACGAGTAAGTAACTGGCTTTGTAATAATCCGCAGCTGAAATATGATAAAGAGCATATAACGGTAAATAATCAAAATTTTGGAGGAAGCAAGGTTAACGCAAATAGCAATGCATTCAATAGGAAGGTAAGGAGAGACGTACCGACACTGCTTCTTGGTTCCCGTGAACAGCAACTAATACGCCACCGCCACCTCCTTTTCGTAATGAAGCTCGATCACTTCCAAAGACTGTGTGAAAAGAGAAAAACTCATTTTTCCCAAAATCTCGAGTCAACCATTTTTCAGTTAAGCAGATATGGTCGGGAAAAAAGTAGAGGTGAGATTCAATGCGCCTAACTTAGTCCTCCGAACGTTCTGGTAGTATACGTAGATTTGGTTGAATTGATTAACTTCAAAAATTCTGCGATAGGTTAGAGCGATTGATCATTCGAGATCTTGGAAAAAACTCTTTACTAATGTGCGTTTATCTGGCGACCTCGTTGAATTTTCTTTTCTGTGCAAAACTGTTACAATTGGAAACTTCATCCGTGGAAGCATACAAATGAAAATAAGCAAAAGGCAAAACATTGTCTTGAGAGACAAATTTCTGAAATTTTCATTTTCATTGATATATTTTAATACCCTTTTTCGGGTCGTATCTGATCAGGATGTTATGGTTACATCGCCAGAAGCGTGAAAAAGCAAAATATATGAAATTTTATGAGGTGTATCTGATTTGGCTGGTGATGTAGAATCTCATAGATTCTGTTTGGCCACGCTAGTGGCGACGTGTCCATCGCATCTTCGTGAGACATGGCCTTTATGTATTCTGCCCAACTAAGCATAAAAGTTCTATCTACATTTTCGTAGTTTCGAGATATTCTCTGATTTGGGTTTTGATTTGTGCTGGAGGTATATGGAGAGTGCATTTTTCAATATTGATTTTAGCATACATCCACAAAAAATAGGTTTTTCAAATTTTGTAGAATTATGTAATAGAGTATGTAGTTTTCGAATCCGGTGCTAACTCAAGAAAGAGGAAAAATGCAGATAGAACCTTTATGCTTAGTAGGGCAGTATTGTTCTTTCATAAAAACGTCCATACTGTACATCCAATTTGGTTTGCAGTTGAGATTTCTTGAATTGGGTTCCAAAGCAAATCATCTTGACCTTGAGAAATTCATCAAAACAAACAATAAAACATCTCTAATTTCATATTCACTCCAAAATAATAAATATATATTATTGCCTTACTTGGATATAAGTTATTTTCACATAGATACAATTAAGATATCAATCTTACAATCGTTGCCTAAGCAAATACAATCAAGTACTGTTTTATAAGTCTGAACAATGATAATAATTATAGTTTGTATTTTCAATAAAACAATATTAAAATGTATTATGATGCATTGTACATGGTATTTAACGCTATTATAACTTTATTTATTGATAACCAATTTTTAATGAAACTAGGTATTTATCTATTGAATCTGGATGTATAAAATGAAATTAGTTAGTTGTATCAAATATGACTATTGCTATTTTATTATATTGGTTAGAGTTTCGGTATTGCATTATGACAACAGTCTGATAATTTGGTATCAAAACAGCGGCATAGTGTTGAATCATATACAAGAGTACGAAATACTAAATTATAAAAGCAGATTGGATTGCAGTGAAATAATAATTTCAATCTACATATGGCGCACTTCTAACACTGAATAGTAAAAAATCTTTTTTTTTCATACCTATCAAACATTGCATTTGTTTGAATGCAGTTTCTTATAACATTCTGCTCCTGTTCTTATTATTTTGCTTTAAAGTCAATATAAATATCTCTGAATTTTAGAAACATGTTTTGCTTTCGATTTTCGCTATGGTTATAGGAAAAGAACTGCATCGTCATTGTAATAGTTTTCTCTTAATTTTATTGTTTGTTTTTTTTTTGTTCGTAATTATGCCTTTTAAAAACCAGTCTTAAAATGTTATATATCTACTAATAATTATGTATGTATCTTATGAAAGTTTGATTGCAGTCATAATAGCTTACATGGTATTTTATTTTTTTGGTTGTTGTGTGTCTTAGATGTTTTGTTCTTATGCAGATTATTTTCATGCTGGAATGACGACATTCAGGTGACATTCTGTTGGAAAGTTATTAATCCAAAATTTTGAATCATTGCATAATTTTTCACCTTTAGTTTGATCTTGGATTCATACGGTTGCCTTAATTTACCTAAATTTAATCTTAAATACACATATTTTGCTGAATATTATCTCATAGCTTTTCAGTTTTTGTTGTCCCTTTCAATATTTTATGATAAAATGATTTATAAATTTTTTTTTTGTTTGTATGTTCTTTCTTATTAATTATAATTTTGGAATTTCGTTTTTAATGTAATGATGATCTTAAAATATGATTCACTCTGTGAGTACAAAAACGTTTCAAGATTGGCTTGTCGTTGATTGTTTTTCAATATCCGTTCGGTATTAAACCTGCAAATAGCATTTGTCCTGCAACTGATTTTTATTCTTTCTGCGTATATCATGTTATGTGTAAAATCTTTGATATAAAAGGCTTATATTGTTTCCGTCTTTGAAGTTGTGTTGATATAAAATGCTGCAGTTTCATAAAAGTAACCAAAGGGTGGTAATGAGACCTCATGACGGATATTTGTAGCTGTTTACCTGATTCTAGACATCAAAATCAACCAAGTGCAATTTTACGACATATTATACCATTTGCAAGTAAAATTCACCAGCTACACAAACCAATTTAACGCCTTTGAAAATCAATTTTACATTTTCACGAATCAACTTTACATTTTTTATGAATCAATTCAACAATTTCGCAAATCTATTTAACACTTTTGTAAATGAATTTAACTCTCAAGGAATGATAGTTTTTGCTGGTTTAGACTATACCAGGTGAAAAAGTGGAAATTAAGAAACAATGAGTAGGTGATTGTTTTTTTTCTATGATGATGTCAAGGGTCAGGGAATGTCCTATAATGCTATAGCACAGTTATACGCAAGTCTTAGCCTTTTGAAAGTCTAGTAGATGTGCGCTATGTCTGATAGAGTAAAGTATTTCTTGCCTTTTGAATGAAACCCAGGAGTTTAAGGCGTTTTTACTCATTTTGGAAAATGTGGCCGGTCCAGCTAAGTTTGCTGGAGATGTTAAAACCTGATAGGTTTAGCGAGGTTGGTCCAGAAATACCTACACCATCGACAAAAATAGAACGAAGGTAAGACTTGAGCGAAAGAAGGCAGCAGAAGTCTGTCGGAAAGATGCCAGCGAAACCGTCAGAATATTATTTTCGTTGTCGAGTGCTTGCATGTTAAGAACTAAAATAACTTAAATCTTGGCCGATGGCAAGCTTGCTCTCGAAAAATATAAGCACTCGTGTGATGATTCTAACAGTTCGGGGCCGAAATATGACCTTAAAAGCTGCGATGCGCAAGGCGGAGGTCATATATAGTAAAGTGTTGGCTCACTCCACGTGTAAAGTTGCCCAATTCTCTTGTTTCATGCGAGAAGTGATTGCAAAGCTCGACGACTACTGGCAGAACTCGTTAATTATAATGGATAATGCTAAAATTCGCAAGGATCGAGAAGTCAAAAAAATCGTGCAGTCTGGAGGTTTGCTTTTGGTTTGTTGTCGCTATATTCTATAAAGTTGAAGGGCTTTGTGCGCAAAACTCTAGGAGATATCTTGCAGGACCACTCACTACCAAATTTGAATGCAGAAGGTGTCAGCAACATCACATCATCAGACTGTACAAGTTACTCCCTGGAAATGATGCTTCAACTTTCATCTGCTACGACCGGAGATGAGTTACATCGAGATTGCGCTAATTATTATTAGTTAGTGTAGTGATTATTAGTCGTAAAATTAAATATTAGTTTAAATAGGTTAAGTACCTAGTCACAGTAATAATAATAATGATGTCATAAGTAATGTGCAAGTTTGTTCATACAAAAAAATAATTTAAAAATCACTTATATTCATCGTTTCTTAATTTCCACTTTATTCACTGGGTACACTCTACGGCAGCGAAAACTATCAAAAATTAAAGAGCATTTAACACTTATGCAAGTGTTGCGTAAGTGTTAAATTGATTCGTGAAAAGGTTAAATTGACTCGCATAAGTGCTGAGTTGATTTATAAAAGTGTTAAATTGATTTACATAAGTATTAAATTGATTTGCAAAACTGTTAAATTCGTTTGTGCAACTGAAGAATTTGACTTTCAAATAATATATATTTAAACGATTCTTTGGCTTGAACGGAAACTGTTTATCAATTTTTAACGAGACTTTCCCATTTATTTTCCTTAAATGTTCTGATAGAAACATTGCACTTCCCGTAATCACTTTATTTACTTTTGTATTGAATGTCTTTGGACTTTCAATATATCTCATTTCTGAACATATCTAGTAAAGCAGGCATTAACTGCGAAATTCAATTCTCTAGCATTTTGCACTCACATTCGTTAATTTATAAAAGATTCCTTAATATATTCAAATTCTTTCACAATATTAAACCACAGTCATAATAAGGCTACGAACCCAAAAGCAATAATCGTCAACAGAACCAAAATTTAATTCAATCAGTTCTCTTCGAAAGAAAAACAAAAACAAGTTTCCGGAAAATAAGCATCTTCCCCCAATCAAAGGACCAGCAGCAAGACAAGACAAAACAAAACACCACAAATAAAAGAAATTATGATTTAATTGATATTCAACTTTTTTCGTTGATTGTTTTTTTCTCCAATTGCTTTTTTTTCTTTTTCCATTGTTCTTAGTAATTACTGTAATAATAATTATATTTCATAGATCTTAAATTCAATTATACATACGTTCATTAATATAATCCGATAATAATAACTAACGCACAGTAATAACAAAAATCTGACAAAAAAACTAATAGCACTACGATAATAAGAATTATTTAAAAACTGTAATTATTCATTTGTAATTATTAATCAGTTAGTAATATTGTTTTTATCATTACGATAGCTGATTTCCAACTTTTACATTCTCTTCTTTATTCATTTTGTTTCAATCGTTAGTCTTGTAATAGCAAGCATCTTCCTATCGTTAACGTTTTATCTTACTCTAGTATTCTTCATTCATTCATTTAGAAATATTATCGGGCCATTTTTTCCTGAGACAGTCTTTGAATTTTATTTTATTATAGTTTGTCTATTATTATTCTGTGTTCATCTTCAATGTATCTTCTATCATTTGAATTTACATCTTCAGTGAAAAAAAACAGTTTCAAATATTTGGTAGCTTTTTTTGCAAAATTTTCTTGCCTCGAGGCCTTTTAGACGTATCAACTCAATACGAAAAATTCTCGATTTTAGAATTGATATTAACGTTTACAAGGATCAACTCAATACTCGGATTGGTGCGTTTTGTCACTCGTATTCGTAAGGACTTTTTGAGAATTAATTGAAATTTCTGAATTTTGGCAGCATCTAGCTACACAAACAATCAAAAATATTACAATATTTTCGCAAAATGTTGAAAAAAAAACAACTTCAAAACACTTTACCACCACCTCAAAATTCGCTTCCGCTTCAAAATTCGAATTGAGTTGAGCCATGTAAAAGGCGTAAAAGTTGAATTTTAAACTGGGTACGTAATGCGTTTAAGAACCAGCCAAAACCATATTGGGATCATGTTTCTTAACTATTATGATTTTAATTTACACTAAATTGTATGGCATTCAATTTGTTTTCAAATAAGACTTTGAAATTTACGAGCAAATATCGATTACGCTATCTGATTTTTGCCGATTTTGACCCTCTCCGAATATTATGGTCTTTTTTTAAAAAAAGATCGCCTAGATAGTGTAAATTATTTTTAATGGTAGAATTTGGATTCTTAAGTTCATATACTATTGTTTTCTTTTCTTTTATAAATAACTTAAAACCTAATACAAGTCTTGTAAAAATATGTATGTATGTGTTTAATTATTTTTGTTTTTTTAATTTTATGTGTTTTTATATGGTCATTTAACTGTTATTTATAGCACACAGTGTACAAATTTAGATTCCGAATACATCCATTTCTTTTTGCAATTCATTTTGTTTTCTGGAAGCATATCAATAATAATGAATAATCTAGTTCTTGTTTATAATCAACTGACCATTTTACATTTTTTATTCATTACTTATATTCGATTTTTCAATAAAAAAAATTCACTTTCAGTAGGTTGTTACACTAGGTTTTTTTCTCTTTCTTGATTGGGTGGTTCTTTATTGGCGTTATAATAGTAGTAAATTGAATTGTTTTGTTGCTTTTGTTTTGTTTAAGACGCTTTGGCGAATTGAATAACCGAACTCATACGCATTACCGGTGATACATCCTGTGCTTGATTGTCACTCATGTATAATTTGCGTTTACGGAGCGGCAGTGTCATAACATCACGATCCGCCAATATTAATGAATCACTTTCGGGTGATGATGATCGTTCTGGTGATTCAGTGGAGGATAAGCGTGGTGGTGTAAGTAACGGTTCGGCACCGGCAATAGCTGCTTCGACACGACGCACAATATCATTGGCAGCACGAAGTGATGGTCTGTAATGGGGAAAAATAGATGATTATTGAATTTATTGAAAAATTTGATTGGTCTTTATAATAAAAAAGTAAAAAGCAATCCCACGACAACCCTCGTACGGGTCTAGGGGTTGAAGCTGGTAGAGAGCTTCATTACAACTTTGTTAATCATTGTGGATACGAGTGTGGAGTGATTAGTTCCACGACTCACTTTACCCCTGATTTAAATCAGGTACCTAATTAGAGCTAGGTGAACTCAAAGCTTGGTGCGCGGACCCTCGTCCGAACCTGGATTCGAACCAGGGACCCCACACGCAAGAAGCCAGTGCTCTACCCACTAGGCTACTCAAGCTTCAATAAGTCCGATGAAATCAAATCGCGGACCCTCGTCCGAACCTGGATTCGAACCAGGGACCCCACACGCAAGAAGCCAGTGCTCTACCCACTAGGCTACTCAAGCTTCAATAAGTCCGATGAAATCAATTCAATGGTTACTTAATTACGATATTTAAAGGATCAAGAACCAAGCAACGAAATTTTTCGTTAAAGCCTGGTCCTGTATTATTATCTGTATTTGGCACACATTGAGCCATTTAATTTTGTAAGTTATTTTTTAGACTGTTGACAACTGACAACTAGATTGCCTCCTCCTGGTGCATCCTGTCTCTCCAACGACAGTATTCGTCTTCGCACTTCTCTAGACTCATGATTTTATCTGTTGAGATTGGGCTGGTGGTTGTATAATTCCTGACCTACGACGATGTGAAATTCACTTCGTGAAATGCCCCGGGTTAATATGACCATCTCCATCCCGTTAAAACCCTGGCAGGCCTCAAAGTATGATCTTAGTCTCGTCGCCATTAATTTGGTGATCTCGGTTCGGTGGATTCCTGATTAACACCAATCTGGCTCTGAGCATTTGTCCCCTTAAAAGCTTGTGTCAACCCTCGCCTGTCCTCCCTGCTTGTATAGATAACATTAAGGTGACTACACATCCAGACAGAGATAGCGACTCTATTGCGTGGAAAATAAATGCAAACTCAAACTCGTCAGGCACAAGTCAAAGGGGACTGCGAAGGGTGTGGCGTCAGATGAAGCTAAAGCCTCAAGGAGTGGAGATACGGTAAATGAATATAGGACTGTTGATAAATCTGCTAGAAGTTGTGGACATATGCCAAAGGAGTCAGTTCTACTAGCTCCCAGCACAAATGGTACCGCGGCATTGATAACCAAGCCTAGCCCAGAGAAAGCCCCGAAGCCAGATTGTGTGTGGCGGAAAGGTTACGGCGAATGAGCTGGCCCAGCCGTCAACAAGCACTGCCTCCGGTGCCGCTCGCCCATCCGGCACCCAACGCTCTTCCGCCATCTCCTTTCGGGTTTAGGAAACTCGAAAGATGAGCCTTCAAATTTCTAAGGAATTTAAAAAAAACCTTCCTTTTGACACGATGTTGGACAAATGCCCAACAACATTTATCGGAGAGCACCAGCTCCTTCTAAACCCTCCGTAGGTACGTAAGTACGTAGGTACGTACCCCAAAAGGACTTGAGGTTACCAGAATTTAGAGAATGTTCAATGTTCGACATGTAAGAAGAATGAGCATTTGGGAGTTAATTTCCCTACACTTTTCTAGGAAGAAGATCAGGTCCAGGACCTTTGATGCAATCGAGTTCTAAAATATCTTAATACATTTCTTTACACGATATTTCTTTGTGGCTGACAAAGGATTCACAAAACGCATGCGCAAGAAAGTTGGTACAAGAAATTCATTCCTAGGGCTCTTGTTTCTATCAAACTACTTAATAGCTTTAGATGTGTCTTCACTTGATATTGCTATTTAGTTTACAAGAACTACAAGAACTGAATCAAGTCAATGGTGGTATGAATTTAATGAATCAGTTTCTTTGAAAACTTCCTGAAAATTATCTGCGAAGAAGTCATAGATCTCATGAAGGGAGGAATAGGGCGAATTACATCAAACTATAGCTGATTGTTTTACAATTAATGGTGTAACAAACCACAATTCGTTGCTAGCAATGAATTTTCGTTGTTTTCGAATGGAGGATACCTGCTTTTAAACCGCTCTGCATGACCCTTGCAACCAAGTACCAAACTAGGACTTATCTTTGGGAGCTAGCTGGCTTGCAAGTGCATTAGCCTGTAGTAAATATCACGAAAAGTAATAGTAGAGGTTGTCATCAGTGCAAAGATGCCCGAGTATTGACATAAGACAGCATGGGCATGCTATTGATTGTTTGGCAAGTTCTCTCCTGGAGTTTGATTCAGTTGAGATTTTTTCCTATGCCAATAGTCTCAATTTCTGTCTAAAATAGCCCCAACTACTATGAACCTATTTCAAAACAATATCATTCGAATAACCTCGTGGACCCTATTAAGCAGAGTGTCGGCTTTTAGAGAGTAGGGTCATGCTTTTGAATCCGGATTTATTTGCAGTAAATTAAAATTACGGCAATTTAAATAGGAATTCTCACCCACTACAGTCAAAATCACGAAATTGTCTAAAACGGTGACAATTTAAACTTTACTCTGCATTTTATCAGAGCTATAATACAGGATTCTCCAAGCTTTTAATTTTAAAGTGAATTTACCTGAATTCTGGAACTGGAGCCGGTGCAAAATATCCATTCTGTTTCATAACTGCCAACGGTTCATAGGGCATTGGCATTTGCGAGCCACGTGGCACAACTGGTCCTGGCATATCATTCACAATACTAACGGTATCCAAAGGTTTATGATAAAAGTCTAATACTTCATTCGATGGACTCGTATCCATTTCGTCTAATATTTGTGATGGCATTCCCAGTCCGGTTTCCATCGGTGATGCTCGACCATTATGCGACTCCGACTCGACTCGTCGACTAGCTATCGTAGCCGCGGCCAACAGTGCAGGATTAATAGTTGGTCGTGATGAATTCAAGGAATATGACAGCCCTGAAGGTCCCAGTCTTTGATATAAATTAGTGTTATTATATAAACTATTGTTAGTGCCGGCTTCTTCGCCTTCTGAAGTCGCTTCTGAACCAGTATCGATTGGTGTTTCGATTAAAATACTACCATTGGTTGACGGGGTGGAGCTGTCGTGACTGCGTTCTGAATCCGGAAGCGATTCTCTTCGAGTGTAACGAGGTTGCTGTCGTTGTTGTTGCTGTCGTTGTTGCTTCTGTCGCACTGGTGATCTTCGCTGAGTTTGAGGAGCTGGAGATGTATTAGCATTACTATTGCTCATTGCATCCTGTTTACTGATGCTTGGTGATAGCTGTCCACTTTGCTGTTTTGTCTGTTGCTCTTCGTCGTCATCAGGCATTTCATTTGCATGTCTTTTGATGTGAGCTTCCATCTCTTTTTTACTTTTGAATGTCTCATCACAAATCGTGCACTTATAGCACTTGGACCCGTAGTGTTGAACCCGATGCAGTTTCAATACATGATTGTAGCCAAAATCGCGGAAGCAAATATCACAGTGATAAGGTTTCTCGCCAGTATGTGTTCGAGAATGCACCTTAAGCTGGAAATATATAAAGATTAGGTTTTTTTTTCAAAGATGTACATTTTTCGCGAAACGCCTACCTGTTTTGAGCATGTGAATCCTTTTCCGCATCCTTCTACAGGACATTTATATGGTTTCTCGCCGGTATGGGTTCGCATATGGATCACCAATTGTCCAGACTGAATAAATGTTTTACTGCACACCGAACATTTGTGAGGACGCTCCCCCGTATGGATACGCATATGACGATGTAATTTGCCACTGTGTTCGAATGCCCGTCCGCAAACATCACATTTATAAGGTCGTTCCTTCGTATGGATACGCCGATGTACTTGAAGATTCTCCTTAACGCTAAACATCTTATGACAAAATTCACATTCGAACGGACGTTCGCCCGTATGTGTACGATAGTGTCGAATCTGGGGAGAGAAATTTTTGATCAATATATAATATATATGGTTTTCGTATTTTAAAATAATGAAAGCTGAATTTATTAATGCAAAAAATATAACAGCTATGTTACAAATTAATAAGCTCACCAGTCTTGCAGGTACAGCGAATGTTTTCTTGCAAACATTACACTGATATGGATCGGAACCGGTTGAAGTTCCTTGATTTGGTGTCGCAGAAGTACCATTTTGGCTGGGAGGATTCACTGTACCATTACCAAGACCAGTAGAAAGGCCTAGTGATTCCGTCGTAGCAGTCGATTGATAGTTATTTTCAATTTTCACATGTGACTTCATATGACTCGTATGCGCACTCTTGCTGCCAAAATTCATCATACATTGATCACATTTGTACAGGACTTTTTGACTAGCCGACACTGCTTCCATTCGCCCCCCACTTCCGCCATTCTGTTGATTCTGCGTTTGTTGCAGATCAATTGGCTGCAGTTGTTGTTGAGCATGATGCTGCTGCTGAAGGTGGAACGATTGCTGAGGTAGTTCGATTTTGATATTCTGCAGGAAGTTTTGATTTTGAGATATTAGTAGAGTTGCTGTTGTGCTAGACGTGGAAGTTGTGGGCGTAGAATTAAACGAGGATGATGGTGAATGGTTTGTTGTTAACATTACATTATTGCTGATTGGTTGACGTAATTGCTGTGGTTGATTTGGTTGTTGTTGTTGTTGCTGATGACGCGGTCGATGCAATGCTATAGCAGCTTGATATGTTTGCGGATCGGTAGTAGCCAGTGGCGAACAAAGAAGCTGCTGTTTTTTCGTTTCTGATTTCATAATCAGAGGTAGAGATGGGTAGTATACCATCGTACCAATTTCTGGAAAAAATCGATGAGTAAATTGGCTTATATTTTTGTACATTCTTATTTAGAATTTTAAATTTATTTTAAACTATCTGGGAGATAGAAAATAATCAGAAAATTTTCGTCGATATCATTCCCAGTTAGTTTGTGTTTGAAATATGGTCCTTTAAACCACATAAGTTTAGTCATTACGCAAAATCTAAAGTTGCGAATTTTATTGTTAGGTTAAAATATGTTTTTCTGCCGAGGGGAAAGATTTCAAGGCATACAATAAAAGAGGTACATTTATATCATTGTATACTATTTTTGTTCTATCAAGGAATGATGTCAAACGGTGCAGTGAAAAAATTACCGATACTTACGGGGATATTCTGAAACTAAGCAAGTGCCATCGGTGGTTTGAAGTAAAATGGTTTGTATAAGAAGAATCATCTTCGTTGCATAGGAAAATTTTAGAGGAAAGGAATTTAGGTTTCTCATGAATTGACGGTGACGGCTTTAGATCAACGGCCTACCAGATTTGTCTCGGTATGAAATCGATTCGTTTATGTGGTGAACTGTTGCTCGAAATGAGAAGTGGGTGCTATACAGAAATCCTTTATGAAAAAAGCGGCTTGTTGCCAGAGCAGTACCTGTTCTTGGTTGAACCTGGTCAGACTGGTACAACGGCAGTTTATTATGAACGGCTCGAGCAAATGAAATGGGAGCTCGTAAAAAACGACCTATTTTGGTCAAAGAGGGATCTTTCAAGACGATTCCGCTAGGCCTCACGTTGCAAAAGAACTAGGAAAATGAAGGGAGCTTGAATTGGAACTTTCAGCTTATTCACTCTATTCAGCGGTTATCGCGTCGTTAGATTATCACATTTTCAAATTGTTGGAGTATACATCAAGAGATAAAAAAATTAATAATATTGGAGAAATGAAAACGCGCTTTTAGCATTTTTTCAATGAAAAACCGAAGGACTTTTTCAAAAAGCGAATCGAATATCCATCTTGATGCTGACAATAAGTGTTAGAAAATGATGAAAATTATTTTTCGCTTAATATTGAAAAAAAAAACATTTTAATAAATAAATGTTTTTTGCCAGCAAAGAAAATGATTATTCGGGCCCTCCAATATAAACCAAAGGGCGTCAAAAATAATCCACGGTATTTTTGTTTTGAAAGTAACAGAAAATTTTACCATGCGTGGAGGTTAATAAGTCTTAATTTTTTGTGAGCTGTTAAATCGCCATTGTCGTTTGACCGATTGAGAGTCACATTTTTTTCGTGTGTCAAAGATAAGTATTATGTTTCGAGCTAAAAAAAGATCACTTGTCGCACTTACTGCTTTTCTTGTTTAATCAAAAGAAAATTGATAGTTTTTCCAAAACAAAATCCAGAAGACAGAAAAATGGGTAACACATGACAGGCATCTCGAAAAGTGAAAAACTACCTGGGAAGTGTTGCTTTCTCGGCATGAAAGGAAGAGTTTTTTTTTTACATCAGGTAGTAATGGGGAATGAAAAATATATATATACTTCGGGAGCCTCAAACGACATAGATCATGGGTTGACACAGAACATGCACCAACGTCGATCGCAAGACCGAATCTGTTCGGAAAGAAAACCATGCTGTGTATTTGGTGGGATCAGAATGGTGTCGTGTAAAAAGAACTTCTGAAACCAGGTGAGACAGTGACTACCGATCGCTACAGATAACTGATCAATTTGAACTATGCATTGATAGAAAAGCGACCAGAATGGGCCAAAAAACAGCTCAATTAAAGAAGTCGTTTTTACACTTGGCTGGGATCTTTTGCTCCACTCGCCGTACCCATTCAACTTTTACTTGTTTTCATCAATGGCACACACAATTTCCATGCAAAGCTAGTAAATCTGCTTTACACAGATAGATCATCCTGCAGCTGGGAGCACTCAACCACTGGCTCAATCAACCTAAATATGTTTAGATTGTCAGCGTACAAAAGACACGGGGAATTAAAGGGGAAGAAAGATCATTTATAAACAGAATAAAAAGCAAAGGGCGAAGAATCGAACCTTGTGAAACAACATAAATAAGATAGAAAGAGTTAGACGTTAAGACACAAACACGAAAGTATGAGGAAAACTAGTAACGGGATCGACTGAAGATATTGAACCCAATGAACTTTGAGAGAGAGTCGAAATCTTTGGCAAAGTCTGTATGTAATACATACACTTGTCTTTGCTGATCGATGGCGGAATCAACAGTATCAGTGAACAATAGTAGGCGCGTTTTTTGCTCCCCTTATCCATAACAGAACAATGCAGACGCATTGGAAACAACAACAACTCCCGTTATGGAAAGGGAAAGTTGTTGTTGCTCCCAATGCGTCTGCATTGTTCTGTTTTAGATAAGGGGAGCAAAAAAAAACACGGCTAGTAAATTGGATGCTGATGAGAGTAGCAAGAAAAGGTTCAATCATCGGGTATACTCGATTGTAAAAAACCCTTTCTAGAATGTTACTGAAGCAAGATAGAAAGGACATGGGGCGATAACTGAAGACGCCAGACGAATGGGGGAAAAATAGGATAAATATTAGCGAATTACAAGGAAGAAAGAAACGTGTCGAATGAAATACTAAAGTTGAAAAAGACAGATAAAGGAACACACAGCGATGAAGCCAGTGAATTTGCAAGGATATTCGGTAAGCCGTCAGAACTACAGCCAGTGTTACTGTCTAGGTTTTCAAGTTATCAATCTTTTTAAAGTTTTCGTCGAAAGTAAATAAAAACTATTGAAGTTAGAAGAGGAAACGATACAGAAAGATGGACTGGGCCAAGAAGTAGCAGAAGAAATACGCAAACAGGTCAAAAATTTCTTACGGCGAGAAAGCCAATAAATCATTTAGATATATTACAAAAGAAATACAGGGAGATTTTTTTAAGGCTTTAGACGCATTGGGAGCAACAACAACTCCCCCTTTCCATAACAGGAGTTATTGTTGTTTCCAATGCGTCTGCATTGTTCTGTTATGGATAAGGGGAGCAAAAAAACGAGCCTAGTATTTTTCTTCAATGCAGGAAAATGAAACCTATTAAAATGTATCTTCTTTGTTCGGTCGACGTAAGCTATAAAACATTGAACACAAATCGTCAATACGCACAAAACAAATCATCCAAATCCCTTAAACTTCCATACTGTTCATTTCGTTCTCACTGACTACGTATTCACTTCAATTGAATGAAAGCGAAATTTCTACGCACTAAAATCCTATACACAACATACCTTTACCGATACATGCTACGCAAAAAGGATTCTACCCTGCGACGCACCTCTATGCATTCTTTTCGTAAATAAATTACGCCATCATCACCTTCACCAATTCCCCATTTAGCAAACACGGTGAACAGGCAGCTAGGAGTCATAATCTCCCCTTCTCCGGTGCAAAGCGAAATGAATATATGCAAAGTAAAAAGTGGGTCGAACAATTATCGTGAAACTTTCATACATAGAATTTTCCACTTTTAGATAAGCCAACTCCCTTCTCCCCATTTCGATATATGATAGACGCTATGCAACCATTTTGTAGCGGGAGTGCATATGATAGTACAGCGAATGTCCGTAGTGACACCTTCAGAAAAACATCCTTGCTCCTGGCTGGTGTCGTCAGCCGATAAACTTCTTACGATGACGACAACCATCGCGCGAACATTGTATATGAAATAATAAACATCCCCCTAATCAAATACGAAGGACTTATCGCAAACACAAAAACCACCAGCAACAACAACAAAATATTCATAAAACGGTCTTCAACTACGTCATTATTATCTGCGCAACTCACGTAAGGCTACAACAACCGCAAAAGCGGAACCATGTTTGTTGGATGAGCGTAGCGACGCATTATTTAGTCACAAAGGACTTGAATTCGTATTAAGGATTTTTTTTTTTAATTTTCAAAAAAATCGATAGCTAGATAAAAAATAAAATTATTTTGTAACAAACCTTTTGGCTTTTCTTCTTTAACTTCAACAATGTCCGTCCCAGATTTGGAAAGGACATCTTTAATCCAACTTTGTTTATTCCATCCATTCGGCCCACTTCCACCACTCATAGTCACAAGTTTTGAAATTTTAGGATTTTGGCCAGGCTTTTTTGCTATTACTCACGATGACCCTTTTTCACTCAACTTCAGAAATGACGCAAGAAAATCTTCGGAACAAAAAAGTTTCGCCAAATTCGAACTTTTTTTGCATACATAAATTTATAATATATATCAGTCCACTATAATTATTACAGGCAACTTGGAAAGTCCGTATAATACACAGTAGTCCAGTCTTTCATTGTTTCGTTGTTGTCTACACAAGAAGGAACTTAGAACCGAAAGGAAATAATATACAAGTTGATTTTTTTTTCGAGTTTTTCGTCAATACTGTTCTAAATTCTAAGCTCACTGAATTGGCCAGAAACAAAATTTTTTTTTGAAACCGAAAAGTCTTAACAAATCGATGAGTCAAAGCGAACTGAACAAGAAGTAGTGGATGCAATCAGAACTTGGACTTGAGCCACCAAAGGAAATTTTGGAAACGCGTTTTTTGGAAACTCTCTGTTCCAGATCAAAAGAAACTCTTATTTCAAAAAAAATTACTCCGGGAATCGCGGTATTGGGGGACCCCCGTTGTCATATGTTCCCGAAAATTATGTATGAAATGGGAAGGGGAATAACCTTTGCGTAGTACTATGATATATACAATCGGCGCATTTATATCGCCACAATTTACAATGCAATACCCCTCCTCCGCCTAGTTACATCGTGTTCCAGATTCACGCGCTCCCGGCACGCACTATGCGTCTTCTCACTCCCCAGTTTTGGGAACGCACTATTTCGCCCCCTTCTCTGTCTTCCAATGTAAAAACCTCAAGCTTCGACCGATTTTGTAATCATCAAAAAGACCATTATGGGCTGATATAAAAGCTGTAACCGGGCCATGTAAGTCTTGGAAGAGCTGCAAGAGAGTTGCGTGCACACACAGAGTGCGTATGACACGGCCGAATTTCGGGAATTCGGGAATCCAAAAGATATCTCGCTGAAGTCGATGATGGGAGTCCCCTCAGTTACAACAACTAGCAGCGCATACCCATTACATGGCCCGTATGCGTTTCGGTCATGGGGATGAGGCATGCGTAGGCATCGTTATTACATCTCTTCGAAGACGGTATAGAACGCATACCGTAGTGGTATAGTGTGTAAATAATATAAGCATAGAATCAAGCGCAGCACTATACAGAGTTCATTGAGTTTATGACGTTGGCACGCATTTCTGGTTTAGCTGAAAGATGCCCGAGTGCAATGATCCAAGATTATTTGTCATGATACGAAAGTTAGGTCGGTCATTGACAGCAAGGCCTATTATGTAGATGCATGAAACACACCACACTGCACCAAAAAAAAGAACTGTTGAACACTGTGAAGTGTAAAGTCAGTTGGAATGACCGAGGTTTGATGTTTGTAATCAAGCCCTCCACTAAAATTTTGTTGAGAAATTGAAGTGGAAATCAGTTTTTATGGCCGATTTTTTGAAGAGTTAGTCAGAAATAGCTGTAATTTTTTCAATTTCAATTTCAAACAATTTTGAATTGAAAGCTAGAAAAAAATCAACGGATGTTGAAACAAATAATTATATCTGATTCATTTATGCTTTCAGTTTCGCAGCACAAGTTTTTTTTTTTTTTTAAAATTCAGACAAGTTTTTAAATTAGTTAAGATGCATTGATATTACAATAATATATTATTTTACTAGTGCAAAATTAAATCAAATTTAGAAAAAAATAATTGGGAATTTTGGATCAATGCCAATTGGATTAGTGTTTGGAATGCCAAAAATACGGATATTTGCACCAATCATGATTTAAATAATTTAACTACCAACTCCGAATAGATGAAAAAAAAACAAAATTAAAAAAAAATACTAGAAATAAAGTAGGAACGAAAATATTTTTTGTTTTAGATTTCATTTCCGAAAAATTGAGCAACAAGTAAATAATCGAAAAATTCGTTTCAATGAGGAGCTAGAATTTCAAACATTAAGCTTAGTATTGTCTTCAAATTTCACGTGAACTTTTGTATTAAAGTTTCACGTGAAATTTGTTTCGGCAAAAATTTAGCTTGAAATTTAGCAAGAGTGGTATTCTTTTCTCCCAAGCATAACAGTCTGGATCTCACTGGTCCCGATAAGGTCCCAAATGTTGTGTTGAAACTATGTGAATATACTATTTCTATTTCAATACTGCCAACATTATATCCAATTTCTAAGAAAAATAAGAACCCAACTTTACCCGAAAGCTATAGACTCATATCCCTCCTACTCATTACCAGTAAAATATTTGAATGTGAACTACGAAACGATTCCTTCCCTCCATAGCCGTAAAAATAAACAACGATTCTATGCCTAGACATAGCACCGTTACATACATGGGACTAATGCTGAACATTAAACTATCTCCAATACCCCATGTTAACGACATTCTCACTATAGTCCTGCATGCATACCTCAGTATACTGCCCCTCATACACTAATCCACACAACCTTGCTTGCCATATGCAACTAATTCGTCCTATCGTTTCTCATGATTTTCCTGCTTGGTCTGATCTTTCCTCACAACAAATGGAAGGTTGAAACCGCAAGGTATTATGCTGCTATATAATAGGCCATACTCGAGATACATTACCGATACGGTATACTCAAAGGCCCAATATATTCCGACGACCTGACAAAATTCGACGTAATCTTTCCTCCACAAAAGTGACTTTCCCCCCCTGCCATCGAACCCTTATCCCAAATATCCTTCACTTCTCTTTACTAACCCGTTCCTAGTGTCAAAAAAAAAGTTAGGCTAAGAATATCACACAGATAATAAGTACGCATTAAATTTAGGCTAAGACCTTGGTATAGTTATAAAACTGTTAAATCTAAGCCATAGTAAGTTAGCATAAGTACTGGGTATAAGTCAAAATTATAATTTTATTTGACCCCAATGAAATGTTTGTTTGAAAAAAAAAATGTTTGTTTACCGGCGAATGCTGTTGTATCACTTTGTTAGCTCTCTGCGGCTGGAATGCATCCTGGAAAAAATGGTGTGGATTTGCTCCAAGCAAAGAGAAATGCGACGTGATATTCATCTGTCGTGAATTAAACACTCCGCAAAGGATCATATGGTGTCAGGCACGAGCTAGCAAGCCATACTCAGCCAAGACATGGCATTGCGTGTTTGAAGCAGAGAAAGAAAAAGGAGCAGAGAAAGAAAAACGAGCAGAGAAAGAAAAAGCAGCAGACAAAGAGAAAGGAGCAGACAAAGAAAAAGGAGCAGACAAAGAAAAAGGAGCAGACAAAGAAAAAGGAGCAGACAAAGAAAAAGGAGCAGACAAAGAAAAAGGAGCAGACAAAGAAAAAGGAGCAGACAAAGAAAAAGGAGCAGACAAAGAAAAAGGAGCAGACAAAGAATAGGAGCAGACAAAGAAATAGGAGCAGACAAAGAAAAAGGAGCAGAGAAAGAAAATGGAGCAGAGAAAGAAAACAAATACACACTAACACTCTAAATACTTCTATCTTAGATGCGAATCTGTTTAGAAGCAAACAGCTTTCGGCCCAGATGTTGTGGTGGACAACACTACCCTGTGTTTCCGGTTCAAAATAAAAAGTTGGCCCGAAATCGTTTGCTTCGTAAGTACTTTGTACTTATATTGGTCCCCAAAAATCTAAGGCGCTAATCTCCCACCATGCTACCCACTCTGTATTAGTGGAAGAACACCTGTTCCCCTCGGGTTATGCGAGGTCGATGGTGGCACTATGTCGGAACGAAAGAAGGAGCGGACATTGACATAGTTTCTAAGTTCTCCGCTGCTGCTGATCTACGAGTCTCCGCCAGCCAGGTCCGTGGCTTCGCCTTTGTTGCCTTGGGCACAGCTCCTTTAGTTTATTTGTATTGTTGCCGCTCAATGTCATAGGGCAAACATACATTTTATGAGTATGCTACCCATATCATCGGTTACGGCGCGTTTGGAATGGTTGATTCAACTGGCACTTTGATTGTGTTAGGTTTTCAGTTGAACCAAAACTCTAAAAATATTCTGCCTATCTATTGAATTGAAGCATTGTGTGAATCTATGTCATAAGGTCAGTTGTAGATTCAAACAAAAATCAAATTCAAACAGGTCGTTATGAAGAGTTTTTCCAGTCGAAACGGTGAGAAAAGCTTTTAATCTATCGTCAAATAGGTAAGGCGAAATTCGATCGGCTATTTTATACCTTAATCAATTCTCAATGGAGGGATGTATTCCAAATTGATTGAAAAAGCTGACTTGGTTGTATTTCACTTTGCTAAAAATTCCAGCCCTCCATTTATCTCGCAGATTGCCAGACCCCGAGAAACAATATGAAGCGAATGAAGTTTTCACGATACTCACTAATCTCAGCATAACTAAGTTTTCTTGGTATGTTGCTCCTAGTACTAAAATGTTATGCTTCTTCCTGTTGTCCAGTCCAGTCCCAGTCTAGTTTTGAAAACATTGAGCCAAAAGATCCCTCCAATTATCGGCCTATTGCACTCACTTTGATCCTGTCGAATATTTTCGAAACAGTTATCAGAACAAAATTGACTAAACATTGAAGAAAACTACCTAGTCAAGGATCACATTTCCGAAAAGGCAATGGAATCATTGTTTCATAGTCTTTGTCTCTTTAGGTATTTCAAAGGTTTTTATTCTAACTATCTTCCCCAACCTACCAGACTATTATGTTAACTAAATACTTTTAGAATAGATTGAAAAGCATTAACCGTTCTGCTCATGCTGGTCTTGACAGTGCCTATTCCGATATCCACGAAATTATTATGTATCCAATGTTCCGCAAGAATCGCTTGATTCATCCATCATCCACCGTTTTCTGTTTTTCATGTTTGATTCGTTTTTGGGTTTTATTGCTCTATAAAATTCAAAATGTTAAGCATAAACAATAGCTCTTATTCGAGTTGAATTTCGTAATTGAATAGAATTTTAGTTTTTTTTTTTTTTTTTGATAAATTTGAATCTTCTGAATTGCTGGTGCCTGCATCAGCGATATTTTTTCAGTTAGCACCATTTACATATCTAACATCAAGTAGCATGAGTTGCGTTCTGAATTCGTCAATAATTTGACAAACAGCTTGCTCGGCTGGTCAACCATAACCCATGAAACTATTTAAGCTTATCTGACAGTATACTAAATCATTAATCATTTTTGAAGAAAGAGACAAATAGGAAATGTTGCCAAAATGGCTACCCATTTTGGAAGGGCCTGTTTATAAAAAGTTGAATAAGAGCTAAAACACTTTTCCAATTTGATCAGTGTGCTCTTATTTTTCGTTAAAACTGCTATGTCAAGCAAATACATATCGTATTAACATCCACTTTTTCAAATATTTTCGAAATCGGCTCATCCAAGTAAGATTCTGTCAAATGCATTCACATATCGCATTAATAATGGCATTAATAATTGACACGTTTGCATTATTGGGTAGTAAGGTCTCTCCGCTCATTTTACATATGCATGTCCAGGAATATTTATTGATTTTTAATGGCAATATTATTAATGGCAATATAAATAGTGTCATAGTACATTACGTCTGTCGAACAGAACACTGATTTTGATAAAAAACAATCAACAGCTTGCAAGCATTGCTCTGGTTTTAATGTTTTCCTTAATTCCTTTTAATAACAGTAGACGTAAACGACCGCCTGAAAACTTTTTTTATACACCCTGGCGTTCGTGTAAGCTCATGCCCCACAGATTCTTATATCTCTTCTGGAAAAATACTTTTTCGGGCGATTGTTTTACTTAAAAGTTCAATCACTGTAAGCTTTTTCTAATTTCGTACACTGCCGAAGAATGGTAGCCTAAATTAGCGAAAATTCATTTTCAAAGCATCATTTCACTCATTTTACCCGAACACCTCTCAAAGGGTTTCCGCCACCAAACAACCACCCATAACTCATCTACGAAAACTTCTAAAATTTCATCGACCAACATTAAACAACTTTGGGTCAATGAACGGACAGTCGATGTAAATTCGGCATATTGTTAGCGTGTTGTCGCGCTATTCAAGCCTCTAAAAAGCTAACGCAACGACCGAAAATAGAAGCCCTTCTTCCAAAAGAGTTTGTACTGCACAAGCAGCGGCGAGCACCAGCGCGGCATGGGACGTGTTCGAGATCGATGTGGAAAGTAAATTCATAGATTGAACGACCATCCACCCACTCGCACGCAGCACATCGCTAACACACACACACACACACACACACACGCTCAGTCACAGGCAAGCTTAAAAGCGAACGTGCCTAGTCATTGTGCTATTGTCGTAGGTCACAGTGTTTGAAGTTTACAATTTGTGGAACGGATGTTCAGCTCGATTCAAACACAAAAACAATGTTAGTCTTTATGTTCACACTAAACCCTCATTTTATCAGCGCACCCCACCGGCGTCCTGTTGCAAAAGCTCAGCACGCGCTTACCTCGAATTTCGTATCAGCTAACCACTCGAATTGCTAGAAAAACAAGCGCCGTTGGTCGCATCGCAAATGCAGCAGTCCTATTATTATCTTGTCATCATAATTCATCACCACCACCCCTCTGTCAAGGCCATTTACAGATCATCCGTCGATTCGTTGCACCTGCCGCCGGGACAAGTCGCTGCTATGAGCACAATGCTATGCTTACGTAAATCCGTCCGTCCATCGTCGAGTCGCGGGTCGGGTACGCGCGTGCACATAATTTTGCACGTCTTGTTTACAATTAACGACGAGCAGCTTGAAAATGATGATTGTGTTGTTTTGCTAATGAATAAAAAAACCATCGAAATCACTCGAGCTTGGCGCTTGCATGATGGGCGGTAATGTGATTAGGTGATCGTCATAGGTCGTGTTCAATCGGTCGCTCGGCTTCGTTCTGTTTCCTTTCGATGTTATTTGTCATAATTTTAACGCGAATAGTAATAAATGCCGATTCGAAATAAAAAAAGAAACAATCGTAAATTAATTGCTTTGCAAATAAATAAAGCTTTTGCACGGTTTAATATACTTGAGACAACGTAATGGAAAAATAAATTTTGCAGCATGGGAGTTGCCAAGTAGGGGCGATACATTTTTCTTATTTTTTCGTTTTGAGGAATTATATTTTCTAAAAAGTTCTCAATAAAACAAAGTATATTTTGAATGCTTAACCACAAAGAATTAAAATTCCATGCTCATTTAATTCTGAATGGCAACTGTTTGCCAAGAAGCTTATACATACCTACATGTGTCAATGGATAATTGAATGAATCATTTTGTTTTTCAGTGGGCAATTATTTTCAACTCCTTAATATTCGATGTTGCCTGAGAGGTCTTGTTTACTTCAAAATCTTCGGTATTTTCATTTCAAAACAAACAATTCCGTCATTTTTCAATTGTTATCAAACTAACTACGCAGTCGTTCCAACATTTCGAAGAAATCAACACCAAATTAGCCAACACGGCAATAAGAAAATAAAAAAAAACTCGAGACCAATTCCTCTGGAATTTATAAAAGAACATAATAAGACTTTCTCAGCCCCCACAAACTACAAATCTTTCGAAAATCTCCTTTTCCACGGCATTGGACTGGAGAAGTCACCTCCAAGAACGACCGTCCCTTACCGAGTGGCAAAACAAGCACATCCAAACACACACCGGCTTGAGCAGGTGGGACGATGCCGGGCAATTTTCTAATCAACAACTAAAACGCAAAGTGCTCTACCCAAGCAAGACGTGCACCAACGGTCGTACAACATGAAAGTCGCTTCTGTCGAAAACGGTTGCGGTGCCTCCGAATCAAACAACAAGCAACTCATTCCACTCCCGGTCGTTGAAAGCTCTCGGAGGCACCGCAGTCCGATGCCAGTCAGACCGCATCGAGCAAAACGAACTTGTCGAAAAGAATACCTCATTGCCGGTCCTCCCAGCAACCGCTCTCCGCATTGACTGCTCCCAGAAACTGAGTCGGTTGCTTGCAGTGCAGTCGTCGTTCTGAGAACGAATGCCGCGCCTCCACGTGCAGCATTTCTCGTGCTTCCCGACCACAGTCACAAAACTCGAGCTCAACCCCGGACCGATTCTGGCCGTTGTATCAGCAGCCTGCCAGACGCAGGGGAGGCGCGCAGAATGCTATTACCGACAGTATGCATCATTCTGCCTAGCGTCACGTCAATGCTTATGCGATTTCTCGAGAATCCGAAGGAAGCGATAAGCTATGCATGAGACGATCGAAACAAAAACGGGACAATTTGCAAGTGCAGGATTCGGACGAGAATGAGGTTGGTTGGTAGGCAGTACGACTCAAAAGGACGAATGAGGTCACAGTCGCTGAGACGCACTGCCGCGCCGCGAGTGGAAGTGAAAAAGAAGCAAATACACTAGAAGTGTGATAGGATGAATGCATCATTCCAACTCCCTAGACAAATTATCATTTTCGGGGCCTCCTGCATTTAGTATGAAAGTTTTTCTGCTCCTCCAGGAGCCTTCAGGGCTCCATGCGCCTACAAACAAAAAATTCGTGCTAAGAACCAAAGACTAACCACCCACGCAGATTTCGTATGTATGACCCAAGTGATGCTGTGTTTGGAATGAGATCGAGAGGGTTAGTCCAGGAAAGAGGCGACATAAATTTCCGACCTCGTCAAGTTAACTTGACTTAAGAGGCCGCCAGATTTTTGGTAGTCCGTTTTGCAAATTGTATCGTGTAGGTATACAATTGACTACAGCATCCACCATTCCCGTGGCCCGGCCGGTCCAATTTACCGGCAGGTTGACAGATGAAGAACATGGCCATCGTTACGCAGCTAGGCAAAGGCAAGAGTAGTAGAGAGGCTGATTAATTCCGCCATTGAAATGTGTGTGTGTGTGTGTGTTGTGTGCAATCTACCATGGTACCATACCAATTCGTTTAGTTTTTCGCGCTCGCCCCTTTTGTTCGCTTCTTTTTATGGACCCGGGTCGATGAAATTGCGATGATGCGTATCTGTTGTGCGTGTGCGAACTTTTATTTGTCTTTTTATCATGCTTTTTCGGTGCAAATCCCAACACCAACACATTATTATTCTTTTTATCGTGTCGATTTTTGTCCACGTTTTCAAGTTATTCGACTGACGAAGCTGAATCTTTTTTCGTGCAATTACGTTGCGGGCCGACGACGCGATACGAAACGAATTTGCGGCGGAAGCATTATGGCAGGGTGGTTTTCGGTTTCGTGTGACGGCCAAGGTTGTGGCATTGGAAATTGGGATTACGGTGTTTGTGGGCTTATTGCGTACCGGACGACCAACTTGGTGAAGGATTTCCCGTAGATATCGACTTCGAATGCTTGGGATGGAGGCGGTAGGTTAAAGTTTTGATTAAGATTAGATGTAATTTAATTTAACAATAACAAAGTTAGATAGGCTCTTTCTCGTAAGGATTAGATGCTTGTCTGATTTTGATTTCGAATTTGACTCGATTCGGATTGTGTACCTGCATAAATTATGCAGAAATAAATAACTTTCAATTCTTGGAATCGACGAAGAGACGTTTCGAGGTATAAAGTTATTGAGAAACACGTGTTGTTTCTGGTATTTGGGTTCTTATCTATGAATTCCTGGAAATTTATAAATTTTGTGTGAAATTTTTGGGGTGGTTTTTTTTTGTACTTACAGTAAATACCTCAGATTTCATTTGAATTTTGCTATGTAGACATACAGGAAGACCAAGCGAGCGCGTTTATTAGTATAACTAAGAATTGTGTAAGCCTGTCTCTTTATGTTATGAATTCATTAATTTATTATCTAAATTTCTAAATTTAATTTTGCATTTATTTAGCTTTGTGCTATTAAGCATTAAAATACACACCGCTACTTAATGACAAGATACACCAAAATTTTTCTACGATTAGAGAAACAGCAAAGAACGGAAAAACACAAGGACCTACCCTACATACATTATTGATCTGATGGAAGGTTATTGAAATTTAAATGAAAAAAAAAGCATTCTTAAATCACTCCTTATTGATTTTTGGCCACAAAGGCATTGGAATGTTATAAATAAAAAGAATGCACATTTCAGTGCATCGTCTCATCAACTAAGGCGCGACAATTTGGGCCTTGGCCTCCAGGATTAGGTTCCTCCAATCATCAGTTTCATTGTGCTATCAGCTTCTATCGAGTTTCCCATCGTTTTCCCTATTGGCGGTCTACCATTTAACGTTCTTCAGCGTAGCCGGTGCAGTTTGCGTAATTTTACGCATACGGATACAGGTGGGTCGTCAAATAATTTATGCAACTCCTCGTTGTAACGAAGTCTCTTTTCTATTCCTTAGTCCACTGGGTCGTCGATTCTCCTGAGAACTTTGCGTTCAAACACGTCCACTGACTTTTCAGAGTCGCTAGTTAGGATCGCTGCTTCGTTTCCATTTTTCCATATGGCAACACAGGTTTAACGAATGATTTGTAAATATCAAGCTTAGTTTTTTTGGGCACTCTCTGCACCTTAGAAAGGGAAGTATAGAGAAATTGGTTTTGCTTGTAGCGTTTATTCGTTGTTCGATCTCGTTGTTTTCATCTTGTTGGATCGCCAAAGTCAAACATTATTTTATACAAGCCATTCCTGTCGGCGATGTCGTATGTTCGCTTAAAACCTACAAATAATTGGTGCACACCAAGCACTTTTTAAGCACCTGATATACTGGTAATACTTTAATACTTTAGTTTTCTTTAAAACAGTTTATATGACAAAGCGATGTCTCTAGTATTTTTGAACCAACTTGTTTGTTTTTTTGGAAAGGACTTATTATACTCTTTCCTCAATCATCTTGTATTTGCTCCTGCGCCCATATTTTGCATATCAACCGGTAGAGGAGGTTATACAGATGAGGACCTTCTTTCTGCAGTAGTTCTGCCGGTATTCCATCTATCATCGGAGACTTGTTTTTCCTGAGGTAACGTACTGCTGCCGTTCTTCTCGTCTATAGTTCGTGATGAGACTGGGACATCTTTTTCAACTTTTCGGAATGCTTACAGCTTCAGTAGTTGTTGTAGTTCAAATATTAAGTAGTTCCAAAGCTGATTAATTTGACTTTGTTTGTGCGTAAATGATGGAAACGGAACTATGAACAGAGATCACATTTTTGTTTCCAGTTTTGACTGCCAGTTTTTGCTAAAAATCTGTTCCTTGACATTTCTGACTTTCAGCTAATTTTCTACCACATCAGAAGTCAGTTTTGACCTGAGTCGTTAGGGTATAAAAATAGACTAAGTGATTTGTCGCAAAATAGACTGATGAATTAGCCATCAAGATCATGCGATCTGACATCACTCGACTACTTCTTTGGGACAGTATAAAGTATTCAGGCCTTAGCAGTTTAGGATGCATTGGCGTATGCATAGACCAGATTTATGTTACGTCAAAATTTAGTTGCGAGTGAATTTTTTCGAAACATTAAAAATAAAGATTTTTTTTTCCAGATTTAAGTGTTTTGTTTGCGACAATATTTGAAAATTGCTTTTCTAAGTTGTAGTTTTGAAGAAGGCCTTGTTATTCTGAAGATATACATAAGCTTTCGTGGCTACTTGCTTGCGTAAGGCAAGCACGTTAAAAAAAGTTATTCAAACTAACGAGCTTCCTGAAAGTTCTACGCTTTTTCATCCGTTTTACATCCTGGCAGCTTCAAATTTTCAGAATTTCCCATTGCGCAACAGTGGCAACTCGTCAGAAAATTATTTACTTTTTGTACACTTGAAATTTGTGTTCACAAGAATTCATTATTAGATCGTCGGATTAAATTCACAGGATGTGTTGGTTTTTAGTAAGGTGTTTATGGAAGATTGGTAATTTCGTGTTTGTGGTGGGATCTTGAAATACTCCTACCAACTAAAAGCGTTTTGCCCCATAACTCCTGATGCAGTCATTGAATCAAAACAAAATTCACAAAAAAATTGTTTCTTTGCACTAGAATTTTTGTTGTTTTTAATTTATTAGATAGACAATAATCATAAATTTGTTCACTATCCCCCTCAAGCAATGTAAGTACACATTTTAAATCTCTTCACTATAATAGATGCATGATTGCTTTCATGTTACATGCAATACCTACTTAATTTAAGTATGCATATGTAGACATACATATACCTATATAGGTATATGTGCAATTGTTCGAACACTAATCATTGAAGAATTTTGTTTACAACCTAGAAACCTATTAAAAAGTTAACTTCCATTCCATTGCATATATGTATATATACGTATCTACAATTTTTAAGTTATAATGAATATGTATAATGCAAATGCGCAATTAGGAAAAAGGCATGTATGCACTTACATATGCACGACAAATAAAGTTCAAATATTTTTTTAATATACACAATTCACTGAATTCAAGCTCGCTATTCCATCACATGTACGTAGGTACATATGTATATGTACATATTTACTTTTGTCATTCAAGCTCTAAATGCCTTGATTTGTACATACAACAAATTTTGTGAAAAAAATAACGATCCGATTTCCGTGAAATTAGTGGAATTTGTGGTAAACAGCAAAAATAATGAAATCAGGCGTGAAGGAGACGACGGAAAATATCAAAACGAAAAATGTTGACCGGAATTTATTGCGCTCAAATGTCGTCAGACGTTGAGTCATAAATTCAGTTGCACTTTGCAATTAAGAGTTGAATTGTTTCTTTAAAAAAAATACTTGAAATTTGTAAACATTTAGTATGAAATTTGGGCTCAAGAACTCATATTAGCCTCAAAAATGTTTACTAATAGCCAAAATTGGATCGGGATCGTTATTGATGCGTACTTTTTTTTGAATAAGCTGAGGCGATTCGATCTAGAGTCAATAGTGAAGGTTATTAGTACGTTGATTTCAAGATCACCTAGCAGTTGAAGTTATTTATGCAAGGCAAAACTTGTACATAAGTACGCCAATGATCTAATAACGATTACCGAGCTTAAAAAAACACGGAATTTAGCATTTAATATTTTTGAGCTTTCACGTATTACCGCAGTAATCCAAGCAATTAAGTTCTGAAAAGCCGCTATTTAAAGCTATTTGCTTCGAATTTATTTATCATGTTTAAGGTCAATGCATAAAAATTTCACCGCAGCCATTTTATAAACAGTTTCTCGAAACTAGGTATATTTAATTTTATTGTTATTTTTCGATAGAATTCAATTTTTTTTACATTTTAAACGATACAGAGTCGTATTATGTATTCCATCAAGTGCAAAGTGGGTATTTCTGAGAATTAAGTTTAAAATACACAAATGCGATCAAATCCAGCAAATATTTTTGATAAACATATGAAAATAACAAACAATATATTTCAATATGAATATATTATATGGAGGTAATAAAACCAATGATGAAGAGAGTAATGCCCTGTATATGACAGTTAATATTATCATTATAATGATGGCTGATTTGGTGATATGAGAAATGCGTACCTCATATTTATTTATTTTTGAGCTTGCCTACTTTAATACACGTAAAACGATGCTCACTCAAAAAAATACAGCTCAATTTACCCCTACCCACCGCAAAGATCAAAGGCTCCAGGAAATTCTCCCTTAAAGCCCGTCCAGAGGTGCTCCAAATTCAAATTTGGGTAGAAACAATTCTAATTGCCTTGACAGTCAAGCTATACGATCTGAAGGAATAGCAACTAAAGTCTGCTAATTCAAAAAAATCGCTCTATGGACTTAAAAATGTGCCCCGAGCGTGTAGCATTTGATAAATTTACACGCGAATTTGACTTCGTTGATTCAAAGCTAAAAATAAGAAGGTCATTAGCATTGCCAACGGCCAAGAGAATTTCATACGGATCACAAGTGCTCTCTCTGCAGCAAGTTTGAAACAACATTTTTTGTCAGTGATGAGGATTACATTACACAAAACAGAAGCAATGCTGATAACTAGCCGGATGAAGGTTGAGTTTATGAAGTTGCAAAAAGGCTCTCAAGTCACTAAATGAAAGACATCACTTCAATAACTTAGGGCTGAATAAGAAACGGAGCTGCAAGAGGCACAAAAACAGTAAAAACACAATAGTTGGGCGGCCCAAGACGGTCAGGCGTAAAATTTTGGCTCAAGTAGTAAACTCGGTGATCCTCCACGTTTCGCCAGTGTGGGCTGATGATCTCGCCGTAAGATCATCCTGCCAGCGGCTGACATTAGTACCCCAGTTCAGCGTGTTGAGGACAATAAGCGATTTTCCCACGATATCTGCAGATGCTGGCTGCTTGTGTTATAGCCGGTATGATGCCCAGCGATATGTTCGTGAATGAAAGAAACAAAACCAGTGCATGATCGGCACGTCATGGATCGAAGCCGCAAAGACGCAATTAAACAAGAAGAGTGAATAGTTACTGTGCCGGGATTCGAATGAGGAAGGAAAGTGGACGTATCATTTGATATCGAAAATTTTTCCTTGGTTACTATCTGACCCTGTTTCTTATTGGGCATGTCATACATCGCCCACGCGATGATCGAACAATCGAGTTCAGGAGAATCGAGCATGCCAGGAATGAAAATCCTAGAAGAAAGCATTAACTGCTTACCATCTCGCGGGGTAATACCAAAAGACAGACTCGCAAAGAGAAGGATGAAAAGGATGGTATATTTTAGTACGTATATGCTTCGGGAAAGCATGTATACCTCAAGCCTGGGCTAGGGTACCTACGAAGGTTTCACACTCCACAGTTGTCGTCACCACAAAACAAAAATAAGTGTAAAAAAACCATCCCAAGGTCCCTAAATTGCTGTATAGCAGAAAAGGAAATACCAGACAAAAAATAGGAAAATATGTACATGTGAAACGGCACTTTGCGGTGTTTAAAGGAAGATAATTAGATTGGCACCAGGACAACCAAATCAGCTTGAAGCTAGTGGCAGTCGTCCGCAGTTGCATAATTTTGGGTCATCCACATCAAAAAGGCAAAACGAGTTGATAACAGAAGGAACACCATTGACAAACTGGATAAAAAGTAAAGGGCCAAGTATGGAACCTTGAGGAACTCTAGATGTGAGCAAAAAGTAGAAGGAAAGGGGCCATTTTCGAACTCTACAGTGGTAGCAAAAAACATATGAGGAAAAACAAAAGGGGAGGGAATCAGAAATTCCAAAACTTTCGAGTTTTTTTTGAAGCAGGTTATGGTTAACGGCGCTAAAAAATATTCGAAAAGTGCGTATTTATCACATCAAATTGAAATTGGAAGCCATTCAACCATACTGTGAAAACACCGTAAACTTTAATAAAACGATGCTACTCGGGGAAAAGAAAAGATTGAAGAGAAGGACATACTGTGTTATAGGAGGTCGGAAAAGTTTTCTGAAACACTAAAGAAGAGAAATAAGAACGGACGTTTGAAACAGTGTGTGCAACACTAGATTTAAACTATACACTATACTAGGTTTTTCGAATCGAGTTGAGTAACGAATATTTCGTATCGAGTAATGTTGTAGTCTACATTGAATTTTTTATTAAAAAAAAATATCAAACGCGGATGGACTTAAACACTTTGAAAAATTTAACTGTGACCATAATTTGAAATTATTTTGATTGTGTCAACGGGTCTTGAAAGTAAGCTTTGGTCGCGAATTTCTGCCAAAGAAAACGTTGATCACACCAAACACAACAAAATGAAATTTGATGAAATTCGGGGGAGAAATGACAACGTGTTCGAAATTGATTTGTATGTTCAAATGGTCGGCAAATTTGTGGAGTGCTTTGAAGCACAAGAACATTTGGAATGAAAATTAGACACTAGAAAAGCCGCCGTGAAAAATTAAGATTTCATTCTTCATTTTTTGTCGGTGAAAAATCAAGATTTCATAGCTTATAGCATTTCATAGCTGCCCTACTAAGCATAAAGATTATATCTGCATTTTTCTCAATTTGAGTTAACATCAGATTCGAAAGTTACATATATACTATGTTGCATCATTCTGCAAAATTTGAAAAACCTATCTTTTGTGGCAGTATGTTAAAATAAATATTGAAAAATGCACTCTCCATATACCTCGAGTACAAATCAAAACACAAATCATTGAATATCTAGAAAGTATTAAAATGTAGATAGAACCTTTATGCTTAGTTGGACAGAATGACTCTCGCGGTTTCAGGATGTAAAAAAATGACTTTTTTTGTTGTTATTCCTATAAATCCTGGTCAATATTTGATTTTGCCAGCTTTTCGTAACTTTGACCTCAAGCGCTAAATTCATAGGCAACTACTAAAAAATTATCACTACCTTTTTTCGCTTTTCAGCATATCTGAAAGGAAGTAAATATTTACACATTTTATCCTAATCGCATTAATTGCTTAAGCATTCATTCAAATTTTCCCATGATCAGCGTCCGTTATCAACCAAACCTAAAAAAAAATCATTCGAAATTGTACATATAGCCAATTGTCTGCTATATACATGTGTATATTACCCTAGCTCTGGTCATCATTCAGTTGATACGAAAAACGTAGACAACATCAAATAAATTAAAATGTGCTGATGTGATTTCTCGTATCGAATCAAAATAACAACAAAGAGCGCATAGCACCCCGCACCACCGCCGCCGAAAAACTGACCAATCTTAACTTGTTTTCTTGCAACAATAAATCATTCTTCCATGAAAGCTTTGAGGATCTGAAGATCACCACCACGATCACCACATCGACTCCACCGCGAGTTCAGAGTCCAAACCAATGTATGCGAAAAGCGCGAATATGTGCGGAATAATTTGCAATAGCAGATAAAATAGCAAACAATAAATTAGCTACACTTATGTACATATGCTCGATAGATTGTCGCTGTGCAGACGTAACGGAGGGACCATCGAAACACAGACGACAAAAATACAAAATTCAAACGAAATCGGTGATGATAAGGAGAACGAAGAAGAAGAAGAAGAAGAAAATTGAAGAAGAAAAAGAAAGAAAAACATGTGAATCAACTCCGCTTGTACATACATAGGTACTTACATACATATATATGTCCCCTGTGTAATCGGCCAAAAATCATCCGATAAAAAACATGATGAATTTTTCGATTGCAAAAGAACACGACCAACAAAAATTTACTTGTGCACCACATATGAAAATTCAAACAAATAAAATAAACCAACACATGTCATCATCGAGAATATACTAGCGGTTACAGTCAAAGCCAGAATTATTGGTCATTTGGTGTGGGGGCTTGAGGAGACATGGGGTATTTTTTGAAATTACATTTTTTTCCAATGAGGATATTTTTCAAACAAATCTGGCCGATTTGTAGCATTTCTTTGGCATATATGTTCCACAAGGATGTTGTAATGTGATGTGTTTCAGTAGTATACGTGCCATAATGCCCATGATTTATTTACGACCGATTTACTCTCGCAGTGTGATTACCACCACAGTTAGTGCAAGGGCACCAGAAGTCTGCTTATGTGTCAGTATTCGGATTTTTCTTTGAAAACAAGAGAACGAAAGCTTTAAGAAAGGAAACAAAAACTCTTGCGGATCGGTACAAACATCGTTTCCACTGCACAACTAAGCTAACTAAATGTGATTTTCCTCTAAAGCATGATAATTTATTGAACATTATCCGAAATTTTTTGAAGAATAATGCGAGGAAGACTCACTTAAAAATTAATCGTTCTGGAAAAATCTAATTAAAGTCATTCTTCAGAAGAAATCCTTGTTTAAGTTTGAGAGAAACAGAAACACTAAACATACAAAGACAGATCAGCTGCTACTTCTCAGGATATCAAGAACTGGTTCAGCCAAGAAGATTTGCTACATGATCCCAGCTGATTTTTAATCTTGATGAAACTAGCTTTTGTCTTAGTCCCAAAACAAGTAAAGTAATTGCTCCTATGGACCCAATGGGTACCCAATGTTTTTTAAGGTTGTTTCCCTTATTTGTAATTCAGCCATAGATAATACAAGTGCTGAAGAAGCTAAGAAAGAAAATTTAATTGCAAAATCATCGTCTACTACTTTACCGATTCCCAGCGCTTCTTGAGGACTAATCACACCAATTTTAGTGAAAATTTCATTCTTCTTTGTTATAGGTATTCGAAATCAATTTGAATATACATCCAGAATAAATTCACTATCCACAAATAGATCCCGTTTCTCCTATACTTAGCACACACCTATCGAAGCATCTGTTTAAGCATCTAGAGTGGTTGAAAATTTGAAAAAGCAATAGAGCACCAGATGCAATGTCAAGCTTGGAGAAACATATATACCCAGTCCTATCATAAATATTTTCATATATTAAACGAGAAGTAGTAAGCATTAAGTAAAAAAAGTAGTGTTAATTTAAATATGACCAGTGCTGCAAAGCACATATTAGGTCTGTTCCCGTACTACGATTAATTGCGATTAATCGCGATTAATTGCAATGAAGCTGTTCCCGTACTCCGTTTTACTGAAAACTGAAAATTTCCCCTTTTTCAGTAAATTTCAGTAGGGTGTGAGGTGTGAGCTACTGCAAAATACTGAAATGTCAAACGGAGTAAATATTTTCAAATGTGCGCGGCTAGCAACATATTTTTTGCGTAATGTTGCTATGAAGGTCAAATATTTTTGAGGCGATAATTTATCACCGCTTAGGATGACTTTATAATCACTATTGTTCTCCGAAAAATCGAAAACTACCACTTTCGGTTATCAATTTTCAGGAAATACAATGAGAGCGTTCCCGTACTTTTCATGAAATTCCCCACCACATGATTCAGGAAAATTCAGTTACTGAAAGTACGGGAACAGCCCTATTTATTATTCACATTGTTTTACGAACAATAATTTATTCGAAATGCGCTCCTCTAGCTTACGAGTTAGATATTCATCAAGTGCAGTACGTACTTTATCCATGGGGAAATTATCCGCAGTATGCTTAAGGCAGTATTCTGGTCTAGAGGCTTGATTTTGAGGTGATTTTACGAACGCCATGAAAAAAAAACCATTAACATTTTTGGGATATATTTGTTTACCAGTCTTTTATTAACATTTTGAAAGTACAAAAATGTATTCAAAAAATAAAAAAAATTTAAATTAATGTAGAGACAGGCCGGCGAAGTGAAGGCTCAAAGAAAAAACTTGTCTCATGGTTGACATGATTCCAACCTGCCTGGTGGTCCGAAACTTACATCTTAGGTGAATTCTGTAATAAAAAGAATGTGAAATTCGTCTGACGTAGGCGATTTGAAAAAACTTTTTTTTTTACAAAATGGCGTCCATGTGAAAAAAAAAGTCGCTTTTTTGCCCCATTTTTTCAACTTTGGGGATTTTTAATAAAAGGTAGAAAAAAATTTTGAAAATCCCCTACGTCAGACGATAACCAATAGTGTTAAGAGGGTTTGTGCAAAATTTCACATAAATCGGTTTATTGCAACTAGAGATATCATGTCAACCGTATCGGGAAAAGTAGTTCCGAGAAAAACGCGTTTAAAACTTGGAGACTCGTTTCGGGCAGTTAGTTGGCGTGTCACAAAAATAGCTGTAACTCCAAAAATAATTCGAATTTCCGAAAATCCTTTTAAGAGCTTATTCTTAAAGGTCTAAACTTTGTAAATATGCAAACAAAAAAAAATCGATTTGATCAAATTTCTAGACCAGAATACCCCCTTAAAAAACAGTCTCATTAATATTTGGGTCTCTCTTACTGCACGTCATCCTTTCCAAATACATTTTTCAATCCAGCAATTTATCAGGACTCTCTAAGGTACTTTCGGTAACTCGAATAAACTTTTGGCCGTTGTTTTCCAAGTCTGAGTAGTTAATTATCTATGCGCATGGGCGCATAGATAATCGTGCTGAAACACCCCATGTTCTTCTTGCGATAAAGATTGATTTAACGGTCTTACGCACAAAAATGAAGGATATTTCCATAAACATCCAGCTCTGTGCATATTTTTGAAGTAGTTATGAAAGGGTCGAAAGCTGCTGAATATGCGGCTTGCCTTTCGCTGATAGGTCAAGTTTGACCGGATTTTTGCTTATTTTCTACATGACCTTTGTATTTAATGCTCCCTATAACGGTGTAGCGCCCTATAATAGTGGGGCGACAGCGTGAAGTAGCTTCTACGATCCCTGAATATTGATTTTTTTGTTCTACTGGCATATTTATTACAAGTTGCCTTTAAGATACAGTTATTTCCTTTCGATTAATTTTCTTTTTATTAAGAATTTTGATTGAATTATTACTGAAAATATCATTTGAAAATTTAATGGTAGGATCCTTTCGTAAAAAACGACAAAAATTGGCAGCCTAATTTTTCAAGGTGGAACCACTACTACATAGCCATTAAACTTCTATCAGATCTAGTCCTACTTTAGACCAATACATTCTGTGAATTTCAATTGGATCTGATTATCGAGTCTGGAGTTTAATTGAACACAATTTTTAAAATTATAAAAATGTCAATTTAAGTGTGTCGACAACAAATCAGATTTATCTAATAAATGAATTTTTAAATAAAACGATAGAGCGAAAAACGAAATTTTCTGCAGGGTTGAAGTTTCTCTCTTCCAGTGCTTGTCATAGCCACAGGGTTGGTAGCACTTCCATAAAAACATTCAAATTTAGACCTTAATAACTTAAAATGCTTTGACTACTCTGTCAGAAGTTACCGCAATTTGAAATTTTAGAAATTCCCTGAAGTAATTTTAATACCAATTATCTTCGAAAATTACCAAAAACATATCCAGCCATTTACCCCACTATATATGCCTTGTCAAATATTTTATCTGCCCACTTTTTTTATATTTGCATATCTTAATTCCATACAGCAAATGTTGGCTGGCAGCAACGCGCTTCATTCCGATTCCCTTTTGTTTGTACAAAAATAACAACAATAACAAACGAATGAACCTCCAAAAGCCCCCCGATAGTACGGGCTGTGAGTGTGAACGTTTCCAACGACTTTGACTGACCTCCGCCAATATGAATTTGGATGTCGAAAGAAAGTCAGTCGTCAAGTATCGCGAAAGAAAGACTGCTTTGCTCATACAAGCAAAAATAAAACAACCTTACGAAGCAAACTTGGCTATTTTTCACTTTGAGCAGCTTCAAGAAGATGGTCAAGGCTTTTTGAGAACCAGTTAACTTCTAATTTTGGAGTCGACAGATGATTATCAATCTTCGACGGCGCGTCAGCACTTTGCATAAACACAGCAAAATCGCAACATCAACGGCATTTGCGAATTGCGGCTACTTCGAACGGCTCGTGTTGTTTTTTGCTACTGCTTCGCCGATCGTGATTAGCACCTTTTCGAAGCTTCAACAGCCGCTTGTGCGGCGGGGAAAAGGAAGGTGCACGGTGAAAAACTTCCACACGGGTACGTCCTGGAGTGATATATCAAAGTCGAATATTTGGTCTACACGCGCCGCAAAATTTTCAATGTCATCGGTCTTGTTGTTGCTGTTGGTTTTGCACTTCTCGTTCGAATTTTACACGAGCTATTCAAAGCTCGGCCGTGATGTTTTCAAATAGTATTTTGCGAAAATTTAGGTTTTGTCGGAAGTCGGGGGTATGGGTTGAACGGGGTGACTGCGGGCAGATGGAATGGAGGTGACGCACAAGGCGCTTGTGATCGCATACGAACCGGCTGCGAGAGAGGAGTGAGCACGATAGTGTCGTTGGATTGGATGGAAAAGAACAAAAGAGATCATTAGCGAGCGAAACGGTCGATGAATGAGGGGGTCGATAGAAAAGAGATTTCGCACTCAAATCAAATTCATTCCCATTCCGAGGTTAGCTTTTGTATTATCGCATCGCACTGCCAGAAGCTAGGCCACAGAGCGAAAAATTGAGTGTTATTTTTGCTATTTAACTGACCTTCCGCACATGCGAAATTGGTTTGCCTGTAGCCAGCGTTGATGAATTAAATGGTTTTTGAATTTTTTTATAGTCATTTGGTCCATGAAGAATTATGGAGTTAGTTCAACATTTGAATGGATTTTGTTCATGTGAACTCCACACTACCGTTGATATGCACATACGTACATTAGGACACAATGAAAATGGCTACTGTGGTAGAAACTCACCAATTCTATGCCAATTAGCGTTATCCTAGATTAAATATCCATTTGATGCCAATGACGCCGTCAAATACTTTTGAAAAGCTCCAGGCGTGATACAGCTTCGGATAGCAGATGCGTAGGCAACGTACGGGGCACTTTATCCGTAGCACTCGACGAGCTTCAGTTCACCCTTGGCAACTCACTTATCACTCTACGAACAATATTGACCTAGGTTTCAGGTCTCCCGTTGTTTCACGAGCTGTTATGTTGATATGTAAATCTTCTGCACTAATTGCAGTCTGTCAGATTCAACTGCGCAATGATTATATTTTTAGAGAGTTACAGGCTACGAGGACTTACTAATCAATTATCACTATTTTAAAGGGTTCACTTATCACCATTAGAACAACACCTGTATCAAAAATGTTTTCACTGGATTTCTGAAATATCACTGGCAAACTATTGCATTCTGTTTCAGGCCTAGAGTAAATCTAGCAAATTAAAACAGGGTCTTCTTTGGAAGAAGCTGTCAGTTTCAAGCTTAGCTTCAATTTCACAGTTATAAACGAGTTCACGACGAACAATAAGAACATTAACAAACCGTCATAGCTTTATTCAAAAAAGGGCTTGTTTAGATTATCTTGATATCAAAGCAAAACTAAATCACTGTAATCTTGTTTTGCGCGAGCTGATTCACCTTTGCGAAACAAACGTTTAGTGGTCTCACTTCGGTAATTTTGATAATAATTATGATAATTAGAACAAGATCGCTTGAGAAATTCCCTACAACACTTCAGTCATATCACGAAACACACTCCTTCTTGGACTAAAATCCCGTGTAAAGGCTATGCATTCGCAGGCTCTGTTTGAAATGATGAAGCCTCCTACACCGCAACCGAGAAATTTTTGCGAACTTACGAACGGTGGCGTTCTAGCGAAACTCATTGCTTCCATCGAATACGATGGTCGAGCTGCAAACAACCACAATACACAATACGTCGTTGTACACTTGTGTGCGTACAGACTGTGCAAAAGCTCACGGGAGTATGCGACCGAGATGCACGTGGAGGCCCGGCATTCGAGCTCGTGGCTGAAGAGTTTTGGGAGGCGCGTGATTCGACCGTTTTAGTTAGCAGTGACACCGCATCTAGTCGTGCTGTGTGCGCTAGAGGTAGGAGATCGAAGCGAAGTCGGGTAGTAAACAGGGGCTCGTTTGAATGAATGGCATCAGTAAAACAACAAAACGAGCTTTTTATGCATATACGAAAGAGATAACCGACACGGTGGAGTGAAAGTGATGCGATTTAATTATTGGATAGGTGTTGGATTTGCCAAACCGCAAAAATCAAGAGCGTTTGGGCGGCATGTGTGAAGAGAAATGCAGGAGATGGGGCCGCGCGTGTGGTGTTTTTGCGACTTTTTGTTAACCAGGTCCAGGAACAATTCGAATCGCTGAAGAGTCGATTACATCCATCACGGCTGAGTCAGACGGTGCGGGAGATATGCACTTGCCATGTAGGCAAATATGGCCAAAGCCTTTTTCTGTCCTGTCCAACAAATCAACTCGTATAAATTACATTGGTGCAGCATATGTGCTAGGAATTAATGTTCTGTCTCAGTGCAATGCACACCATGCCGTTGACTTGCATCCCATCCCGCTGCAGCGCCCGTTCCAAGCTTGCACTTGCTAGTCGCCGTGTCATTGACCGCCTTGCCGATTTTCCGTTGCACGTGCCGTCGAAAACGGCTGCCGCGCCTCATGCACGACCAAGTGCACACGCTATTTGTGAACTTGGTTTGTAGCAGGCAAGTGGAATCGAGCCCAGTCTGCTGTTCGCGTACAAGAAATACAAGAACTCTTTGGTGGAGTGTGGGAGCCAGTCGCACGGCGATGCTGTATCATAATGAGTTCAGACGTCGGAGGAAGATCAAGCGGTATAATCATCGGCTACGGTCATTTGGTAGATCTATCGCGGGATACTCGATTTGCGGTTAGAAAACAATGTGCCAGCCATGTTGTTGCCACTTTGTAACTATCTATAAATGTGTTGTTTTGATTTTCCGATACACAACAATTTACTCGTTCTGCTTGCACGTGTAACGGTGTAGCGTGTGGTCGATTGGACTCTCATTCGACTTTCATTCGTTCCAAGTATATTTTGCCAAAATTGAGCATGACCTCGAAATTGAGCACGTTTGCACCTATGCGACCAGTTTGATTCTTTGACAGAAGATGGCTTGGGCGTAACAACGTGGCCATTTCAACTTTAGCTCAATACTATTAATTAGAACTTAATATTTAGTTTTCATAAACGCTCTTTCATACGTAGGAAGTGGTTGTTAGTCTTTCGTGCCAATTTTAATTTCAATAAAAGAAATAAGTAGGTATGCTGATATTCCAAGCATGGAATGAGTCAAATTGTGCTAGTCACCGGACAACTTTGAAATATTATTCGGACAAGACAAAGCTCTATTTGCATACTAAAATAGCGGTTACTTATTTTACTAGAATTTAGAAATTAAATCTCCTTTAAGGCTGTTTTGTAGCGCATGGATACAAAGTTGGCCTTGTCTAAAATTTGTAATATTAGCGTTCGGACAGGTGGTATATTATAATTTTAAGGGTGTAAATAGCTGTGATACCAGTGTAACTTTCGTTTTAGAGTTTATTAGAGCTAATGTTAATCTTATCAAGTAAACATACAATAGCATATTTGGACGCTCTTGTCCGAATATCGGAAAACTGCTTAAACATCGGTTTTAGTCTTCGAACAATAAAAATTTCCAATAATTTTTTTTATAGAATATGTTTTCGAAGGCAATAAACTTAATCAACAATAGGCCATATGCAAGTAATTCATTAAGCGACGTGCCAGGGAGTTTCAGAACCTTTGGGTTACAAAATCACTATACACCGCACTCGTTCGCGCTCTTCTCGAGTATGCTTGCATTATCTGGAACCCAGTTTTCGAAATTCACAGCCAGAGATTTGAATCTATTCAAAAGCAATTCTTACTATTCACTCTTAGAGGTCTTTACCATCCTTGTGATTTTAGCAATTTAGCGTCATATGAACTTATCACCTCTTGCATCCAGAAGATTAATGTTATCTGCCTGCTTCAGTTTCGATGTCATTAGAGACGCTGTTAATGTCGACTATATACAGGAAAGATTTGTGCTTAATCAGCCCGTGAAAGTCACTAGATCCCGACGAATGCTAGTTACCATGCCAACGCATATGCTGATAATGAGCCAATAAATAGATGCTGCACAATATTCAACAGTATGAGCCAGCACTTTTCCCCCACGATATCCAAAGCGTACTTTAAAAACAGAGTTACCAAAGCTCTCTTATCCTACCCTTTCTAGTCTACTGGCCTAGTATCCTCTTATGACTTAGGCCTAATTAATTTTATAATTTATTAATTAATTATTTAATTTCGTTTTGCGTGTTTAATATTGTGACCTACATGTGATTTAGCTATTATGCATTTATTTATTGAATGTTGATATATTTATTTGTATTGTATTTATTTGTATTTGATACCTTTTTGAAATCTGTTTTTAAGTTTGTTTAATTTTTTTTATTTTGATATTTATTTCATTTATATGTAATATTATTATACCTTGTTTGGTGAAAATAAAATAAATATGCATGCAAAGCGAAGCGTGCCGGCAATGTAAGTCCATAATGATAAAACTAACGTTTAGAAGTTTCGTCTGCCAATAAAAAAGAAATACGTGAGACACGTCTTTCGTAATAAGCATGCAGACTTCACATGGTGAGCGCGTTGTAGACTGGCTGCTGATTGTTTATTTTTTTATTAATTAACCTTATGGTTCCCTCAAATGGAAAGGCACATAAGAATCAGCAAATAAGAAAAAATATCAAAATGCGAACACTGGTTCCTTTCCAAACAATAGATTTCGAGTGCCCGGAGACACTGTCCGGAGACTAGTGCAGTTGCCCTACGTAAACTCATACTTTCTTTGCACAAAAGCCATAACCAACAAATTAAGCCACAATTTTAATTTTCACATACCTACCTAGATTATTATTTTTTTCACTTCATTGCATATGTACGTACAGTACCCTCCCCTTGTTATAAACTAATGTACATCCATACTTACACCTATATACATCCACACTTCCGTTCTTAATGGAAGAGAATATGTTTATTTGCTCCAATAACGATCACTGAGATAATTAAATTTCGATTTATTTTCGAGTTTTTGAGGGAACTTACCATTGAAATTCGTTGTGTGATCATCGGATTTTGGCATGTCATGGCCAGTTCAATATTGCAGTAAAGATTTGTTTTTGTTTTTTGTTTACTTGAATACATTTCCAGCTTAAGTGCGAACTCGTGTTATAATTTTAGATAATGACGTTGTTGAATTTGGCAATGTTTTTGCAGGTAGGAGGAGAGCTAGCTAGTAGCTATACTTACCTAAGTAGAGGATGACTGTTGTAGTTTTTGTGTGAGATTGTACTCTGGGAAATTTAGAATTTTTAGCATATTACTGTCGAGGTATTTTTGTTTTTAGACTGTTTTTGTTACGTAAGAATGTTTTTATGTATTCATGTGGGTATTAGTTATACATACTTATGTAGATCGAAGTCGATAAATTGTTCATACTAGCCAATGACTATGAATTAGAAGAACAAAAACTGAACCATGGAAGAAAATAGTGAAAAACCCTACATGTGGTGTGGATTCTTAAAGATTATGCCCACAATTCTTATTAACAAGAGAGCTGAGTGATGAACTGAGTGATCGCATTAAGTTCCACCGAAGCCACCTTGCTTATGCAAGTGAAGAAGTATGAGATTTCACATTTCAAGAAATTTCACATCTTTCTTCTAGTAAGGGCCGGGCATTCGCACATGAAATGTTTCTTCTTCTTCTTCGCATCTACAGCTCCGGCAGAAGTCGTTGTTAGGGGCACTCAGCATGGCCCACGTCTGTTCTTATCCAGGGATCACCACAATTTAGTTTTATCGCAGTGCATGTTGCAAAATAAGCATATCGGCAGGAAAACAATAAATCAGTACCAGGAGTGTTTCCATTGCTTTTCTATCATTTTCTGATTTAAAGCCTTAAGTATGGCTGGCCAAACATAGCCTAACTACTCTACAGCAGATTTAGTTCCACTGTTTAATTCACGAAGGCTTTTGATAAGCTGGATCATTCCATTTCATTGTGCAAATTGTCCTCGTTTAACTTTCCTCAGCTATTTATTTCCTATCTTATATGGAATGTCGTACCCAATTCGTATCCTTCCGTGGCGCCCTATCATCTGAAATGGCTGTCATATCTGGTGTTCCTCAAGGTAGTCACTTAGGACCTCTACTTTTTCTTTTATGTATAAATGACCTACCATCTGTCCTGAAACATTCATCAATTTGACTATACGCTGATGACGCCAAAATTTTTAAAAAGGTATCTAATATTCACGACTGCTTAGAACTTCAAGCTGACCTTAATAACCTCTCGACCTGGTGTGACCTTAACAAATTATTAATTAATATTGACAAGTGTACCGTTGTTTCGTACACGCGTAAAATTAATCCGTTGAGCTTTGAATACTCTTTGAATAGTATTCCCTTAAGCTATTCTGACAAAGTACTCGATTTAGTAGTACTTTCAAATAATTCTTTTACTTTTGACGATCATATTAACGCCATCTTATTAAAAGCTTCATCTACCTTGGGTCTTGTGAGGAGGCGATCCAAAGAGTTTCATGACATACATCTTATTAAGATTCTTTTTTGTGCGTTAGTAAGACCAATACTTGAATATGCGTGTATAGTTTGGGCGCCTTATCAGCAGATTTATGTGGACCGTATCGAGTCCATTCAGAAAAAAATTTCTTCGGTTTTGTTTGCGTGAATTTGCTTGGTCAGATCCTCTTCGCTTGCCTCCTTACATTAATCGACTTAACTTACTGGCCATGAATACACTTAATAAGAGACGTGAAAATTCCAAAACTATCTTTGCTGCTAAGATCCTCATGGGTAACATTTCATCGGAAAACCTTTTAGGTTTATTTGGCCTCAATACCAAGGGTCACAGAATGAGACAAGTCAACATTTTATCTGTCCCTGCCTATCGAACCAACTACGCCTTCAATGAGCCCGTTTCGTCCATCAAAAGAAATTTCAACGATGATTACCATCAATTTGATTTTAATTTATCTTTACCATCTTTGAAAAAAAGCTTAGCTAAAAACAATCCGTTTTGACTGATTTGTTGTTAGACGAAATTCTTTGAAAATAAAATAAAATAAATAAATAAATCCAGGATACGATGCAACCCTACAGCACTAAAGAGCACACAGGGCGTTGCGAGCCCTTTCTGCTATATTTTCATTCAATAAAAGCTTAGAGTCCAGGATGAGTCCCAGATATTTTACTTTGTTGGTGAGACTATGAGTATATTATTCAATTTCTGAGTACCTGATTTATAAATGCTGCTAACTGCGAATTGACATCTAGTTTTTCGAGAGCATTTACACATTGAACACTCCTTGTACCTCACTTTTGTTAGAGGCTCTAAAGGTAGATTCATTGCCAATGTTTGCAATGCCCAGATTGTTTGATACCTCTTTTGTTGGTATCCAAACAAATTTTTGAATCAAAAATGTTCAAATATGATTTGGCGCCATATACGTTTTCTTTTTAATTCAATGATGAAAAATTTTGATTTGAAAAGAAAATTTTTATAATAAAGTGGGATTCGTTCAAGGGTCGCTTTTTATTTCAAAGTGATATCAACTTTTGATTTAAAGTGATTCTAAAAAAAGTGACATTTTTCTGAGTGTAGGGAATTAGATAGGGGCATTTATGACATGAGCACCTTAGTCAGAGCTGTTTTAAACCTTGGGCTGGAAATGGTTGGGGAATAATTTTTGCAAAGCTGTTGAATATTTTGCTGATGATTATATTTTGCTGTTGACTGGCTTGTTGTAGACGTAAATTGTTTGGTGTCGGATTTCATTCAGTAAACGTGTGTGCCTCGTCCGCCTTACTGATTCGTTGAAGGCTATCATATTGGACCACCACATTTAAAAAGCCCGTATTTAATTTATGCTGTCACTATTTTCAAATTTATTCCTCATCTCCTGTGTCACAAAAGCGCAAAAACTTCTTTTCATTTCAATTTCCAATTGAAAATGGCGTTTAACCCTCCGAGAACACAGGGGGTCAAATTAACCCCAGAGACCTTTTTGATCAATCGCAGCGCTTAGGCCTGCGGGAAAAGGGGGGTACTGTAGGTTCCTTAGTGTATTTCAGTGCCTTGACTTTTAGTTTAAACCGTTCTCATACAGTCCCATGTCGTCAGTCGTCGTTGAGATGCCTTTGAAGCAGATCAAGGGGTCAAATAGACCCCATGTGTACTCGACGTCAATTTTGAGGTAAAATTCAATATTTTTTTTACTTTATAAATCGATAGATTAATTTAAAATAGCCAAAAAATAATTGTTTTTAATATGTAACAATTTTTTCTAGCTTTTAAAAACTGTTTTTAAAAAAACCGATTTTTCCTTTCGAGGCTAGGTATATTTAGTTTTTGTGTCAAATATCGATATTTCGAGGGTCATCTGCCCTCTTCTTCTTCAGTGTCTATCGGTCTATCGATAGACACTGACACTGACGCTACCAAAAATAAATCTGCCATTGCTGCTTTGAAAGAAGTTGTGGCTCACCTCGTCGAGCCATATTTACGAGAAAAATTAAATAATACCATTCTACGTGTAGACATTCGAAAAGGGATCGAGAATATTTTAGGAATAAATATCCCAAATGTTCCTTCAGAACGTCCAAAGCTCAATAAAAGAGCAAGATGTTTATTGTGCTCTCGAAAACAGGACCACAAAACAAAAGATGTGTGCGCATCTTGCGATCGACCGATGTGCGACGAGCATCGGGCATATTTATGTAATGATTGTGTTGGATATGAATAATTTTTCAATTTCTTCTTTATTTTGTCAATATTTTTATATATTTTAATGAATGAAAAATAGTTTTTTCTATTCAAAAATGAAAAAATTCATTATTTTTCATACCCTCAAAATTACTACTACCAATATGCGTAACGAATATCTTTTTTGCAACCCTTTATATAGGGATGATTTTTGTATTATTCTAACCATATAAATTTTAAGCTCAAAACAATAAAAATCAACAAATTTATCAATTTTTTTTAAAATATGCAAATATAAAAAACCCTCAAAATCGCCACCGTAAATATGCAAAATAAATACTTTTTTTTTAAGGTCCAATATACATCTAATTTTTTTATGATTTTGTCATACCTTGAGAGTATCTGTCTAAATTTTTAGCCAAATATATTGAAAATTAAAAAAAATAACGATTTTTTAGTAAAAAACCTTATTTTCGGCAAAACTGTTTTCCGCGAATTTTTTTTTAGGTATGTTAAGGACATTTAAAGCACGTCTTATGCATAAAAACTACTAGAAAAGGTTTCAAACTATACCTACAAATTTTTTCAAATTAAAATCTTCAGTGGCGGCGATTCTATAGACGTTCAAAAGTGCTTGGGGTCAATTTGACCCCAAGTGTTCTCCATGATCGAAAAAATAGTTGTGTACTCGGAGGGTTAAACTGCATGTCAGTTGTGTACGCACGGCCATTTTGCCTTAGCTACTTTCTTGCTATCCTCCAGACTGCGAGCAGCAAATAGCTGCTACCTTAGCAGCTATGCCGGAATCTTGGACAGGCCAGGCCGACTGTCAAATAGCAAGCATCAGAAAGTAGCTGTTTCGTGACATTGGGCAGCCAGAGCTGCTAAAATAGCAGCTAATAGCTGCTATAGCATGCACATTGAACACACCCCGTGTTGACTGTGCTGTGAAGTTGAGACATCGCGTATAGCTTAGAGTAAAAGGCGTGAGAAGTAATATTTCCATTACTTCCAAGCTCCTCAACTCGGGATCTGGGGCGTGCATTGACGGGGGCAAAGAGATGCAACCGCCCCCTCAATTGCATAACTGTCTTTGAATTTTTTTTTTGAAATTTGAGATTTTTGTGCCTTCACAGTACTTCGATGAAAATTAAGTAAATTGTGTGCAACACTCTGGTGGTTGCCCTCTCTATTTCAAAGTACTTTGCACGCCTATGCTCGGTCAAAGGTTGCACTACGCAATAAATTAAATTTTTCAATTTATATTTTCATTTTCAAAGACAATTTGCAAAATTTCGCATTTTACGAGATGGGTGCGGCATATTGACTTTTTAATAAACTTGAAAACTTAATACACAATACTAATTTAATATGCATCCTATTTAAGTCTTACAGTTTTCAAGAATCCTTCCATATTATAAATATTTAAAACCCATATGCAGCTGACTTCCGATTCTCCTCCAACATCGTTTCTCATCGATCGCAAACAAATCTGTATGCACAACCTTCACTCGGTACAATGAACTTGAAACTCATTCATATGTTCCGACGTATGCAATCATAAATATTGTCTAAATCGTATTCTAAATGAGGACAACAATATTGCATAATGGAATGAGATGCAATCGATTCGTAGAATGCTAAAACAGTTGTATAAGTACAAGCGCTCGTGTATTTCTGTTTACCGCCGTCAGCTAATTATAATTTCACTATCATTATTAACAATGTAGGTACTTACCTACTTGACGTCGTGCGTACTACATTCTATCAGATTGTAAGCTCTCGAAACATTCATAACAAGTTTCACCGTCTCATGTCGCCAGCGGCTTGGTGAAATTGCTCGTGCCTTGCGAATAATCATCCCATCGATCGCCAGTCCCTCCTATCACTTTGTCCGGGATTTCTTGGAAAGTATCTATTTTGCATGCTTGAGCTAATCTCGTGTCACGCGTAAAATTCTTTTTTATTCTTATTTGTACATGATGTTTTGGTATATATACTTCTGACACATGCATAACCATACGCTCGAGAATCAAGCAATAATCAAAAGCTAAGAAAAGCTATCCTGATGAGCGCCATCATAAATAAGCATCTAACTATGCATATAGACATTTATTTTTAGTAGAAGATACTTTCCGGATGCTTTGAAAGCTTCCGAAATAGAATCGCTTCCGCGACCAGCCTCAATATACACGAGTACATTAACTTTTCGGTAAAACGTCCTGTTGAAAATAGAAAGCCTTTTCGCCATCATCCCCCCGGTAGATGACGTTTGATCTGACGTTACGCGAATAGGTACATAAGTAGGTATGTATGTATGAATATTGATGATACGTTTTTTTTGCCATTTCAGGACGAGGAATTGTGGGGTGCTGGGAGAACTTTTGCGTAATGGAATTTACGCAGTAAATCCGTTAAGCAGACAAGGAAGAGAAGGTAGCCACTAACTAGTATGGTAGAGGATTTTAAGGGTGGGTGGCTCGTGGTTTACGCATATGCGTATTGCAACCCTAACGCACGTAAGACGATTTCTTTCTTCGTCGTCTCCTCATAATCACTAAGACTGGGAGACTGTAAGCTTGAGATAATTGATTCGATTTTTGTTGACGACTTGGAAAATGTTTCTAGGGAAAACGGAGTCGATTCAAGGCAGGGAGCTCGTTTTCAAAGTTCTACATAAGACTTGATTTCCCCAAAATAAATATTTTCCAGATTTGAGTTTCAACACACTGAGCTGGGCAGCATGTTGGGGAAGTATGTATATAACATATAGACTAGGTCGGTCATTCCTCCGGGAACATGATGATTTCCCTTTCTCGTTTCCCGGTTCCCGAAATTCGATACACCGAAAACCGACGCTTTTCACGTGTTTTCCTGGAAAATATTTTCGTGTGTAATCAATCTGTTGGTGATCCAGAAAGGTTGTTGACCCGATATGAGACTACGAAACGTAACGCATGCGTCACGCAAAATCGAACCAGAAGTGATTTTGACCGTGTTGGACAACTGAAATCGATTGCGCTTAGAAATGTGGGGTGCTCTTGCAATGAGATCTAGGTACTTGATGATTTCTCATTAATCTACTTGTCAATTGGTTTTTTTTTTTTGGATGAAAATGTTTTTCCGTTCAGTTTCACTTTATTACGAGGCTAATTGAACCCTACACACTACAAGGATAGACAACGTCATCAATCAAAATGTCGAAGAACTAATTAGATTGTTACTGAATGTGATAGGTTTCTAGGTGAGGAAAGAGTATGTATGATGGGGTAGTTTTGTCAGATTTTTAGTGGAAGGGGTTTTCATAAGCTCGGTGTGAAGTTTTTATTACGATTTTCGTTTGAAAATTGCCATTTGAAGCTGCAAAGTGATAGCATTTGAGGTAAATTGTATAGTAGGTGAGATTTTAAGAATCACCTCAAACCCCTTATCCAGTTCGGTATCTAGCTTAAGCCAAGTGATATGAACCTATACGTACATATGACCAACGTATTTTCGACTTAAGACTCATCTTTGATCTTCAGAATCATTCTCTGTAAGAGCCTTTCTTCAATCAAGTTTTACTGGCCGAGAGGACACAGAATTCTAGTTTCAAAAACTTTCACTTTACTCATGGCAGCTTTTGGTTAGAGTTGTCCGGATAATAGTTTGGCAACAAATGAAATGGATTTTATTGCTTATTTTGCTGAAGTGGACTTTACTGCTTTGTTAGGTTTGTCTAAGCTGATCTCATTGAATGTATAGACACTGAGAAAAGGCATTGCGTCATAGAACATAATTTATATCCCTTTTGCGCTATAAGTATAGTCAATTTTAGGATTGTGCTAAAACATAGCGCCTGACGCCATAATGCATGACGAAAAATTCGTAGAAGTAGACGCTATGTATTATTGCTTGCAAATCCATGTATTATAGATCCAACACCATGCATTGTAGCCCCGATAGAAAGCAAAGTAAAAGCGAAATTGTCCCGGTTCTGAACAATTTCGGGATTTTGACAATTGTAAGAGATGGGAATTCCTATTTTATATCTGAAACCTTATTTCTTACTTTTTAAATTATTACAAATAAGACCTGCTCGCATCCGGATTCAATCCAGTCTTCCCTTTAAGAGCCGAAGCTTTTCCCTTTAGGTTACTGAAGCTCATTTAAAACATATTAGGCTTAAACACATAACTTAGAAATTTTCGAAGGGGGAGGCGAACTTCTATGTAGAATTTCGCATTTGAATATGGTGAATCACAATGCAGCGAAAATGTCGCTGTCAATGCACTGACGAATGACAGTTAACATTCATGGCGCCAACCAAGGCACCAACCTAATTAATTTTGTTTTTGTTTTTGGTTTGCTAAATCCTGTTGTACGAGGATTAGGTTGGCTTATCACAATACATATCAGCTATCGCTTGTCTATACCACGAGACCATTCAACCTAATTGACTAATTGACGCTTGGAAAATTTCGGCCGCCGGCATTGTGGGCATTACCATACAAAACGGTGCAGTCTAATTTTTTGACAGCGGCTTTTCTCTGCCCAGTGTGACATTTCGCTGCATTGTGATTCAGACAATTGTTATTTAAGGTCTGTTCCCGTACTTGAATCTATTATAATATATTAAAATTGATTCGCAGCAAGTCGTTTTCGTACTTTTGCTGCAAGCCAAATGCAAGCCAAATTTTGTAGCAAAAAGAAGCCAGCTGCCAAATTCTGTTACTGCTGCAGTTTGCTGAAGTACGGAAACATACATTTAGTCTACTTTGATGATATGTGCTGAGATTATGAGTTTTATTTTCAGACTCCACTTAGTACAAAAAAAATAAATAGTAAAGCAATTAAAACTTTAGTGTTTTTACTTTTATTTTGTACGATTCAATAAAGTTCTTAACCGTAACACGCTCTAATTAAGACTGACCCAATCGTCTACGTACATTCAAAATGTCAATTATCTTAGCTTACTGTTTAATTAAGTTTATTTAGAACATAATTCAGTGTTGAGTGTTTATAATAGTTAATTCAGTGTTGAGTGCTTATAATAGTCAATTCAGTGTTGAGTGTTTATAATACCATACAATTGTGTAGGTGTCATATACATAACTTGTATGATAGTTTTGCAATGTATGAAATTATGATTAAATGATATTTGATTTAGGTTCTGACATTGTAACCCCTCCACCGCAAGATTGAGGCTCCGACGAAATTATGTGTTTACAACTTTTGTTAATGATTTTTCGTCTTAATATAATTTTCTTACATATGACATAGAGTATTGCTATGATAGCGATTGAAATAATAGTCGTATTGATTCCTATGTTTGTAACATGGTAAGTATGATTTTTATATTCAAGTTTTTGTAATAAGTTTCTATTATGAATATTCTCTAAGTACAGTTCTCTTAAGTTTAATTCTTTTACTACTTCATGTTCCTTAGTTCTGGTTACAAAGTTTGGTAAAATTATTTTATCCAATACAGTATTTTCATAATTCGTAAAAGTTTTATTTTTAATAGAAATTTTGCAATTTTTGAATTTGATGAGGTAATTCCCACTAATATCGACATTTATTTTACTACAATTATTTATTACATTAGTTCTAACTAGGTTTTTTGTAATGATGATACCGGAGATAATTTCTTTGATTTCTTCATTTGTTACTATGGTTTTGTTACATAATGCTTCCTTTGAGTTAATAATGCCCTCTATGCAACTGTCAATCAACGGTATTAAGTTTTTTTCCAAGCTTTCCTTGACCGGTAACTTATATATATTATTATTGTCGTCAATTAGGACTTCGTTAGTGTGTAACGACAAGGACTTCTTATTTGAGTCAGGAATAGGTTCAATGAGTACTTTAGAGTATTTTAGATTCGAAAGTTGGGGTATGAGTAAAGCTATTACAATTGTATCTTGGTAAGTTGTAACAACGGTTTTAATATTTTGGTAACTTTCTAAATTTGGAATGAATTCTAACTCTTCTGCTGAGAGTATGTTTTTTGACAATATTCCGAGTCTGCTGGAGAGAAGTACTTGTTCAATGTCGTCTATATGGTTTTTAAGTAATGTTATGTCGTAGTTTATATGGTATGCATATTGCATGAGTTTTACTTCGTCTTCCAATGTCGTAATGCGGTTAGCGTATTCGTTAGTGAAATTGTCTATATATTGTTTCAGATATTTTTGTTGATGATTGATGTGAGTGGTTATATTTTCGATTTGATCCGATATCTGTCTATTTATTGAAATTTGTCTATTGTTTTCCTCGATTAGTTTTCCGTTGTTATTGTATAGTTCGTTAAGTCTGGTCTCAATTTCTATTTCGTCTTCATGGTCCATGGTTCCAGCAATAATTTTTAAACCTTTGCCTATTACATTGATGAGTCCGCGTTTGTTCCTAAAGTGAGGCTTGATACTTTTAATTTTGTTTTCCAATAAGATGAAACTTTGGTTTAGAGTTTGATATATATGTCCTATTAATTCAGGTTTTGATTGAAGCGCCATAAAAGTGGATTTTATATAATTTGCTGAAGTTTCATATGTTGTTAAGTTAACTATATGTAACACTTTGTGATAGTGGTTGATCATGCTAATAGTTCCAAGATCGAGGGTAATATATCCGTTGTTGCTGTTCAGGTCATTAACATGAATTTCCTGACTTTGGGCATAAAATGTGTTGGTGAAGAGTAAGAATGTTGATAGAAACCAAATCATCATTGTGGTATTTTTCATTTGCCTGTAAAAAGTTATGAGTTCTGTTAGTCTCAATGTGTCTGTATTAGTTTTAGTTTAAGTAACGCATATTGGTATTTACAATATGGAGGGTATAGAAAGAAATAATTTTTTCCCTATGGTAAACGGTTATGAAAGAAGTTTTCCTTGGATTATTTCAAGTATCATACGGTTTCGTAAGTAAGGAATGTCTGTTTGCGTAAATGTAAGTTCACGTCCTTTTGTAATATATTCAGCTATTATGCAACTAAATACACCGCAGTCACTTGTGTTCGTTTGTCTTGGTGTGTCGAGTACATTTTCTTTTGTGAAATGAGTTGTGTCGTAGTTTGATTTAAGTTTATCAATTGATTCCTTCTTTAAGTAATCTTCTATGCTATGTAAGAGACTAGTATTCTGTCCGCCTAACGAGTCGTAATATTTAATTGTTTTAGTTCTAAAATCTATAATGGCTAGGCACCAATGTGAATTGTTGATATGAACCGGTATAATTATCATATCGTAAGAGAAAATGTTTATCGTTTGAGTCCAGGATCTGACTCCTTCGTAGCCAGATTGTAAAAGTTTTAATGTGAAAAAGGTATTCATCGCATATACACGAATTCTATCGGAGCCTGCTTTATTATTTTCACTTCTATCCTGAATGAGTTTTACATAAAAATTCAAAATATTGCCATTAAGCCAATTACTGCCTATAAGTGTGGAAATGTCACGTCTAGTGATTTGTAAACCAAATTTGGAGATAAGCGTCTCATTTTCTGGGCCTTGATATTTCGCCTTTTGTATCAGGGAATTTTGTTCGTTAGTAAATGGTGGAAATTCTTTCAAAACAGACGGTTTTTCGCGATTATAACAGGGGTCGTCAAAGGTAGTTAGCTTTTTCGATTTGTGTTTTCTACGTTTCGGTTTACATTTAAGGCTAATAGTAGGGCTTTCAATGGTTTGGTACTTCTTTTTCCGTTTTACGTGTGATTTGTAATATTTGTATCCAGAGTCAGTCACAATGTGGTCTTCATCGAATTTTCTTGCTGATACTTTCCTAAATTTGGCATGGTTTTTTCCGCCTCTGACTTCTTTCAGGAAGACTGGCCCTTCTTGTATGCTTGTTTCTTCGCGATCTTTGTTTGCTTTGCTAATGGCTTTTTCTTTCAATTTAATCATTCTTTCTTTGATGCTCGGATAGTCTGCTGGAGTTACGATGCCCGAAAGGAAATCCTTAGGTCTAAATCCTGTAGTAGAGTGTATGGTGTTATTGTAGAACATAACGGCCTTGAGTACTTTAGTTTCTACTGTATCAGTATCTTTTTCTGGGTCATGCCTTAACAATCGTATGTGTCCATTTAGTGTGTTATGAAACCGATTTATGTCTGCGTTAGAGGTGTGGTTGTTATTGGACGTATAATGGATTTCAATATTACGTTCTTTGAAAAACTCCTGGAGGGGGAGTGCTTTGCAGCCTAATTCATTGTCAATTATCAACTTTTTTATTTGTCCCACTACACCTAGATACTGTAGAGTGACACGCTTAAATTCTGTCCAAGTTCTGCCGATTATTTTGAAAGCTTGCGCAAATTTAGAGAATCGGTCTATGAAGGTAAAGAATATTGTTTTATCAAGACTATAATAAACATCTGCTTGTATTATGTCTCCGGGTGCGTTCGGGGTTTCGGTGATTTTAAATTTTTCTTTTATCGGATGGCGGTCGTATTTTTCAACATTACATATTTCGCAATTATTAATGAATTGTGTCACACGGATTTTCAGTTTAGGGTTATAAAATTTCATTTTGAGCTCTCTAAATACTTCGTCTATCCCTCTGTGGTTGTTACGAAGGTGTTCCTTTTTTATCTCTTCTACTAGTTTTTCTTCGTCTAGAATATCTTCGAGTAATGTTTCGCAGCGTATTAGCTTGAAATTATCGTTATTTGAAAAGTTTTGGTAATAAGCGTCCTGAAGTGTTTGAAAGAACTCGTCATCTTTGACAAGTACTGCGTTAAGTCCTTTGGGGTTGAAATGGTTTTTCAAGAGGGTTATCGCTGTTTGATGATCGAATATTTTGACGAATACCTTTGTTCTATTTTTATCGAAAACTTTCTCTTTCTTTACTCTCAAGGACCCTGAGGTAGATTTGTAAATAACAATTTGGTTTTTGAAGACGTTGATGGCTGATTTGCTTGTCGGGAAATCACGGTTATTTTCGATTAGGTTAAGTTCTAGATTTTCAATCCTGGACAACGCATCTGCTGCACTATTTGCGGTTCCTTTTCTATATTGGACCGTATATTCAAATTCTGATAGCTTTAAGCGCCATCTAACCAATTTCGAGTTAGGCTCTTTAATAGAAAATAACCAGGACAGTGGTCTGTGGTCTGTCTCAACGATAAACTTTCGTCCAAACAGATATGGGCGAAAATATTTCGTGGCCCACACGATTGCCAATAATTCTTTTTCGATTGTGCTGTAATTGACTTCATGCTCGTTTAGTGTCACGCTAGCGTAGGAAATGGGATGACCTTCTTGGGACAATATTGCACCTAAGGCATATTGGCTAGCATCGGTGGTTAGCGTAAAGATTTTGTTGAAGTCAGGGTACCGCAATATAGGATCGTTAGTGAGGAAGGTTTTCAGAGTTTGGAAACTAGTGAGATATTCTGGGTCGGATAGGTTTAATTTCGAATCTTTCTTTAAGTATTTAGTCATAGGTTTTGCGATTTTTGAATAGTCTTTTATAAATTTCCGGTAAAATCCGGTTAGGCCAAGAAATTGCTTTATTTGTTTAGGGGTTTTAGGTAAAGGGAAGTTTTTGACACATTCGACTTTTTGGGGATTTGGTTTAATACCATCGGGTGTCACGATATGCCCGAGGAACTCCGTTTCCTTCTTTAAGAATTCAGACTTGTCCATTTGGACTTTTAAATTTACTTCTTTTAATCGCTTGAAAATTTTATTTAGAGAATCTATGTGTTCTTGAAGGGAAGTAGAAAAGATGATAATATCGTCGAGATATACTAAACAGATTTTATTGATATAGTCACTAAGAACGAAATTCATAAGTCGTTGAAACGTGGCGGGTGCCGTTTTTAGCCCAAACGGCATACGCAAAAACTCGTAGTGTCCGTTTTCCACACGGAAAGCAGTTTTGTGTATGTCGCGTTCATCGATCTCAATCTGGTGAAAGCCTTTTGCCAGGTCGAGAGTCGTGAAGTATTGGCAGTTTCCCAGTTTTTCCAGTATTTCATCAATATTGGGGATTGGAAACTTGTCGTCAACGGTGATCTCGTTTAACCTCCTGTAGTCAATGACAAGCCTCCATTTGGTCTTTCCACTGGCATCGGCCTTCTTAGGCACGATCCAGATCGGTGCACAGTATGGTGAATTACTAGGTCGTATGATATTTTGGTCTAACATTTCACGAATCTGTTTCTCTACTTCAGTTTTATGTACATATGGATATCGGTAAGTTTTACAATGGATCGGAATGTCATCAACGGTTCGGATTCTGTGTTTAATGACGTTAGTAAATGTTAGATCTGAATCTTCGTTGTAGAATATACTATTGTATTTTTTTATTAATTTCGTAAGTGAAGAACGCTCTTCAGAATTCAGATGGTCGATCCTCAGTTGATCGATTATAGGGATAGCATCAGTTTGTTCTATTATATTGAAATTAAAGTCGTTCACTTCAACCACTTTCAACGGTTGAGGGATACATATTCTATTGGAACATGCTCTTAATCTTTTTACACTTGCGTTTGTTTGGAAGTTATCAACGTCGTAAATGCCTTCCCGTATGAGATACGATCCATCTTCGGCTCGGGTCTCCGGTATAAGGGCCAATCCGTTCTTCTGTGATACGGATAAATTCATTACGATATCTTCGAAAGCATTCGCTTCAGATTTAAGCTTAACTTCCGTACAAAAATTGAGTTTTATTTTTCTAACTCCAATAATTAAATGTTCGTTTTTGAAGTCGATAAGAGCATTGATTCGGTGCAAAATGTTGTTTCCAATTATACCGTCGTATTCGTCATGGAACTTACAGACTAAAAACTCTGCTTTTTCGTCTGGGTTTCCTAGCTCTTGGAAGAGCGGTATATTTACTTTACGATCAATTTGGACAGTATGGTTAAGGGTTTTTAAGGTTAGAGGGTTTTCTAAAACTATTTCCCATTTCGGGTGGCAAATTTCAGGATTTATAACTGAGTGTGTTGCGCCTGTGTCGATTATGAATTTTAGAGGCTTGGTGTTTGATTTTACTATTATATGGGGTAAACCGTGTCCGAGGCTGCGGACTGAAAATTCTCAGAATGGATGTTTGTTGGTTGGTTAGAAACTTTTGCCAGGTCAACTTCCATGGGTTCTGGCCTATTTTGATTAGTATTATTGCTCTGTTGGTGGAAGTTTTTATTCGGATTCGAATAGTTATTTTGGTAGCCATTAAAACTTTGTGGGTTGGTATAGTCGAAAGACCTACTTGTATTATATGGGTTTGATTGGTTTTGGTTTGATCTATTGTTGGGCTGATAGTTCGTTTTGTTGTTACCGTGTTTGTTCGGATGGTAGTGTTTTTGTCCGTCATGCCGAAATTTATTGTTATGGGAATATGACTGGGTGGATTTGGTTTTTGATTGGTCTGAAGTATTAGACCATTGGTCTCGACGGTTGTTTTTATTTTTATTTTTATGAAATTCTCTACTGTTGGGATTCTGATTAGAAAAATCGGTGTTTTTACCAAAGGGATTGAAGAAAGCATATCCACTTTCATGTAGTATGTTGATACTTTCCTCAAGGGAACTCGGATTTCTACAGAAAAGAATAGAACGCATTGGTTCAGGTAATTTATTTTTGAATACACATAGAGCGGAAGATTTGTTAGCTTCTATATTAGTTGTAACCAAAGTTTCGTCTGTTAGACCTTGTTTAGTTTTTATGTTAAGGCGACGCAAAATGCCTTTTATCTCGTTAAAGAAATCTACACTATTGGATTTGAATTTACACGCTCGTAACTCATCGAACAATTCTTCGACGGTTCGTCTGTCACCGAAATTTTGTATTAGGGTCGATTTGATACTACACCACGTTGTCATGTGGACATTGATTTCGACTACTTCTCTCGCTCTGCCTTTTAATTTCGACTTTATCATGTCGGAAAAAACACTTTGTGATAGCTCGTCATACCTTATGAGCAATGGGTGCACTTTGTCTATTAAATCGATAAAATTCTGGAGTTCTCTATAGTCTCCATTAAATTCCGGAAGTCTAGAGAGATACCTTAAGGGGTCTATGTTTAGAGATAACATAGTTGTATCTTGAGGTTGATCAGAAAAGAAATTGCTTATTATCTGTGAAAGCTGGTGTGATTGACTTCTTGCAGTTTCGAGTTGATCAAGAAGGCTGGTTGAATTAGACTCTGACATAGAGACAACCACATACAATTAAAGAAATAGGGAAAAACAAGCAGTATAGCTTGGCAAAAAGGAGATACGCGGTCGTGAAAATTGCAGAAAAGGCACGCACATCAAAACAAGTAACACTCGCGGAACGTTTTCACACTAAAATCACTACACAAAACCTGTACACTTCCAATAAATTCTAACAATCAATTCAGAAAAAAAAAATTTTATAGATATATTTTGTATTTTTTAAATATTCAATAAATAAATTTTCAATAGTATTCGCTTTTAGCTATTTTTTTTTTTTTTATATATTCTACCACAGTGAAATCTATGATTTAGCGACAATATTCAATTTTTAGTTTATCAATAAAATTCAAATACAAATTTAAAGTTGAATTGTAATAAATCGAACAAATTAATACATCTGACCTTTTTCCAACGGGAGATGCTTTTCCTTTTTGAACGGGAGCTGCTGTTCCTTTTGTATAGGAGATGTTCTTCCTTCTTGAACGGGAGGTGCTCTTCTTCTTCAACGAGAGATGCTCTTCTTCTTCAACGGGAGATCGAACAAATTACAAATTTGCAAATTCCGTCCGTAATTGGTCGTTGTTTAAGTCGTGGGACACCAACTAATGCACTTCAGGTGTTTGCGGCGTGTACGTACGCGAACGAATCTTCTCGACGCGGATACGTTTACTGAGTCGCGGAGTCGATAAAAATTTTAATTCGGATCACACGCTAAAATATTAAAATATACGCGTATCTTTTCGCGGCGTGGATCCTACCGACTGCGCCAGTTTTATTTTCAGACTCCACTTAGTACAAAAAAAATAAATAGTAAAGCAATTAAAACTTTAGTGTTTTTACTTTTATTTTGTACGATTCAATAAAGTTCTTAACCGTAACACGCTCTAATTAAGACTGACCCAATCGTCTACGTACATTCAAAATGTCAATTATCTTAGCTTACTGTTTAATTAAGTTTATTTAGAACATAATTCAGTGTTGAGTGTTTATAATAGTTAATTCAGTGTTGAGTGCTTATAATAGTCAATTCAGTGTTGAGTGTTTATAATACCATACAATTGTGTAGGTGTCATATACATAACTTGTATGATAGTTTTGCAATGTATGAAATTATGATTAAATGATATTTGATTTAGGTTCTGACATTGTAACCATTATGATCATAACAGATGGAGCTATGTTACGTAGGAGTTGAGACTACGTTTCACGGGAATTGATACTATGTACGTAAAACCTGGCCCTTTACATATTATAGCTCAGGTTACTATGAATAAAAATGCTGCGCTCTGTTACATAGGACTATTGGCTATATGGATGTTTTTCATTGTATTACCAGTGGTATTTGTGTGCACGCTATTTGAACCAACATATTGTCTGTATAAAGGTATAATCACCCAGTACAATTTTGGTATCACATTTGGCGTGGGTATCAAGGGCTCGCTAAACCTCTTCAATAAATGCCCTTTTCGTCCACGATCGACTCTTTTGTAGGGGCATGAACGTAAATAGAATAAATATAGTATTTGCCTCGCACAAGCAGAGCACATAGCCTTTCATTTACCGTTGTAAAGCCGATGATTATAACTTCCATTTTTTTGGCTGGCTGCGAAATCGATGGTGCTTTGGATGGAAGCTGTAGTAAATGATATAGTTGATCTTCTCCAGAATACTAGTTCCTTTCCACCTTACAACCTCAAGGCTGTTATTTCAGCACAATGTTGGGAAAGGGCATCAACTGCCTTGCAGCAATCGATCTGTACCGTGAGTGCATGTCCATGCAGAAGGCTATACGCAAATCGGTGCTCGATTTTCGATGCCGTTAGTCCTATTATAGCTACTTGTTGTTTTTTAATGAGCATTGAAAGCTTTTACGAGGAAGCGGAAGCGGGGAGGTTGGCCCCACGGACAATCTGTTTGGCCTGATTTCAACGCGTTGGATACTCGCTTACCAACTACCCCCTCCGAAATTAATTAAAACATGAAAGAAATGAAACTGTCATATTAACATTTGACAACGTTCGCCATTCTGGAAAATTTTTCCTAAAAACAACGTAGTTAAAAAAATTCTACGACATAGGAAGCACTAAAAATACTGATTTTCGAAGAAAACAAAATGAATTTTATAGGTTTCGAATGTATGTCCTACCAAAATTGTTTCTTATTATAACCAACGTATTGATCCGACGACTGCATCGAAATTTATAGGATTGAATTATTTTCAGGGCTGATCTTCAAAATTTAAGAGATTAAAACACTTGTTGTTTATTTTCACACATGATACTTATCATATAAACATTTGATGGTAGTATTTCCTAATGCCAAAATGAAGAAACTGCTCAGTGCTGGTAACACTTTAACCGACCCTGTGAATTTTGATTTTATCCGATTAATGCATCGAAAATTACAAGTATAGAATTATATTTGAGGTTGCCATTCGCGAATTTTCCAATACTGAAAATTTAAGCGTTTGTTACTTATTTTCATTTATCACATAAAAACTAAAAGGTAGCATCTGTTGGTGCAGCAAAACAAAAATGCCGGTGCTGGCTACCTTTTGATAAAATTATACCGTAGTATACCGAATAAGAATCATTTTAAGGCCAACCCACCGTGTGAAATTCGTATCGATCCGGTGGCTGTGGTGGAAGTTATAGGGCTGGAAACATTTTTAGGGTTGCCATCTGCAAAAAATTACAATTATTTAATCATTCGTTGTTCACTTTCACAACAAGATCATTATCATTTTAGAGTTTAATGGTAGCAACATTTCGTAAAAAAGACAAAAATTGCCATAGGTGACAGCTAAAACATAATTTTTGTCTTAAGCTCTAACGAATTTGGCTTATAATAAAGCCCAGCAGGCGTGTAAATTACGCTAAAATCTGATGACTGTGTCAGAAGCTATAGAGCATAAAGCATTACTTGTTTTGCTCAATTTTTCAAGGTACGACCACTCCTCAGAGTTACCAGTATAATCATTAAACTTCTTTCAGACCTGGTTCTACTCAAGATCAATGCATTCTGTGAATTTCAATCGAATCTGATTATTGAGTCGTGGGTTGCCGTGAACACAAATTTCAGGTGCTCGAAGTATACCGTTCTTGTGCTATATTAATTATCACAAATTTCAGTTTGGCTGCGTAGACAAAGCATAAAATTTATACATCAATTTTTTGTAATAAGTGAAAAGTTTCTAGGAGGGTCCATGATTTGAAGATTTTTTCCTCCAATGCTTGGCGTAGCTACAGGGTTGGCACCATATTCACGCCTTAATAATAACATTGGGCTCTGTAACTTTCGTAGTAGACTGAGGGTCTAGCTAGAAGATCCCTCCTTCATTCTAAATCCCAACGCTAGGCGAAGGAGTGACTAGTGTCGCGTGTGCAGCAGATGCGCAAGGAGTCCAATAAATGGATTCCAGTCGTCATGCACCGGAGACGCCAAAGAATCATCTACAGGAGAGCACTGGATCAGGAGTGGCAGAGAAAAGAATTGCATCACTTTTTCCACTAGGACGTGTATCCCTTAAAAGGGAATTGATTCGGGTCAAATCCGCGTCAGTCTGGAAGTCCCAGCCTCTGACTCTAGAAAGTTTGTCACGGTTACTCATATGAAGAAAAAAGGGAACGCCGCCAAACTACTACTGAACCAAAAACGGTTCAAAAATAGAGTGCCCCACAGGGCGAGCAGGAAAAAATGCCGAAGAAAAAAAGAAGGGTGAAAGCAGACGCAGACATCGGAGGAAAACTGGACTCTGCAATGGTTGGAGCCAACTCCAGGAAAGACCAACGTGAAGGTACTGGGGAGAATCGGTCAAAGTGTATCCCCGAATGAAACTGGAACTTTAGTATGGCATATCAGATAGACTGCAGAAGGAGGGGTGTTTCTACAAATCGAGCGACGTGACCTGAAGCTCTTGGCTCCTAGAGTCAAGATCGAGTTTTTGGACGTTGATTGCCTTACAGTCAGCGATGAGGTGAGGAAGGAGCCGATGCAGTGAAAACAACTCTTTTTTTGCATAATTCAAGAGAACAGAGAAAGGTCGTGGTGGAGCTGGACGAAGCACCAGCATCGAAAAACCGCAAATCTGGACGAGTCCGGGTGGGAATGATAAATACCCGGCCAGTGTTTTTAGCACTTCGCAAATCTGTATAAATTAACAGCCAAATGAGACACACGTCTGTAATTTGCAGTGGAGCATTTCACATTTAAAGTGGAGTTTCATCCATTGAGTAGCCTGACACTGGCTTCTTGCGTGTGGGGTCCCTGGTTCGAATCCAGGTTCGGACGACGGTCCGCGCACCAAGCTTTGAGTTCACCTAGTTCTGATTAGGTACCACATTCAAATCAGGGGTAAAGTGAGTCGTGGAACTAATCACTCCACACTCGTATCCACAATGATTAAAAAAAATTGTAATGAAGCTCTCTACCTTTAGGGTTGTCGTGGGATTGCTTTTGCTTTTTTCATCCAAACGCAAGTAGCATTTTATTTATAATTTGTAAAACTGTTTTCCTAAGCGTTTTAACTGAATAGTTATTAATTAAAAACTATGTGATTATTAATGTTTATTCCGCCAAGGCTATCTCTGAATCGAATCAAACCCTACAGAAACACAAACAGTTTGAGCAATTCTTCATTCTCGATCTCTTGATTGATGTGGACATTTTAGTACTTTTCACTAAATGACGGTGACATTTAATTCCTACAGACCGAAAACTTTTCAACAAAATGAACAAACAACCTTCCGACATACCAAACTTTAAATTTTCGAACAATTTATTTTAAATTATCATCAATTGTAGGCATTTGGTAAAACCCAAATATAATGATAATATACAATTATATACTTCTACTTAAGTCTTACCTGAGCTAAATACAGTTCATACAAAACTACGTCTAATTAAAATATAGTTAAGTTTTCAAGTTGTTCTTTGCTGCGATTTGCAGAATCATGCAATGAAATCACTATTTAAATATAAAAAAGTATCTGGTGAGTAATATACTAACTTAATGTAAAAAAAAATCATCTAAGAAGACAGTCAGTTCTAATGCTGAAAATTTTGCGATTTCGAATATCATAGCACGAATAGTTTCTGATATTCTGAAGTACTTAGCTGACATACGAAAATAACTTGTTCTACACCGAAGAATTATCTAATCATCGGCATAATCGTTAAGTGGTCATTTACGACATTTCTAGCGGCATTTTCGATTGTACAGAAAAAAAGTCAGCTTAAGCTATTTATTACCCAATGCATTTAGATTTCGTCATACAAAATTACTTCTCGGCCAGACCACTACGGCGCGAGATAAAAGACGGTCTTCTTCAGTAAAAAAAAAAAACATTCTCATAATGGCACCCCAACCGGGTCCAGTTCATTCATAGTGTCACATTTAAATAATGTGGGATCGGAGCTTGCAGCGAAGCTAATCCAAGCGACGTAACGTATGGGAGCCCTAGTTGAGGTCTATGAACTATCTAGCGTGCCACCTCAACTGCATACAGAAGACCTGGATGTGTTTTAACTGCAGGCGGAAGCCAGCTAGAGCGTCGGGTAGGGAGGGCCCAGCACGTGCTCGACGACGAGTTCACTAGACCAACGAACTTTTACTTTTATCACAAAATGGTCATCAATTCGATCCGGCCCGCTCCACACCCCGCTAGTATATAATGTGCTGCCCAAATGGGATTTGTCGTTCATTCCAAGCCAGCTGGGGGGACATTGGCTCCAAAATCTGGATGCTCCCAGGTGGAGTTGCCGGGAAGTGATCTTCTGTCCCATCATGTCTCTTCGTCGACTCCATCCAATGTTCCATTCCGAATTCTAGCCCAAGGCAAAGAGCGGCGCTCCGACTTGGGTAGTGAAAGTGTAGCTCGACGATCTGGAGCCAACACGAATTCCATTGGATGAATGGAGCACGGAACTACGATAGATACGAATTGTTGGGGTGAGTCCGCAACGCACAATCTCCACGGCGAAACACTGTAGCGTGTAGCGTAGTAAATAACCGAAATCTGCTTGGTACGTTATGTGTTGTCGTAGCTTTTGAACACACTACTCCCCCAGCTAGTGTACATCTCATTCAGCCCGGGTAATAGCTCCCGGATTGATTATATGCATGTTTATTTCGGGGAGCGAAATTTTGGGAAAATTCGGGAAGAAAGCCATCGAAAGATACGCGGCTCGCCTTACCACAGATACGGCATATTTGAGATTTTACTGCAGCCGGAGGTCAACGAACTCCGTGGCGTTCATTCGATTTGTGGGGCTGACAATGAAGCTCGCCGCAGTTTAGTCGGGCCTATGTGTAGTGCGCTGGGCGTAAAGTATCTATATTTTAGTAAACAACAGATAATGGACACTAGGTTACGGCTGAACGCTAGAGAGCATAGGAACAGGAGGCATGGTGACGATGACGAGCTAAGCGAATGTTTAGCTTGTAATGTTTTCGTAACTTCCGTAAGGGTTGAAATGGCAGTTTTTGCAAGAATGTAACAGATATTTGGGGAGAGTAGTGTTGGAGTTGTTTTTTGGGTTTTATTTTGAATGGGGGGACAAGTGAAAAGGGTATTTGTTGTAAATGGCTTAGGAAAGTTGACGCAAGTTTGGGGATTCGAATAGAATTGCGAGTCGATATGGGAATAGGGTGTGTTGTGTCGCAAAGTAATCGAATATTGAAGAATTTTAGGGGACTTCATGGAAGCAGGTGCTCGGGTCAAATCCTAATATGAAAATTTAATATTGAAATGAGTGTATGTGCATAGTATCAGCACATATGAGGATAAAAATGGCAAATACATATGAAACAATCGAAAATTGTTGCTATGTTTTCAGAGTATTGTTTTGAAAACCATAATTTAAGCGAAATTTCTGGAAAGACAGTTTCTTAAATACAACTTGCTTTAATATAAAGCTACCATTTAATTATATCTTAAATTATCAGAAGTGGCAGATAATGATTTAATATAAATTTCACCCTTACCAATGACACCGCCTACTCTCCACAGGTTAGACACATGAAAGTGGTGCTCTGTTTTAGCAAGAATCTTTCAAATGAGTACACAACATCCTTCTTCTTTTCCCCGAAATGTAGTTTATTTCAACATAAAACTATTCGGATCTATTTTATTAACACCGATTTACATAAGCTAAATTAGTTTATTTTACATGCAATCTGGATCTGAAGAATTTATTTCTAATTATTTATACGAACTACCCTCTTGCTTATAATAATAGTATAATCTAACCAAAATGGCAAATGGTTAGATATTAGTTTTACAAAAGTCTATAACAATGCATGTGTTAGTCTTCCTAATTGACTCTTCGTCATTGTGGCCTAAGAGTAGGACTACCGATTAGAAAAAGGAATCACTATTTTTCAGGTAAAGACCGGCTGTAATGGCACAAGAAAGCAAACTTCCTCTTGATGATATTCTTTCGCCATTTTATCTTATAGACTCTATTTTGAATCCGTTGAAAAATATGTTCTTAAAATAGATAAATATATAGTTTTTATTCCAAAATTGAATAATTAATCTAAAGTTAACATAGACTAAACTAACTTAAGCTATTATTAATTGTGACTTTAAAATAGGACTTCACAGAAGGGACATGATAAGAATGAGTATGTTATTAGTGTTTCTACAATTATGACTAGTTTCTACAACTCCGGCTGGACCTGACTAGTTGCGAGATATTGCAGATACCTGTTACACTCAAAAAAAATTTTGGTTGAATTTTACCCTTATAATAGTAGGAAACTGATTTCCTACTATTAAAGATGTAAATTTACAAAAGTGCGGAAAAAGAATATATTTTTTACGACCCTAAATAATGAAGCAATTTTATGGCTTTGGCGCAAAGGTGAATAGCAAACTAGTAAATTTACACTCTTTTTGATTCAATTTACATAAAGCTGTGTATTATTCAGCTGATATGACGTAAAAGCAAAAAAAATGAACATCGAATGTGTAAAAAAATTTGTGATTCGTTATTTTAAACAAAAAAATGAATATATTTTCTATTATCAAAGTATTAATTATAGACCCACTTTTTAGAGTGTAGTTTATGTAGTCGATAAATAGAGAAGTTGTACGGCTTGCTCAGCACCATCTTAAAACAGTTGTCCGCTTCACGCGAAATGCCCCAAATGCAGGTGTGCCCCACACTATAGATTAAAGGGGGGAAATACATGTAAAATCGAAAAAAAAATGCTAATTTCAGATTGACTTAAAATATATATATTGTTTATTCAGAAAATATTTAATATTAAATCCTTAAAGTACATGCCTCACAGTATGTGAAAATATTTTTTTAATAACTTTTCAACATAAAATGGCGGCGATGCGAACAAATGAAAAAAACACACCAAAAACTGTCTCGAACAAGTTAACGCCTTTTCCGGGGAACTTGCTACGTTCAGAGAGAAAAAAATATGCTAATGAGATGCATAATTCATAGGTGAACCAATAAAATTTATTAGAAAAAAATTAAATTTTTACATTAATTTTAGATAAAACAAATTATTTTTCCGAAATTACAATAACATTTAATAATACTGTTTTTTAGATGTGGTATAAATTTGAGCCGGATCGGTTAAATATTTTTTGAGATATTTTGTACGGAAGTTGAAAAAGTACTAGTTTGAGAAAAACGTGTTTTAAAGTTCTAAAGCTCGACCGACCTGGGGAACGCCGCGCTGCCTATAACTGACTATAACTCAAGAACTAATACGAATATCGCTTCAAAACTTTTTTTGGTATATTTTAAGAACATTTCAAACTTTTTGATGTAATAAAAAATAATCGATTTTTTATTAGCAGTTACATGTATTTTCCCCCTTGATTATTTTGAATATTTCAATTTAAAGACCTATTTTTTTTAGAAGCTAGATATATTTTAATTTTGACAAATATCGATATTTCAAAGGTAGTTTGCCATCTTCTTCAGTGTCTCTCGGTCTATGGTTTAATTATTTTCTATCATAATGCTTTGTAAACTAAAAAAATTAATTGAACTGTTATTAACAAAGCAATTTGTATAATGTAATACTAAACACAAAATTATATATTATTGAGTGCTTTTAGGTAAAATTACAGCCCTAGTAGTAATTTATTACCTCTGCCAATAACCATGCATAGCCCAGTGAAATCCGACATAAAAAAGGCGAAACTTCGGAAAAGTTAGGGTAAGCTGAATTTTGGTGTGAACCTCGGTACTGGCGTGTTGAACCAAATGTCAAAAGTCCCCATCGATCCGAGTGCTGCGTCCCTTTTTATACGGGGTCAAAAGTGACCTTTCCTAAATATCACAGTAACGGTATCGTCTACAGAAAAACAATGTATGAGAAATTTGTAGCTTAGAAAATTTCCAACAAAAAAGATTGCATAACTTATTCCTGCAACCATAAGCGTTTTTGAGATATATTGATCTAAACATTTGTTACTAACAGCATCCTCTTTCTCACGGCATGTTAATATTATCCGATTTTGAATACGGCTTGGAATGCTTGAAAGTTTGTTTTTTGGTATCCTTGAGCATCCATCCCAAATGTTCAGAAATGAGCTCGTTGCCTACTCTTTGCCCACTATTAAACAAGATAGGGTCACTTTTTATCCTGTTAATTGCCTATTATTGGCATCGCAAGAAAAGCCCTACACCCACACCGTACCCACACCATACCCACCCCCGCAAACGAACCACTCCGAAATAACCGGTTTTTTAGTTTTTTTCCATACCGTTTTTTTCCATCCCATGAACGATCAGGACAAGGTCACGTAATTTCAGGTGCAAATTAGTTTCGAGACGTGTCATCTCCTTTTGGCGCTATGCAATCATCACAGGATTCGTAAAAAACTGATTATTCGGGGATAATCTGCAGCGGGTTGAGCTCCTATAATGTCAAGAATGAGCGTTTACAGAATGATGTCATGATATTATCTTGTTTTTTCATACTCCTAAGGCCATGATATGCTACCAAACCTATTTTCACCAGCAATGTTGTTGTTTTGTCCTGCTCCTTCGTGGAATATCCCATACATGATGTAGCAATACAGCTTATTTCCGAGAAGAGAATAGCGAGCAGATGTCCCTACAAGTGTTATGACAAAGGAGGGCGGGGGGTGGTGGGAACTTTTCGGAGCACACTTTTCCACCTACCCTGGAGTCTGGTAGATAAGTTTGTATACATGTTTTTTTTATGCGCCTCTTAAACATAGAAAAATAAACTCACAAACATTCCAAGCCGTATTCAAAATCGAATAATATCAGCATGCCGTTGAGAAAGAGGATGCTGTTAGTAACAAATGTTTAGATCAATATATCTCAAAAACGGTTATGGTTACAGGAATAAGGTATACAATCTTTTTTGTTGGAAATTTTCTAAGCTACAAATTTGTCATACATTGTTTTCTGAAGACGGAACCGTTACTGAGATAGGTCACTTTTGGTGACCCTTGACCTCGTATAAAAAGTGACGCAGCACTCGGATGGATGGGGACTTTTGACATTTAGTTCAACACGCCAGTACCAAGGTTCACGCTGAAATTCAGGTTTCCCCTAATTTTTCCGAACCACCATGTTAGATTTCCCTGGACTAGTAGCTACATTGAAGATTTCCTGGAGTAGCTAGTAGTAACAGCACATAAATCCCTAATCTCGCCGAGCTTTTTCAAAAATGTGATTTAGCCAAAAGTGATAAACCTCAAAAGCACATCCTCTAGTAAATCATTTTTTCTTCATATTTAAGCATTGAAAAGAAAAAAATAATATAAATTACATTATAGAAAAACTCAAATCCGTAAAATTATCATTTACACCGGCTATTTAACAACTAAATCAAATGCTGACGTTCGTTTTATTTTTGAAGCCTTATTTTTTGCATGTTTTCCTACAAAAAGAGCTGCGAGTGCTTTGTATTTAGTGTTATGGCAACTATGAAGTAAGTTTCGAAAAATGTTATTTAACGTCAGTTGACCTGTGTTGCAGCCTAAGTTCCTTATCGAAAATTAGCAATCAACCAGATTCTAACAAATTCATTAAACGCATCGAACTTCTAAACTCTCCACATATGCTCAAAAATACCTTGTAAAATTTTCCACTCTCAAAAAACTACCCCAATTCGCCTCCTTCCTTCCCATTAAATCTTTTAAGAATATTGTAATCCTCCTAATCTATAAAAACAATACAAGCATCTCGATTCTGCATTTCTCACGTCATACCGGCTAGTACAGTATGGCAGTGTCTTCTAAGAAAATACCGTTGGAGAGTATCTATTTGTCTTGCACGTTAAGAACGTCGTGACAAACGAAAACGACAACGCCGTCGAAGACAATAACTACTACCATGGGTGCAGACAAAGAACATTGAGGGTGGTACTCAAACTCTATCGCAAACTACCCCATCGCATTTCAAAACACATCCGGACCAACCACCCACCCATAGGCTCGTTCAAATAATTACAGTTCGGTTCCTGGATTATTATTTTCTATTTCACCAACGGTTTCACTATGCCTGTCAGTATGTATGGCTTGTTGGGCCTGATTTGCTATGGTCGTGCCGCCAAGGACTATAAACATTGTGCGGAAAGTGAAAATTGGCTTTTTCTTGTACATACAAATGTATGCATGTACTGGATGGGTACAACGTTGATACGAAAGAAAGTGAAATTTATTTTCTTTCCCTGACATGAACAACGTCACTGAGGTAGAATAGTGCATGAGCGACGTGTGCCTTCATACGCGATTCCCGAAACTGGGGATGGGAAAAATAGGTCATTTCGGCATTATTAATAGAGTGCGTGCGCGACGGGAAATGAGCTATGTATGCGAGGAGGTTGTTGAAGTGAAAGTGCCTTCTCTTCTTTTTGATACTTTCCCTCCCGGAGAATACTTTCTCTCAGGAGTTTCTTTGGAAGAACGAGCTTACACTTTCTTTCGGGGGTAAAAATAGATATGCGTATCGCAGTGAGTGTATATTTGGAAAATCATATTTCTCGAGCATGTGATTCGCTTCGAGGGCATCAACCTCACGGGTGGTCGACAACAAAAGGTTTCTTTGTTGGAAGGAAGGACGAACAGCGAACGCTTCGATAGTTGTCTGCATGGAAATTTCACTTGTTTTCGATGTTGTGCTGTTAAGGGTGCAAGGATATTAAAACTTCTTTCGCCGTTCTTGCAAGGATAATAACGGTATAGAGTTGGAGGGTTGGATTGGATTACAGGCAATGTAACGTGGGTGGAAAGCGAAAGAATCAAAGTCGGCTCGAACGCAACACATGGACAGAGATCGAAGAAAGAACGGACCCAATGTCGCCGTCCGCTTCTATGCCAATGCGTGAACGCATTGGCTGGTAAACTGTTTCCCACTACGCAACGGTGTGCGTGCATGTGTGGGAATCAACTACAAGCAATTCGGGATTTGACCCACTTTCCGCGGTCTCTATTTACTCGCGCCGAGTTCAAAGACCTTTGGTTCGAGAAGTGTTTGGAAAGTGGTCGGGATCGAAGCTGTTGCGGGTGACTCAACAAGGGAACACTTCTTTCTTTTTTCGGCATCTACATAGAGCGAAGCGCGAAGTACATTGTAGATGGTAGATAATAGACCAGATAGAATCGCTCTGCGCTGCCCTGCCCTGCACACCACGTGCCCTGCAAAGAGCCGGGAATTAAATTGAATGGAACCGAACTGGAACTGGGAATGTATTGAGAGCGATTTTGGAGAATGGTCATACAATACATAATGGGAAATGCGGATGGTGCATTCAGTTTTCTTATGAATTTTGGAAGTGTCCGTTGGGAAAAGTGTTGGAGTGCGTTGTAAGCCAGGCACTTTGCCTATCTCTCAGAGGCCGTATTGGTGCTGTCGCCGATAACAAATGGAATGCGCTTGCACATTATGTACAGGGCGTTCTGCTGCATTGGGTTAAGTGGCATCTGATGAACCGTCATTCCGACAAAAAACCACATAACCGAACTAAGTTCGTCTGACGTTGAAAATTGGGTCGAGATCGGGTAATTTTCCATCCCCAACGTGGATTACATGATTTCGACTTGATTTATGGCCTCGTACAATTTCCAATGATAAGACTCAAAAAGGACCCTTCTTCTACGCACTTGCTGCCAGGCGACAGGCTGAGTTTGCGGATGCTAATATTCGAAGGGGATGAAGTACCGCCGAAATTCCTGTTTGATAGCTCAAATTTTGGTTAGGGTTGGAATTCCGACAGAAGTTATTACGACTCGAAAGAAGTTGAACTTGTGTACCAACGGAGACCGACGTTGCCCCGGCAACCGAAATCATTTGATACTGTGCGCATGGAAAAGTCTGCACGCATTGCGTTGCGCAGAAGCTTTGTCTCGAAACTAGCGTTTGAGTTTTTGGGGAGAGTTCATTGAACTCTAGCTCGTTTGGATGGGAAGCGCATCGGAGTCGTATTGCGCTTTTTCACTTGTGCTAGGTAATCTTAGTTCATGTTATTTGGAAATATGTGTTTTTTTTTTGGTTGGCACTAGAAGAATATGGTTAGGAAATTGAAAGTTAGCCGGGAAGATGACCGAGAGGGAAAATAATTGGGAAAATAGTTGGCTGTTGTTTCCGTAATGGAATGTTGGACTCGAAGTTCAAATTTTCAACATTAATTAGTTTAAATTTGAAAATCTATCTTTATTTCCATATCATGCATACCATCATATACCTACATAACAACTAGTGGCGGCTAGTGGTTTTGAGACTTAAGGAAACACAAGCAAATTATATAAGTATGTAATATAGACAAGCATACTTATGAAGCGCGTAGTAAACTATGGGTTGGGTGCAAAATCTCGTATTACGAAATACCGTTTACAAAATCCCGATTCAAAAATCCCGTATTACAAAATCCCGTAATGCAAAATCGCGATTTAAAAATCCCGTAGTTTTGCATAATATATTATGCAAAACTATATTATGCAAAACTAGGGGATTTTTAATTCAGCTCCTCGTCTGAAAGGTAAGGCAAGTTGTCCAAATCATGTTTGTATTTCATGATATTTAAAATACATAACGGTATTTGAGAAGAATCGCATACAATATGTCTTTATGTTGAAATTTATTCCTAAATAAAAACTTGAATCACTATGTTTTTGTTATTTCACTATAGGAATAGGTTTCATACGGGATTTCGTTTAACGAGATTTTGAGTTCCGGGATTTTGACTTTCGGGATTTTGATTTTGGAGATTTTGAATTTCGAGATTTTGACTTTCGGTATTTTTAGGTACAAGACTTTCTATTTCGGGATTTTGGAATACGGGAATTTTGAAACACACGGGATTTCGTTCATTTGGGATTTTATGATTCGGGATTTTGATACGATCCCGTAAACTATACATGCGATTTTTTTAAAATATCGTGTAAAAAATCATTTAGGATCTCACTAAGACCAACAATCCCAGAAAATTATATATAGTATTTGAAAGCAAAAAATTACTAATTTCTTTACTTTTTTCAAATTATAAAAAAAGTTAAGTTGAAAAATATGTTACAGGCTAAATAAGTGGTGAACATTTTTTAATAGCTCAAAGTTGAGGATATAGTGCATCTTTTAGCGAATTAAATTAGATAGCCAATACCACAACAAAAATAAATTCCTCATATAATTTACAAGAAAAGTGCCCAATACGAACAGTTGATTGAGCGAAATTAGTGGTCTTGTTTGTCAAGAATCAATAAGATTCCTTTTCCGCTTAATCAATCTAGATGAAAAAGGCTGCCGCACTGAAAGAAAAAGTAGCGGGTGATTTAATTATTATTGATAGTACTGCAACAATTCATTCGAAATTGCCGAATTAACCTCGGAAAATGGTTCTTTCTACTATGCTAAAATAGTTAATTTGACCATATAAAAGTAGTTGACTTTGCTGATACAAAAAATATTGAAATCTTCGAGGATTCAACTATGTTAATTGGTTCATAAGTACGATAAATAGTTGATCTATAGAAAAATGAGCATCAATTCATTTAACACTACAAAATATTGAATTATCAACAGTTTTCATAGTAAGCGAACCACTCTACAATTGTTAAATTCAACATACATAATTCCACACCACAGACTTAAGTCATTTACTATTCCGTACTATGTATATTGTTGGAATAGCATTGTTTGTGATGGCTTACTTTTTTTGCACCACGGACGTTGTTTATCAGCCACGCGTCATGGCGCATAAAAGTAACCAACCATTTTCTTATAGTTGTTTTAACTATAGCCCGTAGTTGTCGCAAAAACAACTAAGGAAAATTGTTGATTTTACCAAAATTTTTCTTTCAGTGCGCAGTAAATCCTCTATGGTACAATCACAGCAATTTTGGGTTTCCACCTTCAAATCCATATTAAACGGATAAATATTAACTTTTCGAAACAGAATCTATTCAATACGCTCTCACTTTGACGAGTTTTATGTTTTAATTTACTTTAAAAACTATCCTTTTATCTATCTTTAACCGACCGTATTAATTCTGCCAAAACAAAAAATTCAAGTCCAAAGAATTACAGCAGGTGCGTTTTTTTGCGAAGAAGACATAAAAAACGCACCTAATGTAAACTATAAAAATGCTAAAGAAAGCACTTCAGAACTTCAACATCATTTCACATTACCTTTAGTTTTAATTTGTTGCCAGCAAGCTTAATTCGTTTAGAAGGGATAATACGTTAAAATATGAACGATTTTTGTTTTATGTCAGTGAAGATTTAAATAAATTTCGTATCTGTAACAGAATAAAAGCTTTTAAGTTGTAATTTTCATAAGTTAATTGTGCTTTTGTTTCGTTTTCTCACCTAATTAGATACTAATATTTATTGCCGTTCAAACTAGAAGTTTAAGACGAAACTAAAGAATATGTCGCACTCTCATTCTCTGAATGAAAGATTAATATCTAAACAGTGCTGTCGTTTTATTGCAATTGCAATATTTTCTACTGTAATTTGATGTGATTTATTGCCACGGTGAATTTTAGTGCTATCTATCTATTGTATATTTGCAAATTTGCTGCTCGTTTAATCTATCCCGTACATTTAGTAAATTATTTCCACCTCTAGTTTTATATGTGATTGCTAGCCGAATTGTAGTCTGCTGGCTATCAGTGAGGATATATCGAATATCTTTGCGAAGTCATTCCCCTCACTGCTGTGTGCTCTTTAATTAAATTTTTTGGCCTTAGTACTTAATCCAATATACTCCCTTCTCTTAAGAAATCCGCTGATATTCTTCCCATCCTTGAAGAGGGAGATACGTCTTGCATTTTCAATTATCGACCTATATCTATTTTAGCTTGTTTCAGCATGGGTGGTTTACATTAAAGTTTTTGGGCAATATGGATTCAAGAGATGTAAATCAGCTGTACGTAATGACTGCTCTCAGTTGCAGAATGACTTGTGCGCTTTGAGCAACTCGTTCTCTGAATTATATTCCTTCAAATGCTGCCGAACGCTTCCAAATGTCCTATATACGTTAGTTAAGTTATCTCTTATCATGTTTTCCTTTTCTATCCTTTGCTCATCCCTCAGAACTGCTGATAATTTGAGGGACTTTTAATAATATATTTAATTTAGTATATTTAGTAGTATTTGATTCAAAACTGAACCAGCTTGAGTACATTAAAATCAGCCCATTGCAATGTCAAGTCGATTGCAATCAATTTCCACTGCGATTTCAAAATTCGATTTTCAAGATTCGACAGCAGGACAGTTGAAAAAGAAAAACAATTTTCAAATAAAGTTCAGCGTCATCTAACGTTGCTTTGATTTTAACTAAAGGTCTGTTCCCGTACTTGAATCTATTATAATATATTAAAATAGATTCGCAGCAAGTCGTTTTCGTACTTTTGCTGCAAGCCAAATGCAAGCCAAATTTTGCAGCAAAAAGAAGCCAGCTGCCAAATTCTGTTACTGCTGCAGTTTGCTGAAGTACGGGAACATACCTTAAGAGCCGTTTCACACGAGACACTCGGTGTCCGGCCACTGAATCCTCAGCCACTGTTTTTGTATTGAATTGTGGCCCAGACACTGTGGCTCTGTGTGTACGGTCTCATTTATTTCTACCATCATGAATCGTATGAAAAAATGTTTCTACAAAATTTCGAAGACACAAACCATTTAAGCTTCAAAACATGTCGATCATATAGTTTATTAAACTGTCTTACAAAATCGCTGAAACGAATGAATCTGCGGAACAAAAGCTGCTACGTATATAATGTGGTTTCAAAGTGGATTAGAATTAGTCAATCTAATCCATGTTGTATGGCCGTACTGGATTGATTTCCCGGATTGGATTGATTTTTTGGATTGATTTGTGCGAGTCGAATCTTATCTTGCGTCTCTTTCTGTTCCATGCGTCTCTTTCTGTTCCATGCGATTTCTGCCAACTTTCCAGGCCTATAATCAGCTGATCCTTGAATATGTTTGAATATCTATAATACAAACTGAGACCGGTTCATTTGATTTGTTGACTGTATATATACGGAGTTTGCACGCTGGTTAGGAACTAACTTCTTCCGCTGTGGTTAAAACCATTTTTACTTGAACTGCGCTCGGCTGCGCTTAGCTGCGACGTGTCGACGTCGAATGTGTTTATTACTATGGATAACCATATTATCAACTTTTCTGACACCTTCGCTGTGCTGAATACCGTTGCAGTATGCTTCAGCGGCTAAGTTTTTAATTTGCTTGCGTTTCGTTCTCCTATCTAACTAGATGGTACAATTTATGCTTAATCAAATTAGAAGCTAAGGCGAAACTCAAAAATAAGTCGAGAATTTATCGTATTAAGAAATTAGTACTAAAGTTGAATATCCAATTTTCGAATTATGCCCAGCGTTATCTAGCGTTGCTTTGATTTTAACTAACCGCTGAAGCACACTGCGACGCAGCCAGGCGCAACCAAGCTGTCAGTTGAGTTGACTATATGGGTTTTCCACAGCAGCGAGCACACCAAGTCGCAGCTATGCGCAGCCAGGCGCAGCCAGGCGCAGCCAGGCGCAACTCAGGTCGAAATGGATTCAACTTTTGTCGCAGCGAAGAGTTGCAATCAGCTGTAATTACTTGAGAAACGCGCGGGATTTGAAATGTATGCGAAAATGTAGAGTTGATTTTATATTACAAATTTTTTGAGGAATTCGAAAACAATCTTTATTGGTAATAGCTTAGATAGTTAAAAGTAAAATAAAAATATAGTTAAAGGCAAATTTGAAAGATAATTAATAGCAAATTGAATATAGTAATTTAAAATACTTTATTAGAATAGTTGGTAGATTACTGACTTCTTGCTTGTGGGATCCCTGATTCGAATCCAAGTTCGGACGAAGGCCCGCGAACCCAGCTTTGAGTTCACCTAGCTCTGATTAGGTAACTGATTTAAATCAGGGGTAAAGTGAGTCGTTGAATTCCACACTCGTATTCACATTGATTGAAAAAATTGTAAAGAATTATTACAAAATGCAGTCAATTAAAGATGCAGTGTTGGATGACGAGGTGTCAATAGAGATGCTGATAGCCCAAATGAAGGAGCGTCCGATTATTCATGAGAAGGCTACAGGCGGATACAGATATGTCGCTGTGGAATTCAAACATCAACTGAAAATTCTTCTACATCACTGACACTTAGTCACGTTGCAGTGTAACCAGGCGATTTCGTTGGCTGCGCTTGGTCACTGATAGCTGCGCCTCGCTGCGTCGTGTGTAATTCAGGCATAAGGCTTTTCGAGCTTATCATCATGAATCGTATGAAAAAATGTTTCTAAAAAAAATCTAAGACACAAACCATTTAAGCTTCAAAACATGTCGGTCATATAGTTTCGTATACTGTCTTGCAAAAAAATCGCTGAAACGACTGAATAAGAGAAACAAAGAAACGGTAAATGAAAATGAAACAAGCGTTGCCTGTCCAAATCCAACTAGGAACGTTGTTGAGTGTGTGCATTAAGTGTTTCGACCGCGGGCAGATCGCATTATTCGGTGACTTTCGCGGCTGTATTACTAGTTAATTTATTAATATCCTTAAATTTAGCTAGGAAAAGTCAGTGAAATCAGTAAATTCAATTATTTTTTCGATTGTGTCGATTGTTGCAGCGAAATCAAGTTTCGAAACTTCAGGTATGTACGAATTTGTTCTAATGTGGATAAGCGTTCTGAGAAAACTCGCAGTCGTTTGAAATTTTGTCGACGAGATTGCAATTGTTTCGTGATTCGAAATGTTTAAAAGTGCGGTTAATGGAGATATTATATCTTCAGGATAATTCACGATAAATATGAAAAGTTGTCACAGCGGAACATTTGGCTGGTCGGCGACATGGAAATGTGCACAGAAAGCTGTTGTGGTGGGTGCACTTTTTGCCGGTCGAAGCAACATGTGGTTTCTAGCGTCGTCTTGCTTTGTGTTTCAAGCGGTCTTATTGGAAACTGGAGAATTGCGGACGGGCGATACATGTGTTCGGATAAACGAAACTAAAGTTGTTGCTTGGCGGGATGGTGAAAATTGAGGTTTGGTTTGAAAATTATCGAGAATTTTGAAGTTTGGTTGACGACCGGTCAGTACAAATTTGAAAATTGCACATTAGCCTCCAAAGTAAACAACAGTTTGCCATGGCTGCCATGACAAAATTTTATGCAGGTGGGAAGTGAAATAAAGTCGTTTCGGGCATTCTGCTGTGTAATTCTTGACCTTGAGATGCCTTAAAAAATATGTCAGGCGAATAATTTATTTAATATGATTCAATTTTTTTTTATTCTCTTCTAAACCACATGCATATTTATATTAAATGGCCAATTTTATCTTTAACATCTTAACATATTTCAATTTCTTGACATTCGATATTTCCAAGGCAATTTGTCCTCTTCCTCACTGTATATGGCGCCTGAGTCACTGGAGAAGAGGCTACATTACCCTCAAAATATCGAAATCTATCAAGAATTTTAAATATACCTAGAATCTAAAGGAAAAAATGGTCTTTCAATCAGGAGTGTGTTCAATGTGCATGCTATAGCAGCTATTAGCTGCTATTTTAGCAGCTCTGGCTGTCCAATGTCACGAAATAGCTACTTTCTGATGCTTGCTATTTGACAGTCGGGCTGTCCAAGATTCCGGAATAGCTGCTAAGGTAGCAGCTATTTGTTGCTCGCAGTTTGGAGGATAGCAAGAAAGTAGCTAAGGCAAAATGGCCGTGCGCAAACAGCTGACAATTGTTCAAACTTCATTTTCGATAAGAAGTTGAAATAAAAAGGAGTGTTTGGGCTTTGGTAACAAAGAGGATGAGCAAGAAATTTGAAAATACTGCTATAATAATCTAAATGCGGGCTTTTAAACATTTCAGCTCAACCGGAGTTTTAAGTTCGCTTTTATACAGCGCAACTCATCTTGAGTTTTTAGAAACCGAGTATGAAGCGCAAAAGGCCGGGTACGCTGATTCGTGTACAACCAAATTTTAAGTGTTTCTTTTTCGCTCTTTTTCACAGATATGGTTTCAAAAGCCAGGAAAAAGTGAAACGTTTTGAATATGTTTGGAAAATTTGAATGGTTTTTGGGCAGCTGTATGCTGAAAACGCGCAATTTTAATACAATTTCCAAAATGCACGGCAAGTGTTTAGCTGATCCAAGTAAACAAAAAGATTCAAGTTAAACAAAAACTGAAGAGATTTGTTATTGAGTTGTACTGTTTAAAAACCGACCTACGTAACAGACAAGAGCTGCTACATAGCAGCTCTTGGCTGTCCAAAATCCATAGCTGCTTCACCTAGCTACTGCGAATTTTGACACTTGCTAAAGTGATGCTATGCTATGCTTTTGGAGCAGCTATAGCATGCACATTGAACACACCCCAGATAGTTTTTGATGTTAAGTGCCAGATCTCACAACATAGTTCCTCACAGTCGAATTTCAGGTACTAAGAATCGAGCGATACGAATTTCTCGTAAAAATGACCTTTCGACTCTTAAATATGACTACTGTGTAAAAATACAAATCATAGATTTTGCTGAAATACTCATGAAAATTACATGAAATTCTTATCAAATTCATTCGGTGGGGTGAAGTGCACTAGATTGGCACTAGTCTCCAGCAGAATTAGACTGGAGTACATTTTGACATGTTTTCAGTTTTGCTTGATTCTTATATGCTTTTTCAAATCTAACAATAAGATCCAACAAGTAGACAATTAGCACCCAATTTACAAAGGGCTTGCTATTTGAAGTCTGTATGCTTTTTGGCAAAGACTTATCTCACGAAATATTTTTGTATTTGTAGACGAGAAATCTACAACTTGAGTTAATTTCTTTATAAAGTTATACCTATAACTGGAATGCTTCGTTTTATATGCATGTAGACTACTTTCAATATTGTTTTTTACCTTAGAAAATATTTTTTATCGACAAATTATTGGAAATTTTGAATATCACATGAGTAAAACCGTTTCCGTAGCATGAAGTCAGAAAATCGCATATACATTCTGTCCCAAGACATGTATTATTGATTTTAATGTTCGGACTAGGTCGATTTAATATATTCGTAACAAAGAAGCTTATAAAATAGGTATAATTTCTTAATTCTTATAAAATATGTAGTATTAATCTTTGAAGTTCTTTTTCAAAGCAGTAACGAGGCAATAGAAATAACTGCGGACAATTCTCATATGTAGCAAATATATATTGGCCAAAGCAGGTACTCGCCAGCATGTGGACGTCCCAGGGGACTTGATAGGACTCGCTGGCGCTTCTGTGACTTCGGTTCGGAGTGGATTTTGGGCACGATTTCATGACGAACCGGCAAATGCCGTCCACATGTTAGCTCACAAGCTCATAAGCAATTGGCCTGCCCTTGGCCAATATGTGTTTGCTACAGTAGATATAAGGGCATATAATTTTGTTTAGGAAATTTTCAAATTTTTCTGCGACTAAGGTCTTCGAAAATATGCTTTTTATTTTATTAGAATCGGCAGATGAAATCTATTTTAAGCCTTTTCTGTTGCGAATAGACATTAAATCGACCTCGTCCGAACACTAAAATCAATAGTAAGTGATTCATTACAAGTGGTGTATGGCTATGATAAAGGGTGTCCGAATACTAGAGTAGCTATCATAACATTTCGCTCCAGAGTTTATTGGAATTTATATCGCTATGATTACGAAAACACAAAATGGAGCTGCATATTTCTCTACTTTTAGTGGACAATAGTGCATTTCCCGAATGAAATAATTTTTATTCCAAGCGAAAGAAAAAATATTCGCAAGTAAATCAAAAGTCTTCACACTTAAAAGCTAAAATTTTCTGTTTACTTAGACGGGCGCGTTGCTTCATTGGCATCATCCTAACTCTTGTGTATTTTTGCGTTGTTCATTACCACATAATAGAGCAAGAGCCAGCGCCTGTATAAAAAAAAACTTGAAACAAAACTAAATTAAAAGTTTAGCTGAATTCATGTACTAATCGAAAAATATATAAATAAAAAGGAAGTGCAAATGATTAAAAATTGATCGCAATTAATAAACTAATAAATTATTGCTCTGCAATCATTATAGGACTTCAAATTTGAAAATTGAATTGAAAACTATTGATTACTACAAAATTTGCATTATATCAAAAAATGAATTAAAAATGAAATATTTATACATTAAAGTCAAAATTTACCTAAGACATATTGCTTTAGCTTCCATTTTAGGGACCACAAATGGTGTTAAAATTTGTTAAGTCCTCTAGAAGATCGTTTTAGTGCGATAGTTGAGCAAATCGGTTCGTAAAGTTTTCTATTAGTTCTGCATGATTGTAATCTACGAGTATGTTTTCTTTGCCCTAGTTCTATAGTTATGTGTCTCACTGATCTTTGTTTGATAAACAGGGGATTTTTTTTCCAATTTCCAATATGGCTTTAACTTAAATATTATAAGCTTGAAAAAGGTAATTTTACCCGTTAAGTTCGGTAGTTGAATCGTTGAATTCTCAGATCCGAATTATGCTTTGCCTTAATTGTTTTATTGAGCGTTTTGCTCAACATAGATATGTTAGTTGAGGATGTTTGAATTCAATTTAACACACTATAATTTATGGATGAAGTAACAGAAACAATATATTTCTAAGGCTTAAATGTTTTGTTTTACTATTGCTGATTTCACCTTTTATTTGAGTTCTGATGATGTGGCTAGTTAGTAATTTTTTAATAAACTATTCCGTGTACCTCGAATGTATTAACTTATCTAAAATGGGACTTCAGAGTTTGTGATCGAATGCATTGAATCCATGAAAAAAATCAACAAAACAGACGCAATATAAATACCTTTATATAATTGGGAATTACTATATGTAGTGCTGTGCATCCGCTATTGCTGCACTGGTGCTACTTCTCTCTAACATGCCATATTAATTTTGTTCAAAGCCTATTGTTTTGTTAATGAAATTTGCCAGTCTGTCATTTAACACTCACCAGTCTGTCATTTCACACTCCCACTTTCAAGAGATTGGTCTATAATTACTAGGAGCATTGACATCACCACATATGAAAACTGGAATAATAAGAATGTGCTTTAAAATATCGTAATCGAATCGTACCTCTATTTAGTCGTTAATTATAAAATTAAAATTCGGAGCAGTAAAATCTATAATAATTTTCAGATATTCAGCTTTTATTGTGTCTATTGCTGCTGCGACATGTTTTAGATCAGCAATAATCTTTGTGATTGCTTCTATCGTAGCTGGGATTAAAAAAGGGTGTTCTCATTTATTACATTTCTGTTCCTAGTCATATTTGATGCTTGAAACTGCTCATTTATTTGAGCACCAATAGATGAGAAGATATAATTGCGTTGCTGTTAGGCTAAAAGAATGGCTGTGACTTTAATTATTACTTGGATTCTTAAGGACATTCTAGAGTATTTTATTGTTACCGTTTGCCTTCCTAATATTTTTAGCTAAATATTAAAATAGCGGTGTCTATCGGTCAGACCAATAGACACTGCCAAAGAAGAGGATATACTACCTTAGAAATATGGATATCAGAAATTAAAATATATCTAGATTCTAAAGGAAAATTAATATTCAAATTCAAAAACTACAAAAAGAAATATTTGAAAACTAGAAAAAGTTGAATAACAATACCATGATTAGAATTACAACAGTGAGTTTATGTACTAAAATTAATGGGACGGCAGTCAATATGTCAAATGTGTTCTTTTTCGTAAATTAAAATTTCTGTAAAATATTTTCACGATACAAGAAAATATAGTGTTGGAAACTATGAAGTTTACACAAAAGCTGATGACCGCTTTACTTTGGATTAAATTTCATATTTTCTCCACAAACATTTGTAGTAAAATATTGCTATATCGCTTACATATAGAAGTTAGTTAGAAATGCTAATTTATTTAATGAAAAAAGAAAACTACTTGTTTATGGAAAAGTGGATTTATTTCACAATTTTAATCACGTTACTTAAACTAGTTCTTTTTATAAAAAGGCTTTTAGTGGCTGGAATCGAACAGTGAACTTTCTTAGTCCCTGAAATAGTAAAAAAGGAATCAAATCATGGTTTTAAAAATATCCCCCCGCCGTTGAAGTCCCTCTGGCGAGCAATAGTAAGTGATTGTTAGAGTTAAAGATGATTTTGCCCAATCATATAGAAGGTGTGGTAATGGCTTTACTGGGAGGTAACAGTAAACTTGCACGGGTATCAACGCTTATCAACGAAAGTAATAGTCACTACGAGCGCTGAACAATAATTAAAAAAATAACAGATATTCGAAAGGGCTTGGCGTCTTAGTTCCATCTCTTTCTATTACGTATCTGTGATCACTTTCTTCTATATAGGTTTTTATGAGAAGATAATACCTTTTTCATGTAATAATACCTTTTTATGTATTGAAATTCACCTACTCCTGAACTACTGGCCATCCCATTCTAAATTAATAGTTAGCATATACTAATGCCATCATTTCTTTGATTTTTGTTAAATTAAGTAGAATGTTTTCGTTTATGTTCAGATCTCTTAATATTTTGAAATTTCTTTTTTGTGTTAATATTTCTTCATGCATATAAATCGCTTATGTACCTTTTGTCGTTTCCTAGTTCTTTTTAAAATCAAAACCGCAGCGCAAGTCATAGGTAGCTTCTATCTAACAACTAACAGCACATAAAAAACTGGTGAAAATTGACGGTTAAACTTGAGGCACAAGTGTGGACAGTAAAAGGCATGCATCTGACGCATTCACATCAAGGCATGCGGTATTGAAAATGAAATTGAAAGTTGAAATGAAAATTGAAGATGAAAGCGCACTAGTGTGCACATAGCTTATTATTACGTATCAGTTTTTCCTGGAAAACCCATAATGATTTGGTGGAATCATTAGCTAAATTGTTGCTTTCTCTTTTATCTCTAGTTAAATTTTATACGAAAATTCGCATTTTACCTGAACTGCATACTAGTTTGTAACCGCAAAATATGAGTATATTTACTGTATGTTTAAGTCATGCGTTTTTATTTACTTGCCATTCTTTTTGTTTTGTTTAGAAGAAATATATTTCATTTGGGAAACGGAATTTTCTTTCGGAATTTTTCTTTACTATACATTAGTATACACTTTCTAGAAAAAGCCTGCGTTTATTTGCTTCAAATCCGTTTAAACAAATGGAATTGTTTTTGTGATATGATTAAAATTAAAAAAATTTATTTTTGTAAAGTATGCACTGGTTTCTCCTCAGACATCAGCTCGTACCCAACTGGTTACTAACAAAAATAAAAAAACACTAATTATCTTCCACTCCAAGTGGTCACATAAGTCAGGTATGCACTATGAGCTGATGTCTGATGAGAAACTAGTGCATACTTTCGAAAACACTGAGTTTAAAAAAAAAATCAATTTTAATCATCCCACAAAAATAATTCCATTGGATTCTGCTTTCGGAGGTTTATTCCACAAAACGATCCAGTTTCACGTATAAAATATTCTGTGCTCTGATAAGCGTTAGAGCCGATAGGCGTTATTTATGCTAATTTATAGACAAGGAGGGAACCGCGATTACATATTAATAATCTTTATTAGTTTGAACTGTTAAATTGATCTGTTAAAAACAAAGAAGATGTGTTTTTTTCACTACGTAGATCTTTAGTATACAACGTACAAAAATGTATTAGAAATTTATTTATTTATTATTAAAAACTGTAAAACGAAATAATGGCACCTTTGCTAGAAGACACACAAAACCATGGTTGAGAAAGGCTAAGGTCGAATACTAAAGATCTACTCAGTGAATAGAATAAAGGAAATTTGTAAAAACCTATTTCTTTTTGAACGCAGACTATTTCTAGCAAGTATATTTTGAAACAGGCTTGCAGCCGGAATATTATTTTTGGTAATTAACTGAAATACTACCCTCCCTCAAATGGAGCCATAAAACATAAAGATCTTAATTTTTCAATATTGTCAGAATATAATTGGGCTAATGTTACGGATACTCAAGAGCCGGCATCATTGTTGCCTTCTCACCATAGACGCAACTTTATTTCAACATGAATCGAAACAATGTAACCCATTCTCTCCATTTCTAAACGAAATTTTCAAACGTTGCACTAGAGAACAGAAAACTAGACATCAGCATATTTTCAATTAAGTGTTGATGGTGGATCGTAAGACGGGGCCACAAAGGAAGAAGAATGATCGGCTAGCATGTGCTTATCACGTTCCTCAAATAACAAGGCCCAGTGTTTAAGAATGAATAGTATATACTGTCTGATCGTGGTTCCGAATTCCCATTGTAGTTGCCTTTGAATTTGTTTTCTTTTTTTTAAGTATGTATGTATGTATGTAGGTGGAGTGACTCAAGATGAGTTTTTAACGATAATAGCACTTGATTTATTGGATGGTAGGCTATAAATTAAATTAATTGATACTCAAAGGGCCCGGATGGACTTATTGTCCACCAGTTTTTCAACGAATATATCTCAAATTCGATTTCCTCTACGTTGAGTGGATCGAATATATCTGAAAACGCTTACTTTGTATCTGAAAATTTCAACTGAATTTTAACCTTCTTATGATAGCTGATAAAGTGTACTTGATCCATATCAATATTTGCAAACACAAAGCCTACTCGATGATTTTCAACACATTTGCAGTATGTCCCTACATTCAAGCCCCCTTTCATGTTATTTCGATTTAGCAGTCGTCTCTCCTTACAAGATTCTATCTCGTACATACCTTGTTTGGCTTGGCCCACATGAATTATACTCTACCCTTCATTTAAAAATTAGAGCACATACATATGTATTTACATTTTTTCAATATATATAATGCACGTGGATTTTCTGTCTTTATTCTCTTGCAAGGGTTTTTTTTTGGTAAAAAAATAGTTAGTTATACATTTGTTCAAACAAGTTTTTATCTACCCAATTGAAATCTATTTCTGTGAGCAGCAACCGGAAAAGATAAAGAACTGTTATGTATCTGCATTGATACGAAGGATAAATTTAAAACGACGTAATAATTGTTTTGCTACCTGGGAGGAAAAGTAGATGTTTGTGCGTATCTCATAAGGTTTTGTTTCGAGCAGGTAAATCTCAAATAAAATACAAAGGCAAAGTTCCGTATACGTATATTGACTATCGAAAATAAATATCAAATTGAAGACGGAATTTATTACGATTAGTGAATATTAAATGATATGCTAGTAATAGGTGACCTTAGTCAAATAGTGGTAGCAGGTAGACTTTTGTATTGAATTCTTTTTGAGCCTCTGACCAGTTATCTACATCAATGAATCTTGTAGTGATCCGTCCCAAGATTAATTATTGAGTTTTTTTTTTTAATACTTTGATGTTCGATTTTGACTAAAAAGTGTTGACAGCTATGCAGCAAGATTGAAGAATTTTGACTTCAGGTTTTAGATAACAATGAACAATATTCCAATGTTTTATGGTGGTTGAAAAATTTACGTAATGAGGTGCGAAATTCTGGAGCCGGAACGACAATCTCTTTTGCAATTAAGATGCTTCCAGTAATTTTTAATCAAATCCATCGAAAAATTGATTAGAAACTGAAAATAAATCTAGTTTTCCATTTTGGCTCTGTCGCATGTGAAATTAATAAAATTTTTCAAGTATTTATACCGAATAACACATTGCACTATCTGAAACCTGATGTCAATATATGACTAGTCAAAATTCATCTAATCCGAGTAAGATCAAGGTTTCTGTCCGAGTCTTTCACCTAATTTGATTCCGAATGTTTGAAATTTACACCAAATTTTGTAGACTTTTAAAACAATTTTTTTTTAAAGATTCTTATTTCCTTTAGTAGATTTATACAAAGTGACTCAGGTCATGCTGTCTCGACACCATCCACGTTTGATCATTGGTATTCCAACAATGGCGCTCTACAATTCGATTCACTGGCTAATAAAAGTGGATCAGGAAAGTTTTCGCTCGGAGGTAAAATATATTGAAGGATACAGCAAGGAAAAATGGATTTAACGAAAAAATAATTGGAAATATCGAAAAGAAGATCAAAATGCAGCATGATCAGCTAACGACGCTGTTTACACAAGAAGAACAAAAAAAAACCATAGGAGTTTCAATTTCCGCCAAATTTCAAAACTGTCCGGGAAAAGTGTGAAAATTTAAAGGATTACTTGCCCGAAATGCGATAAAAAATACATCTGTCAAACAAAGCGGCCAGTTGGTGTTAGATTAACTGAACAAAAGTAAGAAGCAGTCTCAGCGAGGAAAAGAAACACAACTTTAATGCGATCAGTAGTAGCGAAACATACTGGAGGAGGAGCAAAACATAACATCCCAGCAAACAATTTAGTGAGCGTTCACTAAAAACGATAGTTTCTCGACAGTCAACAGACATATCCCTCATACGAAACCGAGTCTATTCGTAAAACGATACGCAGCAATGCTTAGGATGACCGACGCAATAAACAATGCAAGCCATGTGTGTGTGCCCTATGGCCTATGCGGCTCAGTAGCAGATTTTACATAGATTCTTCTCCTAGTTTGCTGGTCGATATATACTCGCTAAAACCACATTTTTTCTAACTCATTTACGAATCGTTAAAAATGATTCTTTTCGTATGGCCATTTTAGTAGGACCAATGAATCGTTTTCGATTCATTTGCGAGCTCGTTAACGACAAAAACATTCGTAAAATATGACTCTTTTATGAATTAATTACGATGCATTTGGTTTGCTGGGATGGGATAATGCTAAGGTGATCAAGCGGGTACAGCATTTACGAAAACTAGATTCATGCGCAATAAACAGGAATACAATAAGCTTTTGTCATGACGTCTAATGTATAGCACGTACACTAGCCATAATGTAAATTAATTCATTTTATTCAAGACCAATTTTATGGTTTGTGCCTTCGCTGTGAATGGTAGGAATATAGAATCGGCACATGCGCTTTTACCCACTACGATTTCGTATGATTGGATTTTCTTCCTGTTTCACGTCGCAGTCATAGCGTGTGGCGGTGGCTATAAAAGGCACAGCGAGGCGAGTGGAAAGCATACTTACCTGGCGCAGGGGTTACCGTGATCATGAAGGCGGTTCCCCCGGAGCGAGGCTTGGCCATTGCACTTGGGTTGAGTTGACCTCCGCGATTATCCCTAATGCGGATAACTCGTGCGTGAAATTTTTGGTAGCCGGGAATGGCGTTCGCGCCGTCCCGACCATAATTAGCCTCAATTTTAAAATCTTATACTTAGGGTGACTTTTGTCGTTGGAAATGATGTCATGTGAAATCTGAACAATTGTGTGTTGTTTAGTGTTATTATGTGATGGTTTAAATACGAATTAAAATATGTGAAAGATATATTATATTAGTTAAAAATAGATTTATGCCGCCCAGCCCACTAGACTCGGAGATCTGGTTGCATGCAGACTGCGATAGTTGCGAATAAATTAGATCTGAAACTAGTCCACAGCAGTGCTGTCGTTTTACTGCAATTGCAGCATATCTGCTGCAATTTGATGCAGTTTACTGCAACATTGCATTTACGTTTTATCTAATGCATATTACGAAATTTGCTACTTGTATGTACATATTTAGTATGTTAGTTTCGCTCTGTTCAGTTATATATGCAACCGCTAGCCATTTTGAACTAAGAATGAATAGGAATTTCCCCAATTCTTAATCCTGGAGATATAACTGTATATTGTAATTTATTTTCTTTAATATGGAAAAACTGATATGAACAATAGTATGTATTTTTCACCAAACGACTAAACTCGAATCTCATATCTTTAAAAAAATAATGATACATCTTTTGTTGAATATGGTTTGTTATTGCTATTTCAAATATGAATGGTTGTATTTTAAATCCATGTAGGAAGACTTTTATGTGTACATATATGTATCTACCTATAGAAGAATCAATCTACTGCAATTTATAGCAATCTGCTGCAACTTCGGAGTTTTATTTACTGCACAAAGAAACACTATAACGACAGCACTGGTCCACAGGCAACGAATTTGGTGGCAGATATCGCATATCTGCAAACAAGTCGACGACTAGAATTCTCTGTCTAATTGACGCTTAAGTAATTTATATATATTCAAACCATCAAACACATACTAACGATCAATGTCCAGCTTACATCTTCGTCCGTTATTATACAGTGTTTCTCGTCAGTCCCACTGAGTAAACGTAGTCTCGAAAATTAGTTTTTCTGCACTGCTCTACTAAACACAAACGCTCTATCTACATTTCAGTACTTTAGAGATATTCAATGATTTGTGTTTTGATGTACTGGAGATATATGGAGTGTGAATTTTTCAACATTGAATTTAACATGTTGCCACAAAAAGTAAGGTTTTTCAAATTTTGTAGAATGATATAATAATGAGAAAAATGCAGATAGAACGTTTATGCTTAGTAGGGCAGTGCACTCATAAATTCATTTCATCCATCATACTCATCTAAATTGTACGATTATCATGTTGCGGCCAGCACTTCCCGTATGTATATTTTTTTAAAAAGTAAATTTTCATAAATCATTTTGATCTTCAAGTACTATATTCATTTGCAGATTTCAGTACGCTCAATATTAGAATCGCTTTGTAAAATTGCATCTCAACATGTCCCTCAATATGTAGATCAACTTTTCTTTTGCGCCATCAATTATAAACAATTTTAATTGTGTTCAGTGTCTTAACTGCCGCAATATTTCTAAGCGAAGACTAAACTTCAAAATAATTTCAGTCAGTTGCTGAGTGAAAAGGAACTCAATCGAAATAATCCAGTGCCTTTTCTCAAAGTTAATTGATGAATAGAAGAACGGCGGATCTGTTTCCCATCCTCCTCACATCCAAATAGTATCGTTTTCGAGTACTCAGTTTTACTCAATAGATGCTAGACGGAAACACTGATAAGGGAGGACGAAGATGCAAACTGGAATTTTCTCGGGGCAGGAGGACGTTTGTGTCGTTCAATTATAAGTCGCAGTCATAGCATGTGACGATGAGTATAAAAGACACAGCGAGGCTAGTGGAAAGCATACTTACCTGGCGCAGGGGTTACCGTGATCATGAAGGCGGTTCCCCCGGAGTGAGGCTTGGCCATTGCACTTGGGTCGAGTTGACCTCCGCGATTATCCCTAATGCGGATAACTCGTGCGTGAAATTTTTGGTAGCCGGGAATGGCGTTCGCGCCGTCCCGACCATTAATATTCTCAACAATTTAAAAATATATCCAAGGTTGATGTGATGCGGTTGAATCCAAATTATGCTGGCATTAATTAATTAGTCTGCAAGATTATATAAGTGATGTTATTTAATTTTAGTTGAAGGCCGATTTTGTTGTCAAATTTGTGTGAAAAATCACCCTAATGTGATTTAAAGATATATGTAGGATGTGTTCTTTCTTATTTACATTAGTCTATTGGACTTTTGGAAATTTACTCTTCAGTCACATGTTTACATTTAATTGCATCAATATTTGGAGTAATTTAGCCTGATTGTTTCAATTTATTTAAATAGAATATCTCTATTGAACTTCAATGTCATATACAGTGGTATGCACTGTGAGCTGGTGTCTGATGAGAAGCATACTTTCGAAACCACTTTGTCAAATAAAAATTTTCAATATCAATAAAAAAAAATTGTTTTTCAATTTTAATCATCCCGCAAAAACAATTCCAATTTGATTCTGCTTTCGGAGACTTATTCCGCAAAACGATCGAGTTTCCCGTATCTATTATTTTCTGCTTTGATATGCTTTAGAGACGATATACGTTGTATATGCTGATTTATAGACAAGAAGGGAACCATAATCACAATTCAATAACACTTAACTGGTTAAAAAATAAAAATATATAGAAATTCTGTAGATTTTAATATTTTGTGTGTCCACAACAGCTTTAAGCCGATTTGGCATTGAATTAACTAATTTACGGGTAACATCTGGTGATTTTTACTCCATTCGAATTCCAAAGCCCGTTTCAGATTATTCTTGTTGGAATGTTTCCTGATATTTTGTTTCTATTGCCCATACATTTTCAATAACGTTCATGTCTGATGATTGTGGTGGTGGCGTCATTAAATGGGGTAGTTGTATATCAGTCATGCCTGAACAATTCCCGATTTATGTTTTGGGTCGTTGTCTTGATAGAATGGAAAAGTGGACCGAATACTCTAATCTTCAGCGCTTTGCAACAAATTTAATCTTTAAGAATTTGAAGATACATGTGCTCGTCCATTGTTGTTTCAATAAAAGCCAGCTTTCCTGGAGCGGAAGCCTACATACAGCCCCATACCATAAGACTTCCTCCGCCGTGCTTAACAGTTGGCTTTAGGTTTTCTTTATTGTACTCTGTATTTGGCTTTCTCCATACGTAAGGCATGCCATCTGAGCCAAATGTATTACATTTTGATTCATCGGCAAAGATGATTGAATTCAAGAACTCCTGGCTCTTACCGTGCTCTTTAGCAAAGTTTAATCGACATTTTTTTTTTATTTTTGAATTGAATTGAAAAATAGTTTTATTATAAATTATTTGTAAAATCTTAGCCTAACTTACAGTTTCATTAACAAGAAAAAAACTTAAAATCTAGCTGCTATACTATTTTGGCCTGCTGGCTCTATCGTTTTTTTTTTGGTTATTTTTTGGCATAAATTTTGTTTCTTACACACTAATGATATCACCCAGGCTGTACAACAACGGGGATTACACTGGTTATAGTTTCCTTAAACATTACCTTATCGACTAAGCTTATTGTTAGGACTGATAAATGGTTTTTTCCGGACAACTCGACCATGAAAATCGTGATCCCGCAGTACTCGGCGAAAAGTTTCCACACTACACTTTTTGCCAAGGCTTTCGTTCACTTCGGTGGTCAGTTTTACCGCGGAGAGTCTAGGATTAACCGTAATTTTCCGCACAATGTATCGCTCGTCAGCTTCTTTGAAAATTTTACTTGGTGCATTTCTTCCTTTATCATGCACCCGGTTCTCGTGCAGGAAACGCTCAATAGTTTTTTTTTGGACAGAGTACATGAGTTATATTTATAGAGTACATGTGTTTATATTTACCATAGAAGCAATCTTCCGCTGTGATTCGCCGTTTTTAAAATAGTTTATAACCAACTCCCTTTGTTCTATTGTCGTACTAGAACCTATTTTCTATTCGTGAGAACCTTTTCAATAACGAAATCACACTTCAGACGAGAACAAGGCAATTAAGACAATTATCAAGGAGGACACACGAAAAATGCTTTTAGAACTTAATGGTAGAGTGCGAAATCGGTAGCTCCTAGCGACTGCATAAAATAAGCTGTGACATGTAATTTTGATGCTAATTTGTTTTTTTTCGAATTTTAAAAGCGGGAGACGCATTTATTTGTTTTTCGGGTGTTTGTTTCATATTCGTCGAAGCTGTCATAACCATTCTACTTTAGTTTTTCATAATAAAACTTTTTCCTTTAAAAAAATATGCCTTATGAAAATGAAAAGTAGCTAGTGCATGAAATAAGCTGTGACTCACTGTATATAAATGAAAATTTGTGGAAGCTACATTTTAATAATTATAATAAAAGTTGGACGAAGTATTTTATTTTTTAGCTCCAGGTCATCTATCTGGTATCAGATGATTTAAAAATTTATCACCACGGACTAACAGGTCTATGTGTGGCCTTGTGTCAGCCAGTAATACCGAACCAATTTTATTTTATTTAAACCATCAAACACATACGAAACAATGTCCAGCTTACACAAAAGAGGAACGAAGATGCAAACTAGACTGCCGGGTATGGGGGCCGTCTGTGTCGTTCAGTTATAAGTCGCAGTCAAAGAGTGTGGCGAGATATATAAAAGACACAGCGAGGCGAGTGGAAAGCATACTTACCTGGCGCAGGGGTTACCGTGATCATGAAGGCGGTTCCCCCGGAGCGAGGCTTGGCCATTGCACTTGGGTCGAGTTGACCTCCGCGATTATCCCTAATGCGGATAACTCGTGCGTGAAATTTTTGGTAGCCGGGAATGGCGTTCGCGCCGTCCCGACCATAATTATTCTAAACGAAATTTCGTAATGTGAGCATCACGTTTTGTCGCGAGCTATGGCCACCTCAGATATTTCGCAGCAGAAGGGGAGTCACCACATATTCTACCTAGTAACTCATTAAAATTATAATTGTCCTATTTCATATATCTCACCTAAATTGCACGAACATTCCCTCCGAATCATAAACTCTCATTTTATTGCTCATATGTCAAAGTGTTCTTTTAACTTAACCCATCGTTTAAATTTATTGTTTAAATTTATTACTCTTATTCAAGCCAAATAAAATAGTTTATTTCTCCGCTGCGAATAGCAGAAATGTAAAATCAGCACATGTGCTTTGGTGCCGTTAGGATTTTCTTCTGATTTCGCGTCGCAGTGACAGCGTGTGGCAGTGGCTATAAAAGTATAGCGAGGCGAGTAGAAAACATTGTTACCTTGCGCAGCGGTAACCGTGATCATTAAGGCGATTCCCCCGGAGCAGCCATTGCTCCTGGGACGAGTTGAGCTCTTATCCCTAATACGGATGGCTTGTACTTGAAATTTTACGGATTGGTTTTTAAATTTAACAAACATGTCCGATTGACCAAGCCGGATCATAATTATTCTCAACAACAAAATGTAGTTCTAAGTGCAGGACCGTTGACCCATTGCTGCAAAATATATGTTTCTAGTACTAGTGCATCGATGTCCAGATATTCTAGGTGAGTATCTTTAATTTGGAACAGAAAATATGTTTGACTCCAAATTAATAAAATGCTGAAAAGCCAGCTTTATATCTGCAGCAACAAATCTCTCCGAAGAATATTTACGTTTACCGCTTTGCAATGCCAACACCATTTGGCTTGGCGCTTTGTTACGGCGCGGCGCAACGATATGAGTATACTTACCTCAAGTTTAATAAAAAGCAATGTAGCTACGTACGTTTGGAAAAATATCATCAACTCATATTTTCTTTTCTGATCGATTCGACTCAAGCCGATTGAGTTTTATAAGCTGCATGTGTACTTCAAGCAAGAACCGTAAAGTAAACATTATTAAAAGCGAATGCGATCATGGTATCATAGCGCCATGGTATCAGCACCGTATGCGAGTCCAAGAAACACAATGAGTATCAAACATAGGCGAATGAGATCATGGTATCATAGCGCAATGGTATCAGCAGAATACATTGATACCACTGCTGGTGCCGGTATCAGTGTATCAGCGTATCAGCGTCTCAAAATTATTATGGATAAACACTGCAAATTACCCATGTCTAATTCACAATACCTTTCGAGGAATGCTCTGCGCTGATTTTGCTCCTACTTCTCCTGTTTGATGAATTATTGTTCGTGTAATCCTATTCGCAAACTACGAACTAATTGTCGTCTGCTGTGTATATGTATATTCCTTGAAATTCTTCTGTCATTCCGCATGAACTCTTTTTGACGGAATTGTTTAGTTGCATTTTATTTTCACAAGTTTCGTCTAGGAATTGTCTAGTTTGATTAGTTTTTTTCCTCGAAGTTTAGTTCCTCTATTCCTGTCCAATGCATATTCATGACACATTTACAACAAATCGACAGCAATTTCTAAAAAAATTGATAGTTTCAGAATTTTTGGTCCACTTCTCTCCTGTTTATCTTGCTATGTTTGTAGCCGTCCCTGTAGGGTTACCCCTAAGGCCTCCTTTGAACCGGTTTTTTTTTAGAAGGCAGGAGTGAAGTGGGAGAGGGTGGATACGTTGATTTGTACTTCAGCTTTACTCATGGATTATAAAAACCCGAATTAAATGTATGGGCGCATGTGTAAACAGGGCCTAATTGTTTAATTTCTTCTCCTTTCTTTCCAACATCCGGTTTCCTCTAGGTTCTATCCTTAGTCTTTTAATTTTTATCCTGTTTGTCAATGTTCTTCCTCCGATTACCAGTTAGTCTTGTCATTGTGCGGATTATCTAAAATTATACAAAGCAATAAAATCTGTCGACGACTGCCACCAGGTTTGGTTGATTTAGTTGTCCTTCGTCATTGGTGCCAATTCAATTACCTTTTGTTAAACATCTCGAAATGCCATCAAATGTCATTCACACATAAAAATTACCCTTGTTGGATGCACACAGAGTGTTCCTCGATGAGTGTTTTCTCTTTCACCTCTTACAAGGCTTTTTTGGTCAGATGTTGACTCTCAAATAACCATTCATGATAAAAGTCAGATATTTTTGATCCCATTTACGCGAAATAAAGCCTCCTTTCACTTGCCTTTGCTACGTCTTCCTAGAAAGCACAATGCCCTTGGGGTTGATCCTCTGCCGCACTTATTTCTTGATTTTAAAAACGTTCTGCACCATGTTGCATTGAAATTTTTCTAACATTAATTTTGTAGATTTGTTATTTCCTACTCCTATTCATAATAATCTTAAATGTTTTCACTTGCTCTAATTTGAATTGTTTGCAGGATTAATGAATATTGCCTTAAATATTATATGCTTTGAATTTTTCTTCTTCGAACATTTGTTTTTGTGTTTAAGCTATATATCTTGGTCCTTTCAATTGTCTTATTTCCTGCATTCCATCGTTTCTTTATATTTACAATCACATCAAATATACATTTATATCCACTCCTATCCAAATCTCTGTTAAAGATATTTCTGAAATAATCAATATTTAAATTCTGTACGCGCCCAATTTCGACCAATTCGCTTCTCAGCTTGACAAAACAGCTGCTTCCTCTACGTTTTCATTTCGTCTTATTTTTTCTCCCCTGGATTATCTTGACGACCAGTCCGAAGGTAACTACAACCACTACTTGAAAAGAGCCGAACACACTAGGTAAACGCTAAACTTAAACCAGCGACGAGAACAACAAATGCAATCTCCCGCGACAAATTGTTTGTGAAAATTCCAATTGATACTGCGAAATTAACCACGAAAATGTTTTATTCCTCTCTAGTGATGGCCGACGAATGGGAAGAAGAGTGCACGGTGAGTAGAAATCAATTACTATAGTTGTAGTCTGCATGAAATAAATTATGGTGTAAATATCGTATCCAATAAGATGCAATGTGATGACCGGCGTAGATTGTATCTAAATTTATAGGTTAAGTTCTTGTTGTTTCTGACCTTGCGGAATTATTTGAGCACATGAATCTTGTTTCCGGTAGATGATAATTTGCATGGCTTGAAAATATAGTTTTGGAAATGTTTCTTTTAGCAATACGAGTCGAGCGGCAAATCATTTGGACGTGGAAGTTATGTACCAAATGACGAGCCGAAAGTGACCACCACCCAACAGAACAGTGGCTGGGACAACGACGGTTGGCAGGACGAATCGACGTCGAAGAATAATGGAGACAACGGAGGAAATGATAACGACGGTGGATTCGGTGGCTACGGCGGAAATGATCGAAGTGAAGGTCGTGGTGGACGCGGCAGAGGTGGCAGAGGAGGCTAGTTAATATTTAACAAAATCTGAAAGTTTTATTTTAATATTTATATTAATTTAGGACGAGGAGGAAATAGAGGCGGTGGAGGTTACGGCGGTGGCGGAGGCTTCAATCGAAACAGCGAAGACGATGGCGGCTATAAGAGGGGTGACAGGGACGGCCAGAGAAATGGATTTGGTGGCGGCAGGAATAGGTTCGAGGATAGCGAAAATGGTAAGATCATCCAATAAGATGTGGATAGTTGCCGATTTCATTGCTGTATTTTAAAGATGGGAACCGTGAAAATACACGGGGCGGATTCAGAGGTGGTAGAGGCGGACGAGACGGTGGCGACAAGGGCGGTAGATTTGGCGATCGTGATCGAGACGGTGATTGGGGTGGACGAGATGGCGATAGAGGTGGACGGGGCGGACGTGGAGGTCGGGGTGGTGGCCGTGGTGGTGAAAATGGCTTTAGCGATCGCGGGAGATCAGACCGTAATGATAATGGTGGTGAAGATGGAGGTAAATGATTAATCAATTGACATTCTGATTTACCATTTTGATGACATTTTACATCTTTCCATCAAAGCCAAAGAAAAACCCCGCGAATTATATATTCCACCTGAACCTACAGATAATGAAGATGAAATCTTCAATACAGGCATAAGTAGTGGGATAAATTTCAATAAATATGATAAGATCCCGGTGAACGTAAGTAGCAGAGTCCAACGTCATGCAAATTTGTTCATTTCTAACACATTTTTATCTTGTCCAGGTGTCTTCAGGCGCACCACCACCAATATCATCGTTCGATGATTCGGGGCTTCGCCAGTTTGTGTTGGACAACGTTAAAAAGTCGGGCTATACACGTCCGACACCAATTCAAAAGCATGCCATTCCTATTATTATGAAAAAGATGGATCTGATGGCGTGTGCGCAGACAGGTTCCGGAAAAACGGTAAGTTATTGTGTTAACTGAAGATATATTTATATCCTATTTGTTATGTTTTTGTTTTAGGCTGCTTTTCTACTTCCAATTATCCATACACTGTTGGAAGAAAACCGTGACGTAGAAGTGGGACAACCTCACTGCTTTGTCATTTCGCCAACGAGAGAATTGGCCATACAAGTAGGTTATGATATGTTTCTCATGCTTCTCTGTATTTATTAGACGGGAAAGACAATTTAAGACCTGTCACATCAAAATATTTTTTAATATTTACAAAAATGCTATTGTGAACGCTCATAATTGTCTTTGACGCAATTCCATTGTAAATCTCATTCTAATTGGACCGACTTGTTCTAAATAACATTCTCATATTTTAATTTGCAGATTTTCAACGAAGCGAGAAAATTCGCTTTGGGCTCGTATCTAAAAATTCAGGTCGTATATGGCGGTACCGCTGTTAGACATCAAGGCAATTCCATTGCTGTAAGTATTTTTGTAACCTCGTATGACTTGCCTTTCAGAACCAATAAGAGTATGTTGAATTTGCAGAAAGGGACTCATATTGTTGTATGTACACCAGGCCGTTTACTTGATTTTGTTGAAAAAGATATGCTTCGATTTGACGATGTTCGTTTTATGGTTCTCGATGAAGCAGATCGAATGCTTGATATGGGATTTATGCCTTCTGTTACGAAAGTCATGAATCATCCGACGATGGCAACTGTGGTATGAAATTTTCAACTGTAAAGTAAATGTTGTATACCTTACGTTTTATTTATTTCAGGAACGTCGTCAAACACTCATGTTCTCGGCAACATTTCCAGAGGATATACAAAGGTTAGCTGGGCAGTTCTTAAACAATTACGCTTTCTTAGCTATAGGAATAGTTGGAGGTGCTTGTGCCGATGTGGAACAGACATTTTATCAAGTCAATAAATTCGAGAAAAGAACTAAATTGACGGTAAGTTTGACAGGAATAAATTTTTTTTTAGACAAAACCAATGAAATTTTTTCCATTTTCAGCAAATTTTGGAGGAGTGTGTTGGCGAAGGTGGTGTTATGGTATTTGTTGAAACCAAACGTAATGCCGATTATTTGGCATCCCTTTTGTCCGAGACGAAATTCCCCACAACATCTATCCACGGTGATCGATTACAACGAGAACGTGAAGAGGCCCTGGCTGATTTCAAGAATGGAAAGATGTCTGTGTTGATTGCAACTTCTGTTGCTGCTAGGGGACTTGGTAAGTTATTACATGATTTATTGAAAGAATACTGCTTATTTTATAGTGTAAGCAAAACATAATTTGACACATTCTTTGTCAATGTAGGTATTTCTTTAAGTCTATTCAATTGTTTAGAGTAAATATTGTATGTTCTATATGATTCAGGTTTTCATATGGTGCGAAATTAACATGAAGTAGTCATTTTAATCAGCGAATAATTTAATTTAAGTTTTAACTGAAATAAAATTTAAATTTACTTCAAAAGTAGCAAACACTGACAAATATGTGCTGAACCGAAATATTTAATTTTTTGCTTGGTTTTCTTAAAAATTGATTGATAGACGTAACACGTGTGTTTTTTGACATGCAAATAAAAATATACATACAAAAAAACGAAAACAAAAAAGCAAATGTCTACAGATAGCAAAAATATGTTAAACTTCTCTGTAGCCTGTGCGCAGTTAGCTGCTAGAATATGAAACATCGTCCAAAGATTTGGTGGAACCATATACTCAGGCAGAAATGGAATTTGAAAAGAAAACTGAAAAGAATTTTCCATGTGATTAAATATTCGTACCTATTCGAAGTGTTATGAAAAGCCGTTATGTAAGTGGACCCAGGTGGTTAGAGATGAATAGAAAAATTCATAAAAGAAATTGTTGGTAATTGTTGCTATGAAAGGCAAAGAATAGGATTTTGGGAACATGGGCAATAAAACTAGAAATAACTAATCGGCTGATAATCTATCTTGTTGATGTTCGGTTAGTAATCTCTCGTTCTTAAATCTGATTAAAAACAAAAGTGTTTCTGGTAACTGTACCGAAAAAAAATTACATTAAATTTACGTTGCAAGAACTCACACAGGTATTCAGTCGCTCAAGAAGAATTCCGCCCCTGGTCTAGGCAAAATCTCATATGGAGCAATAAAACAAATGAGCTCTGTAAGCAAACAAAATTGCATCAATGCACTAAATCTCGTAAATAAAAGGAATAATCCTGATGAAAATTAAAAAATTAAAAAGGTTCCTATATCCTAACTTAATTAACGATTGTATATCCATATCATTCATTAAGGTTTTTATCAAAATTGCAAAATAAATGACGATAAAAATTATCTGATTGCTGATCATGAAGTTCTTTCCAAGTTGCCGCAAAACTCTTTCACGTATATTAAAGATAAATCAGTTAATACATGTCTGAACCACATAGATGTGATTGTTACAAATACTAGATAATCTAAAGAAACTGTGACGCTTGCAATATTAGGTCTTGGAAATGCATCCGCATTGACATTATAAACTTATATAGCAATCCTTACACTTCCTGAAAACCTACGTTTTTGGATAATTATCTTTCTGTCTAGAAGATCGTTTTGGTTAGGTTATATTCGTAAATAATGGTTTGCCAGAAGGGGATGTTCTTAGCTCTTGTTCACAATGTCCTTCCACAGTTTATAGCTACCTGCCTTAAATATTTTTGTGTGTGCTGACGCCTTTTATACCCACACAAAGGAAAGATACTCTCTCCTGTTGTCAGCATCTTAAAATCGCTCGTAACAGATTTCAACTCAAAATTTAAAAGTTCAGGACTCCCAATGTTTACCTACAATTCTATTCCGATACCCATTCCTTTAATGAGAAATATCTTGGAAAACATTTATCAAGCCAATTACATCATTAAATACCGCACCAAACTTTGAGCTCACCTAGCTCAGGTACCGGAATTGATCAGGGGTAAAGTGACTCGTGGAACTAATCACTCCACACACATTGATTGAAAATTTATGAAGTTTTCTACCAGCTTCAACCCCTAGACCAGTACGAGGGTTGTTGTGGGATTACTTTACTTTTTACATCATTAAGTTAGATTTAAATGAAATATTGAATAAAGTAACAAAGACCCGTTACATATTACAAATGCTCACCGAAAGAAAAAGTAGAATTTAACCCCCAACAAAAGTCTAATAATGCACAGTTCCATTATCAGAGCTAAATTGTCAAGGCATGCATTGGCCAACTTATCACCAGGCTATTTTCTTTAAAAAAAAAAACTAAGAGCTTCCATTCTTAAAAGATGCTTAGTTCTGTCAGCACAAACTCCGTCATTTATAGCTTTCACAATGGCTAATAACCTCGCTAATCTCTACAGAGCACTCTAAGGTTCTGCAAAAAATCAATGTTAAAGCTAATAACATTTGCGACTTAAAATCTGGACTTTATTTTTAGTTAAAAGAAAAAACATAGAATTCAAGTGATCAAATTTATTAATGCGCATATTAAACTTGCATTTAGTGCAATAACAAGTAATAGCTAGCATCCTTTCTATAAGCTAATCTCATTTTTGCTGGTAATTTTGCCATAGATTCCTAAATTTCAATAGTGTCCATGGATTTCTTTTCTTATTTTTACATTTTTTTGCCTTAGATTCCTAAATTCCAATAGTGTCCATGGATTTCTTTTCTTATTTTTACATTTTTTTGCCTGGTAATTGTTGCTATACACCTTCCTTTTTAAGTTTGCCCAGAAAGATTCTATTAGAAAGATTTTCGATTTTTTGAAATGAAAACAATTTTTCGCAGCTGTAATTCCTTGAGCACATCATTAACGTAGTGTGCGGACACTAGATTTGATCAAAATGCAATTTACCATGTTTATGATATTTTCGCATAAACTTACTCAAAACTGATACGCTTTTTGGCATAATATACTTTACTCTCTGCTAAACCCGATTTGAAAAATACTGCTTCACTTATTCCTGCCTCACTTATTGCGAGCTACACTAACATCTTATCTAGAAACTTTGATTTATGTTTAAATTGCACATTGTCTGCTGCAGGACGATCTTTACACTCGAAATAATATTTTTGTTGTCAAGCCCTGGAATGTATTCAACGCGAAACGAAACGAAGTGTCAAATCCCATACAAAACCAGCCTGGCGCGGAATTTCTTTTCGTTTGGTTTTGCTCGTTTGTAATGTGTTCGAAGACGTATAACTGTCTTCGAAGACAACGCAGTGACTCGCTCTGAGATGGCGCTGCACTATGTATAAGTTAAATTTCGCGGTCATTTAATGACCCAGGTACCTTAAATTGATGCGAAAAATGTGACAGCTCATAATTTCATTCGAGTTTGCGGATATTTTATTCAAAAATGAGTGAAAATGGATGGATGAACAGCGCATCCTTGTAACAGTAGCATTTGTTTTGCCGATAATATCATTTTTGATACCGGTGAGTTCAATCTACATGCACCGAATTCAAATGTAAAGCACTTGTTAAATGTCATCAATCGCAATTTATACTGCCCCCGGTGTCGGGGTGCGGAACTTTATTTCGCTCGATTCCGCACAGACGTTTTCGCTGTATTTCGTTCGTCGAGTACATTACTAGGCTTCAACTGTAAAATACGATTCGTCGTCCATCACACATTTGTATGTAGATTTAGCAGCAAAATAACTCTGAGAAAATACTTTGTGTATCTTCTTAATTAATAAATTTTGTTTTTCTGTTTGACGCGGCTTTGATCTTTTTGCCTTATGTCGTATATCTATTTTTACAAATACTTTTTGATAGTTTTTCCAACCATATAAAACTTGCTTCCTAGTCCTCTGTACGATTTTGCACTCTGGCTCAGAGTTCCTGCTTTCAGTTGCGCTCTCACTTTGCTCTTACTTAAAGCACATTTCTTTCACGAACCTGGTTTTCTCTCTGCGACACATACGGAAGTAGTTATCTAGGCCTAAGAGAGGGTAAACTAAGGTTATATTTAAAGTGATAGTAATCAACTGAAATTTGTCCAGATTTCAAGTCGCAAACGATTAATCCTATAATTTACCAAAAAGCGTTATACATCCCTATATCAAATTATGGCTTAGTCCTAAGAGATTCAATAGCTTCATACCCCAAGACATCAAACAGAAGAAAGTTCAGCTCCCCAAAGCTGCACGGTTCTTTACAAACATGTTGTGGTTTTGGATCCAAATCTAGCCTTGAAGCTGGTTGTGCATCAATTGTGGCATTAGACAAGAATCAATATTTCTCCTCTATACGGCATTGGCTGCTAGTTTTGGGCAATTGTTCTTGGTTATAAAATAGGCTGGGAAAAAAATAACAGTCATCTGGAACAGTAATTGTTGCTTTGCCTTATTGGATAGACCATCCTCGATTAATCAGATCTCCCTTTTGATATGATCAGTGTTATGTTAAAGACATGGATCAGACATTGATGGTCAGAATAATCGGGATATCTGAGCACAGAGACATCCCTAAGGGATTTGTCAGACCTTATGGCTACAAAAAACATTTTTTAAAGATATCTCCTTATCTACATACAGATACAGGAAGATATCTTATCAGCTGTACTCAATGAAATCGAAAGAGCTTGGCAAAACGACTACCAGCACATGTGAAACAGTTGTGAGAAGCCTGTGGTTGTAGTCGAATCAGGACTTCAGAGAACACACGTGGTTTATAAAAATTAAACTAGAATATTTACAAGAAGAGCCTATAATTAACCAAAATTTGTTTAAGAACAAATTCAAGGATGGCTCTAAATGTTGTTGTTAGCTGTGCGGTGAAACTGAAAAAAATTGATCAAACTGAAAGAATTTATTAAGGAATGAGAGAGGTGTTTGATGTTAGCAGGAAATAATATAATAATTCTTTTACACTACTCATTGAACATAAGTTTGAGTATTTGAAGAAGATTGCTTACTTTAGTGATAGAGGCAAAATTGATATAAATATTCTACGGATTAGACATCTATCCTTGCGGAGAAAGCTCCGATTTTAATAAATGTCTTACATATTGATATATATTCAATTTAAGTGCTATCGGTATTATGTTTTAATCGCATTTACTATAGTAATATGTTACTGCATCCTCCTAGAAGCTTTAAACTTATGAACTAGAATACGTGCACACAGATTATTTCCTTTTTAATCGAAGTATTCTCTAATCAACACTTAGTCACATGTTATATATTAAGAATTTCTCATGCACAGTATTATTTCGGGTATTTAGATACATAAATGTAAACGCAAATATAGCTTTGTGATGACAAGCATTTAGCGAAGCAGCAATACAAAAAGTTATTTATGATAGCAAATCTAAGTTTAAGTAAATAAGCACTATTAACTTTTGGCATATTTAGGTTGAGTTAAGAATGTAGATAAAACGTTTTTCCTATTCGTATATATTATCCTTGCTCGCTACTATTTAGTATCCACCCCAGTAACTCTCTGACAGTAGTATGAAGCAGCTTCAATCATCTTTAATCATATAGACCGAAATCAAGTGGATACCGATGGAAAATACCGAAAGACAAGGCCAATTTAGTTCCTTGTAAGAGTGAATCAATTAATTAAAAAAACCATCCAATGCGGACCGCAATTCCGCAATCACAAAAAACTAAATGTATTTTAAATTAAGACAGCCTGATCGGTTATATGCCAGAAAGCAGAAACGAAAGAAAGCGAAAACTTTAATAAGAGTATTACAACCTCAATATTTTGAAGCATATACCCAGCTCAATTGAAGAATGGAAAAATTCTTGTTAAGTCACGCAATGAGGTGAAGAACAGGGACGTTTTCTCAAATATGAGTAATACACTTACAGCCACTATGCTACTAAATAAAGTACTTCTATTTTTTCCGCTTGGAGAAGCAAGAATCAACGAAGTTAGTTTTTAAATGTCTTCACTGAATCAGGGTTTAGCGTTAAAAAAAGATATAATTACATAACGAGTAAGTAAATTTGCACAAATGGATAAATTGTATAAGCCTAAGTCATAGAGATCGACTATGAAAGTGGTGCCAAATTTCAATTCGCATGAGGAGAAACCTTAACGAAGCGTCGATGGAGGAACGAATGGTGAATTGGAAGCTTTAAAAAAAGATCGCGATTAAACATGCAGAGTGTCGTCAGACGGTCTATGCTTCATTGGCACAACAGTCGCTGTTAAATTGATCAAAATGAATTTTTTTTTAAACAGCTACAAAAAAAAAAAACTTCAATATAACGATTTGAAATTTTATGTTCATTTTTATTGAGGTTAAAAGTTAACATTTTCATTATAAATAATTATTAGAAAACAAAATGGCGACCGCCCCAATAGATCGCCGCAACACCGCCAAAAAAAAAAGCAAATTGCGCCTCGTAAATTCCTGGACAAAATAAGCATCTGTGAACAAGTTATCAAAAATATTTCATTAGTTTTGAGTATAAACGACTGCATGGGCCTAAATGTTCAAAAGTATACCAATTTTTTTTTAATCGCTTTAGAGCTCTAAATTTAGGCCGTTCAGTCCTTTATACTCAAAACTAATAAAATATTTTTGGTAATTCCTACCACTCCAGCTGCCTGGGGAGTGGCGGGGACCGATGATGTTTCACAACTAAATCCTGAGCCAATTTGATTTCGATAAAAAATTATTTATGGAGCTTCTCAAATAACGGGTTCCTTTGCTAAAGCCGCAGTTAATGTGTTAAGCCAGCCCAACGCTAATACAACAGTAGCTTTTCTCAGTTCCAGAGTCGAAATATTTTAACAAAAAACACTTTCAATCAAATTACAGATATAAAACAAGTGGCGCACGTGATCAATTACGATTTACCAAAAAGCATCGATGAATACGTTCATAGGATTGGACGTACTGGTCGCGTCGGTAACTGTGGACGTGCAACAAGCTTCTATAATCCTGAACAGGACGCAGCACTGGCACCGGATCTAGTAAAGATTTTGAAACAGGCAAATCAAAATGTTCCTGACTTCCTTCTGTCGATGAGTAGCGGCGGCGGTGGTGATGGTGGTGGATATCGTAGCAGTAACTTTGGCGGCCGTGACGTTCGTCGGTCGCGAAACGTTGAAGTAAGTTGCGATTGAATGCATTTGATTTTTTCTTTATAAATATTATCATACTAAATGCAATCTTCTTTAATTACTCTTGCAGACTAATGACAATGCCGGCTATGCAGCTGCCACTTCTGAACCGGCTGCACAAGAACCTGATGAAGAATGGTAGATTAGATGTCAGTAAGATCTATTTAAGTGTTTTGATCTGTGCAATTATGCACATTGACATTGATTATTTGCTTAAAAATTTGATAGAATTAATTCCAATTCAATTAAAACCAGAATGTTTTCTTACCATAGTTCATATGAATCGTGATATATTTGAATCTGTATCACATTCAAGATTCAAACGAAAATTGAATTACAATGTAAATACTAAGTGACTTCAAGTCATTAATTTACGTTATTTTTCACAAGATGAACTGAATGTCGTCGATTTGTTTCCTATTGTCAGCACTTGATTTTTAATTGTTATTTTGAGTTGCTGACAACTTCTGTTTTTTGATTTTTTTTTTAACTTTTCTTAAGTTAAGCTGTAAGCTAGCTGTTGCATAATATGTCTTACGAGTATAAACTTATTTGAAAAAAAGCAGGTTTTAAGGAAGAAGAGCGTTAGTTTTATTGTGAGTGGAAGAGCATAAAGTTGTCTGAAGTATGTTTTTAATGCGGAAGGTTCTAATACATTCTATAAACCACACCATGTCCGGTTTATAGGAACTAGCATAATTTTTTTTGTGAAGACACTATTCCAAGTATATATAGTGATATTAGAATCTCAGTTTCATGTGAATGTAATGGCTAACAACTTTATGGACTTGCATATATCGAACGCTGTGAATAGAACGAAATGTATGAAATGTTTGAGTTCAAAAGCATATTATAAATAAATATAGATATAAATAATCAATAATGATGGATTGTTTCGAATAGTGAAAATAAACCGATGTCCATGGATATTAGTCATAGTGGTCATAGAAGTAGCTATTGATAGTTTTATCTGCCATGATTAGCGCTGTCACCTTACTGCAATTGTACTAATATCTACTACAATTTTGAACTAATAATTGTTAGCTCCTCTCTAAATGAATTCTACTACGCGTTTGTTTACTAAATTTTTTTGAGCACTCCAAACAACACTGGATGCTGGAACAAGCTTTTCATATCACATATTGGCAGTGTTTGTTGAATATTGCTTAGAAACTGTAAGCATTTGTCAGGACGTACTATGTTTGTTCTGAATTCCAAGTTTCAATTCCGAACGTAAAACAGCTAGTGTGAAGTGCATCCCTCTTTATTGTCAGAGAAGAAAAATTGTTTTGAAAATTATTTTAAATCGTGAATCATGATCCGAGAACGAAAAATAATGAATCGTTATTTCAAACTAATGGATAAAAGCGATTCGTAAGTTTAATAATATCGAATTATTGTTTTGTGGTAAATAATTTCAATGAGTTTTCCAACAGTTCGGGTGCGGAAAGTGATAGTAGCCGTAATACTGCTAATATGTATTTGGAGAATCGTCAGTGTTCAGAAATGAAAATGTGATCGCGTCCGATCAGGCCGACTAGTGAGTATTTTTTTTCGAAAATTTCATTTAATTTATGCTCATGATAATGGTTATTTCTTCCAGTATTGACTCTAATTCAGATGTTAGTAGTTCCACAATAAGGCGACATCAAACGGGGAAGACATCAAACGTTTAAAGCAGAGTTTATCAGGTACAAAGAACTTAGTTAAGATCCGAGTGCATATGCGAGATGTATTCAATTTTTTTTCCCATTTTGGACAATGGACACCTTACCATCTCTGGTAAGAATGTTTTATAGTGAATCAAATGTAGGGAAACATTTAAAATGCTGCCGAACAAAAACAACAGGTCTAATTGAAGAAAAATAACAAAGTAAAAGTGGTTCAAAAATCTTGCTACTTATGGACTTGTGAATTTACTCGAAGAGTCGGATGACTACCGAAATTTCTTTTCCAATGAATGAATAGATATTTTAGCAGTTACACTACTAATAAAAAAGCAACATACAGTGGTGAGGGAGGCTATTTAAGAGGCTAATCGTCACTCTGTCATTTGCTTCGAATATTTGAAATTTTCATTCCTGCGACAACCATCAGTGAAATAGTTCAAGAAAATTATAATGTACTTGTGAATTCCGGTGGAGTGTATCAATCTGCCCTTCTAATATATCGTTAATGCACTTTTCTGGCAAGTATTTGTTGCTGACGAGTCGTTTTTATTTCGTTCAGCTGGTAGCTATTTGGAGGTCGTCGCAAACAGGCTCCTGCTCTAGCGAGCCTTATGAGTTCGCCGATAGGGTCTTTCAGTTGCGTACTTTGTTTCTTGGCAGGCAAGGGAGTAGTGAAATCAGCCGTGACCCGGAAAATGATTGTCTGACGCACATAGGATCCTGGAAACACAAAGAACAAATACGCAAAAATAAGAAAATTGGCCAACAAATCGACACGGTTTTTGTTCTATTTAAATATTTGGTCCGACCCTGTCGTAAACTCACTCTGTGCAAAATTTTGTGTACTAGTCACGCTTAACCTCGTAAACTTCAGATCAGTGCTGGTCGCGTCGCTAAATTAAATACATGAATCCACCTTACCCAGAGCAATACGAAAATACAGCAGTTTCCAATATAATGTATTTTTATGAAGTTTTAGCCTACAAATGCTTAAGCAGAAAATGCACGGGTACTTTCTGCGGACTCAACTCTTCTCATTTAATACTTCCTATAATCCAAAACCCCTTCCACCTGGTTGTGCAAAAGCGTCTAAGGTTATTCGCTGAGCTTCTTCACCATCATATAACACCAATTCAATTTCAAACTTTTCAAATGCCTCATTGCCCTGAAGAATGGAATCGTTTAGTTGTAGACGAGGAGGCCACTGCAATTATTGCCATGATTGCCACCATCACAAAGCTGACTGCACACTTGGCCACGAGATGGGCCAATTATGATTTTTCGGTTGTGCATGAAGGCTTTCTTTGATGTGATGAGAAGAGAAAATCACTCCCAAAGCTATCCTGCGCCATCACCATTTCCATTTGCACTAAAGTGATGGCCTGCAGTGGCCGATAATTGGCCAATGGGAAGAAGCGATATTACACGTGAAAACCCACATTGACATCATCTCAATTTATTGACAGGCCTTCAATGAAAGTCAAATCGATTTAATTTTCTATAATACTTTTTCGATCATATTATTGCTCCGATATACTGACGATCAATAAATTACTTAATATCGATATTGAACTAAGAATCAGTATTTTTTAGAGTATTGTCTTGAGAGAAGATTGAGTTAGATAACCTAAAACTATTTCCTTAAGGCGATGATGAGCGTATGAGCTGTGAGTGTGTATTTAATTGCTCGAAATTCTGACCTTTTAAATTTTTAGATATTTAGGTGCTGTTTACACATGCGTCCATGCGTTTATTTTGGGTTTGGATGGCAGGAGTGAAGTGAAAGAGGGCACATCCACTTCACTCTCGCCTTCTAAAAAACAGGTTTAAACGTATGGGCCATATGTAAACAGGGCCTTAGCGATATATTTCTAATAAGTCAGCTTTATTGGAGAGTTCATATCATAGTATTATGCTAAGGGAAAAGGAGAAGGGAGAATCTCGGTTCGTGTTCTAGTGAATGTTCATTCTATTAGAAAGGAAATGGTAAATTAAACTTGTACATGAGTTTCATTTCATTTTGGGTTGAGAAAAACAAACATGTTCACTTAGGAATGAACTTCAGAATAAGTTATTTATTCTTTCATCTCTTATCCTTATAGCCATCTTTGAAGAGGTTTATTTGCAAGCTTGACTAATATTTGATGGGAGTGTTTGCATTCCTTTGTGAAAGGCCGCTGTTACAAATCGTGGACTGTGCTAAGAATTCCAGAAGAGAGTGTCGTTAGCATTGACAAACACTTATCTCTGGGCAAAAGTTGTTTGAGGTTCTGGTATATCAGCAGCAAACATTTTCAAGAATCGATCCAAAGATGGAGATTTGTGGCCCAATTAAAAGTGACGAATGCCCTCCTGCGACAGGGGAAACTGTCTACGATTTTGATGAACCAATCAATCAGGGAAGCCGAAATGATTAGTTTGTACCGTAGACCCTCAATCCATACGGAGTCAACGGCCTAAGCTAAGCAGTCATCCAAAACTCTTCGTTCTGGAAGCTGTCTTCGGCTGCTCTTTGCAGAATCATTAGAACGTGCACTATGGAATGTTTGAGCTATAATTTGGTGCTCATCGATGAAAATGGTTAGCTGCTTTTGAATCAATCTTTCGAGTAACTTTCCCAAATTTGAAAGCAGCGATTTGGACGAGCGTTGAGGACATCACACGATCCTGATGTTGTGGGAAGAGGGTATATTTTGACATGTTTCCAAGCAGTGGGAAAATATCCAACGTTGAGACAAGGTTTAAAGAGAACATAAAGATTTTCAAACAAACAAGAAGAATGCATAGAAGATTATAATGAAATTAGATATTTTATCTTTTCCTGATATGTGAAACTTACTATGAAATATTGTTGTTTTTGATCGCTTAAAAATAAGAGTAGAATAAAAGTATAAAAAAAAACAAAAGACTGCCGAATATGCTCGTAACTCTCACGTTTTGATACTATCCCTTTTGGGCCGCAGGATTTTATTGATTTGTAGTTGTGTATCGTGTAATCTAATATCCCTTTCGGCTATGTTTTACTTTGTTTACAGGCACAGTAGATAGGATGGTGTAAAATCATTCGAGGTTTTCGACTGCTTCGGGCACCAAGCTTGCAAGTAAAGACCGCGAGGTCGATAGACGAGCGAGAACTCTACTCGTAAACATTTGGAGGTGCTGTAAAAAAGTTTCTGGAAGGGACTTTTCAGCTAAAATCAAGCCACAACGACATTGCCTTTCGTTTGTAACAACTTTATTAGACTCGCAATTGAGTTTTCGAGGCAATACTATTATAAAAAGATATAAATCATTCAACCGAACAAATGACCGGTCGTGGTAGGTAAGACAGACTACAAAATTTTTCTCAGAAAATCAATAAAAAAGTGAATATCGAACAATATACTATATTTTTATTGTAGGGAAAATCGTGGTGGTTTAAGGCGACGCAATTACGTTGTATATAGGATAATTCTAATTGAAATTTAAAAAAACTGTCATTTGACCGGTCGTGGTAGGAATAGTGTTGAGTATTTTTTTTAAGTTTGTCTTAGGCTGTTTTATGTTCCTATACGGGAAATTCATACATACTATTTTGCGAACATTTAAGAGTTATAGTGATTTCTTTTTAGTTTAAAAATAATGGTGTCACTATCTGTACTTGTTGCTCTGAATTTTGTAAAAGAAATTCGATGATTAATAATTAGTCTCTCGAATTTGTAAACTAAACTCAACGAAAATCCTTTCCAGCAATCACAACCTTTCGTCAATTCGACTTAAAACATGCACACCGAAGGGGTAAAATATATTTTGTGAAAAATCAATAATTCCCAACCAAATTTCCATCGCTGCATATTTCCTTGGACCTGTCAGTATGTTTAGTAAACTGAGATAGTAAAGGTCATGTTACCGACAGCGGCCAGAACGTCGACTTCTACTTCACCACAGAAGTACAATACAAACTTAAATCAAAAATTCTAAAATGTGCTGGAAAAATGTTCGTTGTCCAGATTAATGAATTCGCATAGGAAAGTTGCGACAAAATTGCACACAGTATTCGAGTTAGTGGTTTTTGAAGCGGAAGATTCGTGTACGTACAACGGGTAATTCTCACCGATATTCCAGTCGGATCGTATATTGAGTGCATAGTGTTTTCGTCTAGTTGGTTGCTCTCAAACAAAACGCGAATAGATGTGGGAATAGTTTAGTAATTTTGATCAAAAGAAGTAAATTAAGTTAAGCCATTGTCTCGTTTTCGATGAATTCGGTTTGTGCGGGTGTACTTGTGCACGAGTAATAGAAAATAGCTTAAGCTAGCTGGAAAATGCGACAGAATCAAATTGTGAATAAATTACACCGCCGATAATAATGATGATGAACTTTATATAACAACGAGGGAATTCTTTGTGCATTAGTTTTCGCCTCCGCAGTTTTTTGGCGAATAAGTGTGGATCTTCATGTCGCGCTAGTTGCACTAAAATTAAATTGTACGATAGTCATTCGAGTCGAAACGAGTTTCTGGTAATTTGTCGGGTGGTAGTGCAGTCTCATGCCGTTGCTGTTGCAGGTTAAATTAAACTCTTAAATAGTATAAGTAATTCGCGAGATCCATTAAACCAGCGTTAATCTTGCGGGGAAGCCTAAGCAGTAAAAAAAATGATGAACAAGAGCTCGGAGCTACTGTTCAGCAGTAGCGGTGGCGCTAGTTCGAGTGGAATCGGTATTGGTTGCGGTGACAGTGCGGGTGGTGGAGGATCTGAACCAATCTCTTCTGACGATATTCACGAATCCGATGCCGGCATCGAAGAATACACCGACGACAATTTCGAGTCGAATTTACGCAGACGAAAAGGAAAAATCATTTCATGTGCCAAGGAAACAATCGAGAATGGTATGTAGTTTTAAATTGGTTTATTTTGTCTATGACTGGAAGTGATTTGTTTTGTTATTGATTGTGCCCGATACCCTATGAGGAGGCAAGTTCAAGTTGTTGTGCGGAATTGGTTATGCAATAGGTTTATGTAGTATGGGAGGCTTAGTTCGCTTCGTTGACCGTCTAGAAGTGTGGTGGGAATACGGAACAACTAGTCTATGCCTTGAGTCTAGACTATGAGGAGCCACTGTCGCATAGATTTGTATAAAAAATAAGCCTCGAATCTATGTGTGATATTGCTTGAGAGGTGCAGTGAGATAATTATTCACGAATGATTTTCTCCCTTAACTTGATGATGCGTGAAGGACACTTAGCAGGATGAGCATATAATGAATTATGCTCCCATGATTTATCTAGTTCTGTGGACTATTTTAGAACTAGTTCCATTTGTTTTATTTGAGTTAGCGACAATTTCGTCCTAGAAAATGCTTGAAAACTCAAAAGCTAATATGAATTTGAGAATAATCATAAATTAAGCAATAAAAAATTTGTACTCGACAGTTTAAAATGATAAAATCAAAGAAACTCCTTCGAGAATACTTCCATTTAACTAATTTGACTGAATAAATTTATTCAACGCTCGCAGAAAAACAATTACCCACATGCTGAAATATCTTCATTCGTGTATGCAAAGTTAGTCAACACCATCACTATCGGCTCATTTCTCAACAACCACAAGAAGCAGCTTTCCGCCAATCGGTATCACAATATATCCCTTAGTCTCAAAGCATCCACATCCGTACGTGGCATATGAAGTGCTTGAGGCAAAAAGATATGTAGTTGCGTGCTCGATTAGCATAAAAAGTATGATTAAGTTTGAGCTTATTGCAGACAAAAGATTTTTATGATGTTATTTGTAATTCTCAAGAGATGTTAAAATTAACCGGTAGTCTTTGTATCCATTTCTCCATCCCTTCTAATCATTGTACCATGCGCGGAAAAGGTATCTAGAGAAATAAATGACTTTCATATTATCTTCTCCGACGGCAACCACGCAGGAAACGTTTTTGCTACTAATAGTGGAGAGTGAGTGACTCCGGTGGTATAGAGCGCGAATTGAGAAAAGTGATCGGGTTAGAGGGTATCATATATTTCAATGGAATTGCTTTGGGGATGTGGAGAAGGAAGGTAGTTATTTATTCGACATTTTCATTTTAACGTTTAAATTGAGAATCTGCTGGAAAGTTGACGGGGTGGAAGAGGATAATTGAGTATTGTGAGATAGGTTGAATTGAATGTCGAATAAATTATTCTGGGTCATAAATTGGCAGATAAAATGAAATGTTTGGTGAGATATCTTGGATAGCGGGATGTCGAGTGGCATGTGGTGACCGCAATTATCAAGGATCAGAGTGAAAAGTGCAAAGTGTTAACAGAGAGCGATGTATTTATTATTTTAAATTGTGGCAAGATAGATGAGATTTATTGGTGGTGTAATGAGAAAATGCGAAAGTAGAATGGGGTCGTATGTAAATGTCAATTGTATTTTGATATTTTTAATCAGTTTATTGTTGCAATGAACAAGTTTGCTGACGATCTCTAAGGTAATATGACTTTCATATAGAAAACAACCGTTGTAGTCAGCTCATACAAGCTGAAGGAAAACGTAATCGGAAAAAATACAGCATGAAAGAATGAAAAAGTATTGATGGATCTGTATGTTTAACATACTGTGATTCTGACTTAGATGAAGTGCATGGTGGCATCATCTGCAGAAAAAAAACTTAGAGTTATTCAAACTATCAATTAGTTAGAAGTGTAGCATGAATCAAGATAGTACAATCTTTCTACTACCTAGGGGTCAATAGTAAAGGGATTACAATATGGAGGAATACATGCGCGGGCAGCTGCTCAAATCCAACAAAGCCTTAAACATTTATTTATTTATTTATTCATTCAATCTTATAAGTGTTTCGATAAAGTATATTTAGTAAATAAAGTAATAATTAAAATTAAATTACTTAAATTTATGTTACTTACATTAAGTACAACTACTAAATACGAGAAAAACTACAAAAGTTTTGCCTACGAGCTAGCGAAAAACGATAAAACTATTCTTTAGAATATTTTTCAATTCGTTAAGGCGCTGCGGTAAGGAAACAAGATCAAGGTGGTTTTCTTCTCGGTATTCGCAAAAGCGGAGAATAAAAGCGCGACACGGACATTCAAATTGGTTGTGGCGAGATTTCGGAGCTAAGATTTAAGGTCGGAATTTTTAACCCTTTCACTGAGTCATATGGATACCTTATCAAGTTCTGATATTTGACATAACATATAATAACGTGTAGTTGAAATATTGTAAGCTAACCAGCGCTTATAGTATAAAGAAGTGATATTGAATATCGCAATGGAAGAGTATGTTTTATTTTTGTAGTGGACTACAGTCAAATGTTGCAGTAAACGGGATTGGTATTTTTGTAACTAAAGGTGCATGTAACAAAGAAAGGGTTAATAGTGATAGACATTCACCGTATGCAGAATAGTCAACATAAGGGGAAATTAAATTTGAAGAGCAAGGAATAGTTGAACTTACATTGGACGGATTCTAAGGCATCTATAGAGACCTCTAATGAGGACAACATACATGGTTCAAGGACATAAAACAACAAAGATAGAATCAGATGAGCAAATTTAGAGTTTGAGGATCTGAGAAGTAAACCAGATAAATAAGACGCCGTGGTCATGATATGCATAATGTGTTGGATCAAATATAGGGCTCTATTCTAAGAATCACCTCACATGAGATTTCAAGTCACTTGCAAAATCACGTCATCTAGGAACTGGTATTCTGAGAGTCGCGTGAAGTGACTCTGGGTGAGGTGACTACGAATTTGTGTTTGCATGGCAAACCCTGGAAATTGATAGTTGGAATTTAATCAAAGTTGAAAGGGAAGTCAGGAAAGTCGAACGCAAACAGGGAATTCCCAGAGCGTTGAAGTGATAAGCAGCTGGGGATAAGTGGAATAAAATAAGTAGAAGGCTTTTACAAGTGAAACAGGTATACTAAATTTTGTTAGACAAGGTTGAAAGTGCTGTTAGGATTGGGAAAGGAAAATGCTTAATAAAGCGGGTTTTATGTATTCTTTATGCTTTTTGGATTTTATTAGGAGTATGGGTATAAAAGACGTAGTATGGCTTTCCATAGCGTAGAAGTGTGATAGAATCGGTAATAAGTCGACAGGCTCTAATAACTGATATGCCGCCTTCTGCTCCGCTGATTTGTTGCCCTAGCAGGTCAAATACTTTCTCTGTACTCGGCATTTAAATTTGTTTTACTCGGCATTTAAATTTAAATTTGTTGTCACCTCTTCCATCGCGGAAAAGCGTAGCACGGTATTCGGCCCTGCTCCTGTGGCAGTTATCCCTTTTTTTGTTGTGGGCGATTTGATTCCTAACTTTAAATTTACCTAAAAAATATTTTGTTGAATACAATTTAGCAGAATAATTGAAAATACAATGTCAAATTCAATTTCAAATTATTTATCTTTTGTCACATGCTCCGGTTTTATTTGTGGTCCGATGTTGTTTAGTTTATCAGCAAATGTTTGCCATTGCGCATTGAAATTTCCCATTCCTGTTTCAAAGTTTTCTGAAAATTTATGTGCCTTCAGTGACTGGGGATTACACTCCATTAGTTGAATAAGGCATTCAAATGCATTTTTGTTAGTCACTTTTAATCTTATAATTAAAATCAAAAGTTAAATTATAAGCATTATAGACCTCATGACTCTCAATTCGACTGAGTGAGTCGACTTATCATTTAAAATGTACAACATAGAAATGTAATAGTAATGAATAGTTCATATGATTTTCTGGTTGAATTGAGTCATTATTAAAAACATACATTTAGCTTTAAAATAATATTTACATGTTTATATTCATGATCCACTATCAAAACTTCGTCAAAATCTTTCTTCGTTGTTTTCAAACACTTTCCACCACTTTCACTCGAATTCACTTGGTTTTATCGAGTGGCTTAAAATCTCACCTTAAGTGACTCATAATACCAGATCAAGAAAGTCACTTTATTTATCACGTGAGGCGACTCTCTTATTTGGGCCCATTATTTTGACATTTCTGTCTGATGTCAACAAGAAAAAGAAGTCATTAGTACTTGTTTCTATCGCAAAAGAACTGAATTCTGTTTCTGTTCTGTGTGATATCGTGGCTATACTTCAAATATCTTGAATTCATCAGCAAACAAAAGGCAAGATGAATTTATTGAGGGAGGGAGGTGATTAGTAAAACTTGGAAATAGAAGAAGGGCCAAGAAAGGTACCTATCGGGACTCCAGAGATTGGAAGATGATGAGGATCAGGAATTGACAATTGCTACACAGAAGCGATCATGTACGTAGGAAGCCAGAAAAGAAAGAAGTCAAGAGAATCCATAATTTTCCAGCTTCAAGAGCAGTAGCTCATTAGCAGAATCAATATCTTTAGAAAAATCAGCCTATAAAATGTCTTCTTGCTTTGGTTTATCCAAAGCAGATGCATCAGAATTAGTTAACGATAAAAGATTAGAAAAAGTAGACTCTTCCTTAACAAAACCTTGCTGCTTTTGAGCAAGGAAAGGTTGGACGTGGAGATAAAGTTTGTTATATCTAATGCGTTCGAGAAGTTTACTAAAGCATGGAAGAAGGGATATAAGGATAATTGGAGATGCAAGCACGATCACTTGGATTTGTGTATCGAGAAAATATATAGTGGCAAGGCTGCAGTTAAATATAAGGGACAACACATGAAAGAGGAGAGAGATTTCACCAAGAAATTTGGAACATCTTCATAACCATAGTCAGTGCTATTATCTAAGTGGAGCATTAAGGATTCAACTTCGAACGGATTGGTGCGAAGTGAGGGAGAAATAAGAGGGAACGCAAAGGAATCGTTATACAAAGTAGGGGGTAAAAAATACATCTTCCAACCTCACAATTTTACCCGATTGTCAAGTAATCACGTATGGTTCCGTGACTTGGGTGCTCAGCAAGAGGCAGTTTGAACTGTTAGTCTTAGGCCCCATACATGAAAAACGGCGATTCCGTAGAGGCTACAACCATGTGTTGAGCAACATATATTTTTAGAAGCATATATTTGACAAAAAACAAAGTCGATGGACATCGGTGAGGTGGACAGCTAGTTCGCTTGAGCCACCATTTGCGGAAAATTTAATGGGAGATTATAGCGGAGGTGATCTTGCTTGCGTTGGGGGAGAGGCGTCCTGCCCAGAGCTTAGTACTGCCAGCTTGGATAACAGCGGCTCGTGATCGGAACCGATGGAAAAATAACAGTAATCCCGATAATGATGATTATGAGGATGATATCCTAAGGAAAAAAATCAAAGTTCACTTATGGCAATTATGTTTTTGTTTATTTTTCATTCCAATCAATTTAAAATACAATATTTATAATAAATAAAAAAATCTGTCAATTTAAGTTATAAATTAACGTAAAATGTCCAAATATTTGCTGTTGCTCTAATTCAAAACAATTAATTGAGACGTCCAAAAGGAAACTACATCAAATCCATACATCTGAAAGCAAATTCATTCTCGGTAATATATCTTAAGGAAAAATCAAATTTCGAAACACTTCATGCATACAATTTAGAGAAAATATTTTCATCATTCCGACATTGCAATGAGTCAAAGATCAAATTTCATCAGACTCTCTTTTCACATCCAGGTTTTGCTGATATTGTTTGAACAATTCACCACACCTACTGGGAGTAATATAATTTCATACACGTGCTAGCACAGAATTACACTTATGAAATATGATGTTTTGCTGTATTCCTGCCTGCTCGAATTTCGTTTCAAATGATGTTCCTGTTATGTAGTATTTTCATATTCAGACCGGCAATCATATTACGTGATTCTTGGCATATTGTATTAAGGAACTTCTTGCTTCCCTACTTTCCATTGTATGAATTACTAGAAGTATATGTTACGAGATCCACTTTTTCATTTATTTTAGCGAAAATCAATTTAATAGGAATCTGTTCTCTAGTCTCTCAAAACGTGTGAACTATGTAGATTCGCTCCCAGGAAGTCATTAACTGTAGCATATCTTTGCTTCGTATCTGTACGGGCTCCGGCCAGGACCAAAGTGACTTTTGCACTTTGCCACAAGCAGCATCATTGTAATGATTTATCTATTTCGCTGCTGCGCTACTTTGTTTGTCCATGTATTTCTATACTGTTGAAACTTTGACTTCATAACCGTACGCATCCTTTTTTCCGATTCTGTTCTATGCAGTATGCTTGCGAAATACCTACAGTCCTGCCGATAGACAGGACGAAGGAAACTGGCGCAATTTGTGCGATGTATTATATTACAGAGAGTCGTATAGATAGTCTATTTTTTATTTCTCTGAATGTGATGGCGATATGCGGTTGGAATTTATGGCTCGAGAAGATAGGAGAAGGATAGATGACTACTTCTTTTTGCTTCACTTTGTGGTTACTGCTTACTTGAATAGGCTGTTTTATGTGAGAAGGACGATAAGAACTATAAAGTGGTGTCGAGTTTTGGTTTGTTTATGGTAAAGAGAGTAATCAGGCTGAAGGTTGCAATAATGAAAAGTAAACGATTTTTTTAGGTTTACTACCAAAGACTGTGATTGAAGGGGCATAAGTTTTTCTAGATCATTTGAGATACGATAAGTAGAATATGGAATTTCCTCTATTTTTAACTGCTGGTGGGAGGAAACGTAAATTTGGGCATTGAATTTATTAAAATTATAAGATAATATAAATTAGATGATCATTATAGCAAAGATATGATTAGGTTTGAAAAATGATGGCGCCCAAATGCACATTTGGAACCGTTCCTTGAAGTTTTCTTCAACTCTCACAATCATACCTGGAGGAATTCGGGCGATTTTGTCATTAATGGTCTACTTGAGGTCTTGTAGGACTAGAAAGCGATGCCTATACACAGTGCTGCCATTTATTTTTTTGGAATAATGCTAGATTCAATTTTATTTAATGCTAAATAATGCTAAATCCTGTAAAGTAATAATGCTAAATAATGCTTTCTTATTGGATTAAAATAAACATATATTTACATAATTGACATGTTCCATTTTTACTAATTAGTACAACCAAGTACTTGGGAGTAGATCGCAAATAGAACGGAATTTTCGTTCATATAAGCAGATTCTAACCTGTCAAATCGTATGCAGCTTTCACATGCAAAAAAGTTGAATATAACGAGAGAAAAAAACGAGTATAAACTACAACAATCGCTAGAAAATATAAAAGCAGCTAACAGAAAATGACCTCTTTTAACTTTTTACACATTATGAGGGCTATTTATAATTTCCTTACTACGAAAACATTCAAAATAACCATGAAAAAATCAAAGCCATCTATTGACGACTAAACAGCCACCTGACGGCAAAAAATGGAGTAACTACTCATGAACTACCTATATTTTTCAAAATATCATTTGGAATCTCACAATTATTTATTTTTAATTGAAGAAAAAGTATTAATGTCGGTTGAGAAAAACTTTTCTCCGCCGTTATCCGTGCGATCCCTTGCATTTGAAGCCGTAACAAATCAATTGATTCACATTATTCAGGAAATGAAATATATAACTAGAATGCATATACTTTGGTAAACCTGAATTTAGGGCTCCTGGGAGTCTGAAGTGGATGGGGCCACATAGCTAATTTTTAGTATCATCACGATTTAATGGAGCGAGAGACCTGAATTTACCATATTTAATGCAATCAAACATTGCCTTAATATTAGAATATCTAACTTTGCAGTTTATTTCACTTAATATTTCACTTTTTCTGCAACATTCACTTTTTCTGCAATAGCACTTGTCACTAGCATTGGGATTTCCTGCAAATCGTAGTCAAAGAATAGAAGATCGATTATATATCCTTTGTCCCCTTGAAAGCATAAAGGTGTAGTACTAGTTCTAATGTACTTTTGATCTACAGCAAAATCAGTGCTTTTATTTTTTATTTATTATTTTGGAATAATGCTAGATTCAATTTTATTTAATGCTAAATAATGCTAGATCTTGTAAAATTATAATGCTAAAAAATGCTTTTTTATTTAATCGAAACAAACATGTTTCCATATGAAAACAATATGTATATTTATATGAGGGTTGATCAATAACTAACCGATTGGGTTATTTCCTGTTCGCATAAAATTAAAAAAAAAAAATTTTTTTTACTACTACATATACTTACAAAGTCAGCATGAAAAAACATATAAATAGGTCACGATTCCAAGGATTCAAAGTGCTGAAAGCACTAGCTCCAGTATAACACAGTTCTAAGAGGAGCTACATTCATTTGAATACGAGCAGACGAAGAGAGAACATCAAAATGGGGAAAAATGAAATTTGCTTGAAAATCTGTTTGAAAAAATTGAAAGACTACATACACGGCGACATGGTGGAAACATTAGGGGACTCTACTCCTCCATATTCCACCGTTGCACGCTAGGCCAAGGAGTTTAAGCTGAGAAGAACATATACTGAAGATGAACACCGCGAAGAACGTCCATCCACATCCCTCACTGAAAAGAACGTAAAAAAAGGCGAAGATGTCGTGTTGGCAGATCAAAGAGTGACCCTCAGGCATGTAGCTGAGGTCACAGGAATCTCATATGGTAGTGTTCGAAAAGTCTTTGCCAACAAAATACATATGAAGAAGTCTCTGCCCGAGAATGTTAACGGACGAGAAGAAGAAGAAACGAATCGACAATTCAAGGATGAATCTCAAAAAATTCCAAGTAGATCAGGAGAATTTTTTACCACATTTCGTGACCGTGGTCGAGACCTGGATCCACCATTTTGATCCAGAAACCAAAATGCAATCGATGACCTGAAAGCGACCCTCTTCATCGATGCCGAAGAAATTCAAAGTGTCCGGTTCGGCTAGAAAGGCTATGGCATCAGCTTTTTGGGAGGCTTAAGAAATTATTGTGATGGAATATTTGATGGAATAAAGGAAGCTGACCAAATAAGAAGACTGCGAGAGGCAATGAAGGATAAACTGCGAGCCGGAGTTCTGTTTCTTCAAAATAACGCACCGGCTCATAAGGCTGCAGTTGCGATGGATGCAATTAAAGAAACAGGATTCGAAATGCTTGGCCACCCACCTCATTCGCCAGATCTTACTCTCAGTGGCTTCTACCTCTTTCCTCGGCTCAAACAACACGTTCGGAGTAAGAAATTTTAAAATGATAGGGCAGTGATAGCCGCTGTTGAGGCATTTTGGGAGAGTCCAGATAAAGAATTTTTTTTTAAGAGTATCCTGGGTTTGTAAAAAAGATGGACTAATTGCATCAATTTGCTAGAAGACTATGTTGAAAACTAAATATATTTTTTAAGTTTAATCACCTTAAAACAAATTAGAAGTTTCAAATTTACATCTCAAAATGACAGACATGTCAGTTATACCTAAATTTTCTTCTCATGTGTAAAGCTCATTTCTACCAATATTTTTCAAAACATCGTTTGGAATCCCACAATCAAAACAGCAACAGTTATTTATTTTTAAGTGAAGAAAAAGTATTAGTATCGGATAACGAAGATTTTTCTCCAGTGTTATCCGTGCGATTGCTTGCATTTGAAGCCCTAACAAAACAATTATTCACATTATTCAGGAAAAAATATCTAACTAGAATGCACATACTTTGGTAAACTTGAACTTGTTGATGCCCGAGGCTCCTGGGAGTCTGAAGTGGATGGGACCCCATCACTTATTTTTAGCATCATCACGATTAAATTGAACGTTACCATTTCAAAACAGTATATATGACTTTATAATCTTTATATTTTGGACTTTGAAATTAAAATTTGATGGGCAAGATTGTAAATAGATGAGTGCCAGATTATTCTGAAATCTAAATTTAAATGCTAAAAATAATGCTAGATGCTAACTCCGAATTTCGAATGCCGTTTTGGAAAAAATAATGCTAGATCTAACATTCAAAATGCTAAAATGGCAGCACTGAGCAAAATCATTGGCAGCAAGTGGGTTTGGTGCAGGGTTTGATCGGTCGATAACGGTTTCGTTCATTGGGGGTAGGCTTACAGTTAACATCTTCAAAACACTCTAGCATAAAGCGCATATTTGCGGAAATGAGACAGGATTTCATCATGTTTTCAAATATTAGGTCTGTTCGCGTACTCTATGCATTGCCATGAAGTCGTTTTTGTACGTTGTTTGACTGAACACTGAAATCTTTTATGAAAGAGCATGAGATTTCAATTGAATCTGAGCTGGTGCTAGATCCTGAAAAGTGTCAAACGGTGTGGCGCGAACACATATTTTGAAAATACGCCGCAAGGAAAATATTTTTCGCGCAATGTAATTATGAAAGTTGAATATTTTTGTGGAGATACTTTATTACTGCTTAAGATGACTTTATAATCAATATCATTATTTCAAAATCAGACAACTGTCACTTCTGGTTATCACTTCCAAAGAAATGCCATGAGAGCGGCTCTGTACTTTTTACATGATCAGGAAGTTTCAGTCCATGAACGCGACTAAAAGCACACGGTGATGATGATGGGCAAGATTGGAAATAGATGAGCGCCAGATAATTCCGAAATCTAAATTAAAATGCTAAAAATAATGCTAGATGCTAACTCCGTTTTGGAAAAAATAATGCCAGATCTAGCATTCAAAATGCTAAAATGGCAGCACTGCTTATGCACTTCTATTTTGAGATAGTCCATTAAAAAGGCTCAAATGACGGGAGCGAGGAAGCCACTCAAGGGCTTCTTGTGAAATGATTAGTTTACCAGGGAGCCTATTATGATTCGAATTCCTATTGTCAAGAACAGAGGACGCAAAATTCGAAAAAATCGACTAAATTAGTGGAAGTGGAGCGGCCTTTGATAAAACCGTGCTGTACATTTGAAATTTTACTAAATTAAAAAAATTTTTACTATACATAGCATGATAGACTTGATCGTGTACAATTTTTTCTAATAGTTTAGGAAAGCATGAAAGGAGTGATCTGGGCCGATAGTTGGAAACGTTTTCAATGTCACTCTACTTTAATATCGGCTAAACATTAGTCGATTTCCAGGATGAATGGAAAACACCGAGGCAACGGCTTGTGCTAAAAAGTATGCACAAAGGAATACATAACGAGGATGGAAGAGATTTTGCAAATATGTTGGGTATACTATCGGGGTACTGTCACTAGAGTTAAGGCGAGGCATCCAAGTTTCCACTTTAATGGGGTTCATCGAAAGGAGCTAAATAGCAGGAGTAACGATAAAAAGAATTACAGGTGGGCTAGAGTCGTTACAGGATATACAAAAAGCTACGAAGGAGGAAGAAAACATATTTCAAGGGTGCAGGAAGACTTTTCGCCACCAAATACCACGGAGTCCGGACATTGTTTGTTAGTTTTAAGGTAGCGAATATAAGATCAAAGAGGCTTTAAATTATTGAGGGGAAAGATGATTCAATTTCAGCAAAGTAGCTGCGTTTGGCTAGCAAGATGCTTTTTTTGCCACAGTACCTAACCAGCGGTAATGCTGATGCGTCTCATGAGATACGGAATGAAAGAAATCATCGCGCGCCTCATTTTAACACGAAAAGTTGTGCTAACAGTAACTGGAAACCAAGGGGGATGCTAAGACAAGGACGAACTACGGGGGTTTGTTTGACTATTAGCGAATCAAGGAAAGAATAAAAGGACAGGAGTGCCTCATAAATGTCGAGATTACAGACAATAAAGAGTGCTAGTTGATACCGTTGATCTCTGAGGTCATACTAGAACAGTCTGCTCTGAAAACCTTAAGGGGTTAGTCTACTGTTAAACTGCTCCAAATGAACTTTTTTTTTTAAACAGCTACAAAAAAAACTATTCAAGATATCGATTTGAAATTTTACATGCATCTTTATTGAAGTCAAGAGTTAACATTTTTATTGGAAAAAATTATTAGAAAACAAAATGGCGGCCGCCCCAATGGATCGCCGCAGCACCGCCGAAAAAAAAGCTAATTGCGCCTCGTAAATTCCTGGACAAAATAAGCATCTGTGAACAAATTATCAAAAATATTTCATTAGTTTTTAGTATAAAGGACTGCACGGGCCTAAATTTAGAGCCCTAAAGCGATTAAAAAAAATGTGGTATACTTTTGAATCAAAAAAATTAATAAAAAAAATTTGTTTAATCAAAAAAATGTTTCCCAGATCGTTAAAAAATTTTTTTTTGTTCTAAATTTAGGTCCGTGCAGTCCTTTATACTCAAAACTAATGAAATCTTTTTGGTAATTTGTTCACAGACGCTTATTTTGTCCAGGAATTTACGAGACGCAATTTGCTTTTTTTTTCGGCGGTGCTGCGGCGATCCATTGGGGCGGCCGCCATTTTGTTTTCTAATAATTTTTTCTAATGAAAATGTTAACTCTTAACTTCAGTAAAGATGTATGTAAAATTTCAAATCGATATCTTGATTAGTTTTTTGTTGGTAGCTGTTTAAAAAAAAGTTCACTTTGAGCAGTTTAACAGTGGACTAACCCCTTAAGGCGCGGTTTTACAGCCTTTTTAGTGCAAGGTATCTAATAAACGTTAAACCTAAGTATGCAAGAAATAGAAAGAGATAACCGACTAGAATGAATACTAGAAATGATAAGGTCCAGAATGCGACCATTAGTCTTGAAAAGGAAAATGAGGAAACGAAAGAGGAGAGATATGGAGAACGCAAAAACGTGGAGGCAATATAAGAAAAATATTTTTCCCAAATGCAAATCACCAGAAATAACGACAGGAGAATCAGGAAAATGTGTAAGTTATTTTGATAATACCCATTAATTTTAAGTAAATGAAGCCTAAATTGAAAGAAAATGAATTTGCTTGATTGATTGCAAAAATGTATGATATATTACGATAAAAGTTGTACAAGGGTTGTACAGGTTTTTTATTGTTTGGTCCATGATTGCCTATATTCTGTCGATAGAAATGAAAAAATTGTTCCTTAACAATGCATCCCAATAAAACCTCTTGAAATCGGCCCCTCACTCTTTACGGGGAAAAAGAACCAGAATAAATTCAGGCCTTATTTATTAAACTAACGGACCAACAGCTACTATTAGCCATAAAAGCACTAACATATTCAACCAGTCCAGATATCAAATTTACACGTGATTGGACTAGTTCTTTTGTGGTAGTATAATTCAGTAGTATCCCAACGGGAAAAATAATGCTTACGGGTATATTCGGTAAGCATTTCGCGTAATGCGTGGAAGCATTACCGGACCATTACATGTTGTTTCTTTTTAACATTGCATGTCCTAGGCTGGGAAGATTTATACAAAGGGAAACATATACTTTTAACCTTATAGCTTTATGTATAAGAGCTTTTTGGAAAGTACGACATCGTATTCTCGCGTTTCCGTCATATACGGTGAATACAAATTAAAGCTTTGGCCGGCAGCTGATCGTATCTCAGCATGTGTGGTTTTTGCATGCTGAGTGATTGTGACGCTCATTGGAATTTGCAGTAGCGCATGCTCTTTGCTAGGTATCTTTGCTAGGGGGATTCATGCATTGTACTTACCTATGTTTTGAAATGCTCCGAAATTTTCATCTTTCCGCTTTATATAGCAGACTACCCATAACCGATGTATGCTTGCAAGTTCTTTTCCCCTTGTTTCTGCGAGTTGTGTTCATTGGCGTCTTGGACTTATAACATATGAGCTTTCTCCCTTGCAGCATTCCCCATGCTCCAAGTCATGTATACGAGTATATCTTATAATTGCTGGAAAATAGCTTCGGAAATCGGAAATTTGCATTACTAGCATTGTTTGATTGATGCATTACGCCAGCAGACATTACCGCGATTCCCGTTGGGATAATTCATAATTCAGTAAGCTTGCTCTCGAGCGTATAAAATTTTGAAGAACCGGTAGTTCTGCTATACTGAAACACGAATATAATGTAGGAATAACCACTTCTGGGTTCAATTCTCACTATCTTTGGTTAACTTCGAATGTAACTGTATTATCTTCATTAGCTATTTACTTAATTAAGTTTGCAAAGCGGCTTCTCCCTAGCTGATTGGATGATTGGATCTTCCAATATGTACCTTTCTACTATGGAAGCTAACTATATGAAAATATATATGTATTTACCCTAAAGCTTTTCCAAAAAGCTTGCGTTGGATTATAATAAAAAGAATAAAGGGCCCATAGGCACAGAGGAGTCACATATAGAACACACTCAATAATCATCGTTTTAAACTAAATTCATGTGAATTATCGATTTCATATAGAATTACTCATATTCGTGCATTTTCGGCACCAATTTCCTACACATTTGTTTTAATCACCTTTCTCTTTATCTACTCTTTCTTATTTCGTATGTAATTTTCATTTTTACAGAACATGTTTCAACTACATAGTATGCTGAAACAAAAATTCAAAATAATTAACTAGTGATTATGTTAGTTCTACCTCAATGCCAGTAGCAACGTTAGTAATTAAAAATTTACTATCCCGGTAATTATTGTTTTCAAACTCGTTTCAAAAGGAAAAAAAAATTCTAGAAACCTCAATTAATTTCTACGGTTGTATATTAATAATGAAATCGACTGAGAATGGTTTACTATACCTCTAAGAGTGTAAAATATACAAGTCCTTGAAAGAATATTCAATTTAAAACTTTATAGATACGAGCCTCGACCACTCTCCTTTCAAATAAATATTTCGTTTTCATTGTGTGATTCACTTCCAGCAAAAAACTCTATTATTTTATAACATCAACGAAAAGCAAAAGATACGCTCCTTAATGAACATGAATTATTCTTTAAGGGGAAAAATGAAAAGAAAAAAGATTTTTTTTTTGCGAATACAAGCACCGTGGTGGTTTGTCCTATTGTTCTAACCAGGATTTTTCTCGAATCAAAATTAGAATTTCAATGATAAATTCAAATGTTTTCTAGCCGACAGAAATAGGTTGAAATTGAAAGATGGAAAATAGCATGAAATACTGAGAAATGAAGACGACGATCCATTTTCAGAGATACGATTTGATTTGGTTGTGATGTAGGTGAAAATTATTTTGCTTCTGTCGGAGCTTGACCTTTTTGAGGGTAAGATTAGTGTGATGTATAGGAGCATTTATGCCGACGTTTAAAGGATATAAGGTTAATAGTAGGTTGGTTCTTGTCATTTGTTTTCATGGGAGACATTTTGTGCGCTATATAAATCTTCTAGGATGATATTTTCTGCTTTGAATTGCTGAGTAAGACGGTGTTAATACATGCTTTCAGATGTACCTCTATTATTTTAGATTTATCTTTTTGGAATGCGTCAAGTGTGTTGAAAATATTCATTGACATTGAAGTACTTTTTTTAGCAGCTAACAATTTTCCAAAGTTTGACTATTTGGGACCAATCAATAAATCATAAACTATATTGATGGATGAATTATCATGTGCCTTCGATGCTGCAAATATATGCTTCTTTTCAACTAAATCACTTAATGGAAATCACTTCTTAGGACCCTTTAAACGTGCCAAATATAACTGTGCTGATACACCGCGAAGGCCTTTACGTCATCGCAATAAATCTACCCGAACATCGCACGTCACATATCGACAGCAGCAGGAAAAAATTCATATTTCCAGATAATTTATTTCAAAAACCTTTAAAAAACGCTTCAAATTCAAACAACACCATCTCCATATCTACATCAGTCTGGAGGAGCGCTGGCGTTTAGATAAAGACAAAAGTGTATGTCATCCATCACAATCTGAAGTATGCTCGAGTGATCATCTCTACGTTCTCCCCGAATAGAAACAAGTCTGCCTGCCAGTCTGCCTCACTTTCACCGACCGGATATATTTTAACTTAGGCTCCCTTCAGATGCATATGCACTTGCACAATATATTGGCTGGCATGACACACTTTGCTTTCACGAAGTGCTTGCCTCTAACAGTGAACTTTCCTCCTTCATTCGCTGTTCGTCATCCATCCATTCAATAATTCTTCAAAAGATTCCGCAACAAGCTCGAGTGTATCCTGTTGCCTCATTCTTTATTCATTCTCTCTTTTCTCTCAGAAGTGGGAGAAAACCTCCACAATACTTTTTCTTATTCATACACTTTGGCTACAATAGGCTCGTAAAACTAGTCTAGCACGAAACAAAGATTTGACCAAACATAAAAAAGGATTACAAAAGTAAAGCGACCGACAATTTTTCCCATGTTTTGAATTTCTGGCTAAGCATAAGCATTCCTTGTCGCTTCACACTTCTGATTTATTCGCTACCTATGGCATGTGTGTGAAACTCCATAACGCCTATAAACTTGGTACTGTAACGTCTCCGACCCGACTATGATACTTATAGCTTCAGTATCAGAATACTAAGTTATGGGACACGTACTTGCACTCGGGAATATGGCACGACGCGGACGATATTTGACAATTATAGCCCCGGAGATGGAATGAAGAACAAAACAAATTCCGTTGGGGATCACAGAATCAAGCATTGTATACACTGTTGAGCTAAAGAGTTTCGTCAAGTGTTTAGACACACTTCAGGAAAATATGTCGTAAAGCTGTGTGTGATTAGGTCAAGTAAAGAAGAAACAAAAAAAAGCTTTAAAATAAGCATCTACTTGACTTTCGCAATGCAATTTATTCATTCAGAGAGTCTTTTTACTCGTTAAATAGTTTCAGAATCTTGATTTGGAAATTAATCGTAAATTGAAGGAAAAATGTAAAATGAGACGAATCTTATGCAATGTAAATTTATATCAGATTTAGATATTTATTTACTTTTAGATTCACATGAAGTTTAAAAGCAAAGCTATAGAAAATGTTGAAAATTTTAGTCGGGATATGAATTCAGCTGCAGAGTAACCGAAAATGATGTAAGGACCAGGTAATATATTGAATTTCATCTTTACTAGTTATCTCCGACTGTTACTAATTTCTGGTCCTGGTTACTCCCTGGGGCTGATCTATCCCTAACTCTAACCAATCTCTGGTTACATTAAAGTATCTGCGTCTTTTGATAATTTTCAGCACCGTGAAAGCTTTCGTGAGTAAAGGCAGAGCTAAAAGGTGACATCTTTCTCTTCAATGAACACTGTGTCATGATCTCCATCCTCCCTCTCCTGTAGCATGTGTTGTTGCTCATATCACACTTGCTCTCTCGAAAATTCTGATTGTCTCTTCGCATTATGTTCCATGTAATTCCTCTGTTAGTGTTTAACATCGATTTTTTGTTGAGCTTTCAGTTTCATCAATAATCGTTTCCATTGGATCCACATATCCGGTGTTCCAAGTTGTATATCCAATTATCGTCCCATTTCCCTCCTCTCTTACTTTAGTAAATTACTCGAAAGAGTTGCTACTTCTTACCCTTCATCCCTTTCCTGCTCCTGAGCAGAATGGATTTATATAAGACATATCATCTGCCTCCAACCTCTTAACCTTCGCTAACTTGACCGCTTAGACCACTAATTTGACCGCTTGACCGCTTTAGATCAACGATGTGGTGTACACAGATTTTACAGAAGCTTTCGACTTTGTTGACCACAAGCTTCTTGTAATGCTCGAAAGTTATGGGATGTCTGATCTTCTCTTGTCCTGATTTTCATCCTATGTTTCTAGTCGTAGCTGTGTTAGTATCTGTAAATTCTTGTACGTATTCGCCATACTACCCTCTTTCTGGTGTTGCTCAAGGTTCAATACTAGGCCGTTTGTTATTCCTGGTATTTATCAAGGATCTACCATCCTTTGTCCATTCTCTTTGCCTTCTATTTGCTGATGACTTCAAGATGTTCAGAGTAAATAAATTGCTTGATAAGTTACAGTATGCCGAACGTTAATACACTTGTACTATTTACTTGAAAATGCAACTATCTTTCTTTAATCATTCGAATACTAACTTAAGCACTGTGAGCACAAACAAGCTAACAGACAAAGCAAAAGAATTTTGTTATTGATGTTGGATATCAGTGGCGTGGCGTGACAATTTACCGAAGGGAAGCAATTGGTTGATGTCCATGGTTGATTACGCTTTCCGCAAATTCGTTACGTGTAATAGAACCCCTCTATAAAATCACCCAGGAATTACTAACAGGGACGTGAGAATAGACATTCTGTATTCTTATGAAAATAAAAGTTCACAGTCCTTCACACAATAAGAAACCATATCAATATTTATCAGTAAAATAATAACATTCCCAGAACTAGAAATATAATATTTTTGAAAGTGGCCAAACTTCGAAAAATTGAAAAGGTTTAAAAATCTGAAACCTTGTGTTTATTTGAACGATTATGCTATCAATTATTTCGACATAAGCACTTGTAAAGAATTGTCCAACATTCTCATTGTTGTCAATTATGCACCTTGCTGTTTTACGACGCTGTGCTGTTTCGCAAATTGACCATAATTCGTTCCCGATTTCCATGAAACTGTTTCTTAAAGCTTGTATAAGGTCTGAATATGATACATTATATTACTTTGTTAGGACTGAAATATATCGAATAATATGTATTTTTTTTTGTTTTTTTTTTTTTTAGAAAACAACATTACACAGAAAAATAAACTAAGAATCTTTAAGTAAAATAAAAAGCCCACTCTCACTATTAACGATCTCTTCGTCTCAATTAGCACTATCATTTCAGTTATATATTCCACGAGCTATTTTAATTGCTAATTATTATCGAAAATTTTTTAAAAATAACCTACAATTAAAAGTCCAACGTTTATACAAAAATACAAAGCACATAAACTCATTGTCTTTATTGAAAAACTAGTAATAGATTCGGAAAATATTGACATTCGCGTAGACTATTGAACGATTTAGATAAAATTAAATTTAAAATCAAATCAAAAAAGAAATGAATAAATATTGCGTTTTTATACATTTTTTTGTACATGCCAGCAATCCAAATATTTTGGCAGATATTACAGAGGCTTCTCAAGGCTTTAAATTTTCGGACAGTATGCAAAACAAGGTTAAATGAACGGGACGCAGTTTGGTCATCAGAAACATCTGTGAGATTTATGAAAGTTTCTTTAACTGCACCGGAAGAAGTAATATAACCAAAGGTTGTTGAAAGTTGTGATCGATATGATATATCGGCTGTTTTATTATCGCTATGAATTTGCTTTTCTAAATTTCATTACAAATATCTATCAATATTTTTTTTTGAAAACCAACTAACGAGATCGTTTTGAATATAATTTGATGTTCCGGAAGAAACACTTGCTTGGTCCAATTGAGCTGGCAATTATCGGTTACGCACTGTCAAAAGATTTATTGTCTTTAGATGATCTACCCCTATTGCAAGAATACACATTTCCGTTATGACTATGCAATGCTTCTTCTTGACATCCTAAATGACACACAATGTTTATTAGAATCTTCATTGTTTCTCAATTTCTCCTAAATGTGAGCAATATCACTGAATATTTATATTGACTACTCAGCAATCTTCAAATCACCGGAATCAAACTTGGAAAGTAAAAGGACTGAATTGATGTGATCAATGCTATTCCTACCATGCTGTTCACAGCTTAAACATTATTTAAATTACAAAATCCGATATTTCACCAAATGTCTGAAACGCTTGAAAATTGCACACATGACCAGCAAAACTATTTTTGTTTAGTATTACAACCGAAAATCCGTTCCAAGTTTTTCATTTATTAATTTTACGATCAAACTGTCGAGAAGGTATATGTCTTTGTTATAGAGACAATTTTCAAATTCGGTTTTGATCGGTCCTGGTTGATGATGTCCTATTTTTTTTTTTAACAAATTACCGAGATTCAATGAAATAAAATTTAAATAAGTTGACAAATTCTAAAATTTTGAACCACAGGACAAGTGAATTCATTCACCTATTTCAACCTTTCAATATTTCAAATATCAATTAAAAGTATCATGCAATTTTACACAGTAATTTTACAAATTCAATTCAACACAATCCTAGTCTACAAGTTCACCTATTACTACCAAATCCTATAAGCTATAAGTGACTAAATTGAAAACACCTTCATAAAAGTTTCTATACAAAATAGAACATACAAAAAAATAATGTCATAATATAAATCATAAATAAAACACATAAAATAACGACTTATTGAATCCATTGCCTCTGGCAATGCTTGTCACATATCGTAATTCAAATTCGCTCACAGCAAGTATTCTTCATTCACAAAAAATCTGTACAAGCAAAGTAAAATGATAGCAATAACAATTTACCCTGCTGCTAGTGAGGGGAACGCAGGAATATGTTCCTCTGCTCTGAGTCTCTCTCTTGAGAAGATAATTTCCCCTAGGAAGCAATATTTTCATTGCTTCCAAACAGATCGTAAGAACAAATGTTTTTTAATGACGTCACAGTCTAGTCTATATGTGGTCAAACAAACGGTCGTAGAAGCAATTTTTACGTTGCTTCCAAGCCGTTGTTGTGCTTTCATTATTTTCATTCTGTGGCGTTATCAGATCAACTGTGTGAGATGTTCACAATTTGATTTGAAAATTTTTTTTTTATAAATGTTTATACGCGATTATTTCACGATTTAGAAAAAAAACAATTTAAAATTTATGTCAGCCAAATGTAAGGGAAGCAATGCTTCCCTTGCTTCCATGAACGCCACGCCACTGTTGGATATTAAGTCCCATAAAATCAATTGATTTGTTTTGAATTTCAATATGTATTACGAAGCTATTTTGCTGGTGTAGGGAATATTTAGCAAGGGAAACACTGCTTCCCTTGCGTACAGCGACGAGCCGCCCCTGCTAGAGGCGTTATCAGTGTTGAATTCCTGAAATGGTGTTAAATATCCCTGTAAGGAGCACCAGGTCCATTCGTTTACTTAAGGAATATCCACATTCCACTACTTACGCAGCTATTGAGCCGATAAATAGATGCTGCAGGGTATTCAATAGCATAAGTAATCTGTATTCTCCAACGATCTCCAAATTATCCTTCAAATTCTCCAAATTATCCTTCAAATTCTCCCTTTTCCAAGCCATCCGTAATCTCTTATGTTAAGCTATATGTCAGTGTTTTATTTATTAATTGTTATTAATTTATTTGTTAATTATATAACTTATTAAATTTTTCGTTTTATTTGTATACACACATATTAGTTTTCAATTTTGTTTTGTATTTGTTATGTAATTTATACCTTGCTTGACTAATAAATAAAATAAAAAAGTACCTTTTAGGGGAAAGTATCTTGCATCACTAAATATTCTGTTTGATCAACCAGAATCAAACATTGCTTTTAATTTACATGCAACAGTAAACCTTTCCGCATATACTCAATGCATTCGTAATTTAGAATTTCCAAGGGTTTTCACGCAGTCGATTTTTTTACTCTTCACAAATACTTATTTCCTACGGTACGAGTAATTTTGAAATTCATTCATTAAGCATAGGAATGTAAATTGGGTCTAGTAACTCTCAAAGGAGAAGATGAAAGGTATCAAGGAACCGATTCGTACGAAATACGCCCATCTACCTTGCGAATGTATGTAAATATTCATTCAAATTTATATCGTTTCTCTCTTAAGGCTGGTACTGAGTCAATCGTGAAGCTAAATTTTGACAAGTCTCCATTATCTGGTCATTCTTTGGAGCGAAAATTCTGAAAATGGAGAAAGGCGGAGACACTGCTCATTTCTGACAGATAAAATGTTAAGAATTTCAATTTTCCATTGATTTTGATGCACAAAAGACATTTGCGCAACTCAATTTTCAAATTCAAACACCAGACGTCACTTTTTAGCTCGAAAGAATGAACTGCACATACTGAATTGGCGTGAAATGATTGGCGACATGTGTCAATGCCAACTATATTTTCAAAGCGAAAGCAACTTTTCATGCTAAGAAGTGAGTGCAGCTTTTGCTTATTTTCAAGATAAATTTTCGCCGAAACAAATTTCACTTGAAATTTTCATACAAAATTTCACGTAAAATCGAAAACAGTCCTAAGCTTTAGGATAAATAAATTCAAAGTAAAAGTCATCCTGATAGCTGATCTTAAGAGCATTTGGCTTACAAGAACTTTTGATAAGTATCGAATCTGATCCAGTTATCTCTACATCTTAAGTCCTTTAAATATTCCATTCGACTCGAAATTGTAATTTAATCACGAGCAAAATCATTCAGGTCTCTTCATTTTCAAGAATCAAAGCAAGGATATTATGAATGATTTCGTGCTCTCCCAGCATCTGTGTTATCCTGAAATTCTTGTAAAAGCATACATACGATGTTGCTACCTCTCTTGACGTACCTACTTATATACTTCGAATTGAATCGTCGTTCTTAGAAATTTGTAATAAGTGGGTGAGTTATAGGTTGTTTGTGCTCTTACGAAATCGTTGATAAGGACGTCAAGGATAGGTGAAATTGTATTGACTAGTCCGATGCAGATTGAAGTCTCTCCATGCAAAAGGTGAATGTACGTATAGATTTCAGAAAAATATCAGGTGGCAGTACATGCATGAATCATATGAATATATTAAATAAACAAAACTGGCGTATCATGTTGTGTGTACGTTCTCTTGTTTTTGACCATGCTGAAGCTCTATGTAATCCAAATTAAATAGAAATCGATTACAAAAATGGAACTTAAATTGAGAACAATAAAAAAAAGATATAGTTATAAAATCATCTGATTGCGATTGCTTTAACATTCCGAAACGTACATGACCCGAAAGTACAAGCTAAAATAAGCAATGAACGATAAACTACTATTAACCGCCCATCATATCAAAACGTTATCAATCAAATTACTTTTCCATCTATCCATCCGAAACTAGCAAAAGACATCACCGGTAAAATTGTCAATCATATAGATAAGCATTTTCATAATTCATCAATTAACTTTATTTCCCTAGTTTCTACTTCGTTTCGATCCCACATCACAAATTGCTTTTACAGCTTTTTAGTATTACATTTTCAATATTTTTTGTCGCACCACCCCCAAGCGGAGCAATGGTCCTGGTCGTCACAGGCCAAAGTTTACAAAGAGGTCATCCGATACGAACACTGCCTGGTACCGTGGCAATAACAACAAACATCAGCCAAGGATAACTGTGAACAAAAGATTTTTCAAACATTCTTCGCAGAACTAAAGCAGCGAAAGCTTATCGCGATGGTTTTTTCCAGAAATTCTTTAAAATCAATAGGACTAAAGAAGAAAAACTATTCTATTCAAACTTTCTCCGCTTATCAGGTTTTTAGGTTTTTTTTTCATTGTTGTTTGCTTTCACACTTTGACCTGGGTTGTTTTCAGCTTTTGACGTAGTCGACTGTAATTTCGATTTCACCATTCTTTTTCGTAGTTTTTCGAATAGTTTTAGGGTAGCGAACGCTAGCAGTACGACACCGGACAGGCCAAGTATAAATAGATGGAACATTAGCAGTAGATTGGGTCTAATTCTTGATTGCGTTCCACAAACTGTAGATGGGAGTCCTTTTATATTAAATTCTGTGTGGCTCGGTCTCAATTCAGGGATTCATTTAAGTAGAGATCGAGGAAAAGGAGCAGTCATTGTTCTGTCCGTTTTAATATGGAAAGAACACCATCGTTGGAGGGAAGTACGAAAATGAGTTCGCTATGGAGGTGGATAGTTCATTTTCTCTCCGAGCACACAGTACACAAATAGACATCCTATTCGCTTTGCAAGGAGTGAATGACGGACGGACGTACCTACGGTGTTTGTTGATTGCGTGAAGTTGAAGTACTACACGCGACCCAAGTTTGTTGATTAATTCGATTAAGTACCTACTTAATATATTCCACATCATGCTCCCGGAAGGAGTGGGTGCAATAAAGTGCGCCGGCCGGCTGAGAGTGTAGAGATAGCACGCCACTCGCCACTATTACAGACTTACAAAGTTCATAATAGGGCGCTCACAGCATGAGCTAGCTATTGATTTTTTTAAAAATAAAATCCCAGATTTTATAGCCAAATTGCCTCGGGAACAGGTGAAAGATCGAAATTGATTTTGTGTGTTTTATACAAAGCTGAAAATCTATTCCTGGATATTGAGCCTACTCACTAATGCTCAGCGGTCGACATGACATCATCTGCAACTGATATATCTAATAAAATGGAAATATTTCGATTTTTACGCATCTGGTAAGCGCACGTAACAAACGCACAGCAATCAAACTTGTTTCACTCGGCAACAACAAATTTCATCTTAAGAATAATAAATAACAGAAAGTAATCTTGCCGTCATTTTTCGGACGTTGAATTCTGATTCAACACCAAGTATTCGTGTATTATTCTGTATGCCAAAACCAGTAGCTTAAATGAAACGACACAAGCATGAACGGAAATCATCACGTAGATACGATTTATATATTGATGTAGGAAACATGCGAGCGTGGAAAGGATATTGAAAATTCTTCAGGGTGAGGTCAGTCGATCGATCTTTAATAGATATCAATATGATTTGTGGTTTTCCAATGGAGGATGTAATATGGGAACATAAATGGGTTTAGCACTTTTGCCTATTGTTGATTTCTCTCTGTTTTTGAGTAAGAAATATAGGCATTCGAAAGTTTATTCGAGTTTTCAAATTAAATGTAGAAATATGCATGAATATAATTTTTCAGCTTGGCAAACAGCTATATGGTTTATTTCTGGTGCATAAATAACAACTTTGAACGAATGCTGAAGCGTTTCAAAGCAAATTGTTCAGACCGTCTAAATATGACACTTTGAAGAGGTATCGATGAAACAACGACTACGTGTCGAACCTCGGGCATGCACTTATTCAATGTGGTTAACGGTGCGATGATATCAAGGTAACGGTACAAGCCAAACTGCTCATGAAACTAAGGATACTCTTATATAGATCCACTTCTTTTCACACACAATCCACAACTCTGCATAACCATTACACGTTTTCACATCAATATTTTCCATCAACTAAAATAAAATGTCAGCTGATTTTTGAGGTAAAACCTTATTACCAGGCTCTTTGCAGAGCGAAATGATCTGCCAAATACCATACAGAATGAGCTTGTAGCAATATTTCATTTCATCGGGGAAATTTTTTAACGTCTAACGAGTAGGTGAATGGCAGGACATCTCAATCAAATCCAGTCGCGAGCCTGTCAACAGGTTTGATAGATGACTATAAACGAAGAAAAAAAAAACAAGTATTATTTATCCCCAGAGCAGTGTGTACTAGAAATGGTCACGCAGGTCTCTCGTCCACATAAGCGGAGGCATATTTAACCGGTCCCCGATGGATGCTGGTTGGTCTCTTTGTTACTTTGTCATAAAAATGGGGCGGATTCGCTCCAAGAAAAGGGACACTGCGTATTATTAATTCGTCTTGGAATCGTAAATACATAGTTGTTGCAATATTAACACAAAATTTACAGAGGAGGGGACTTCGTTTGAAAAGAACCAGACATCTCTCACTATCTTGCGAACCTAGACGTTGCTAGAAGGGAGCTAGAAAACACAACAAAACACTTGCAAAATTTGGTCGAGGTGGGTTGTAAATGCCTCTGTCCCTGAAACGGATCCAGAAAGATAAAAAAAACAGCTAAAGTGGTGACCGTGATAAAGATTCAACAGCAGCCACCAGAATAGCAAACACGGTCACATCTGGAACCAATTAAATGAACACAGCCCAATTGAAATTTTCAGCCAGCAGCGATTTCGAGTCACTTTATTTCAAAGTGCAACAGAAGCTTGTAATGAGTTGCTTACCACGAAAGATATCCCTATTTTCCAAGAGTGAAGAATGAAAATCAATTTGTAGAAGAAGAGGGCATTAGTCCGGTAGGCAGACTGCGTACTGGTCCAGTTCCTTTTTCAAAGTTACATCAACCACAAGAATCGCAAATACATTACTGCCAACATCGTCTAAAAGCACAGCGACAACAGCTTCAAAATAAATTGGATTGCCATTAGCTACTGCCGTTTCTTCTGCAGCAAAAGACCCTGGTTCGCATCCTATTCTCTCGACAAATATCAAATCAGGAACAACAATAATTGACAACAGATACATGCTCCTCTCCAAAAAATATAATGTCATCACGGTCAACAGGTCAACAGTAGGGTCCTCCCAACCCTGCAAACACAAGATAACACTCTACATTTTGACCACTAGTGTTCCAATAGTTTCGAAACCACACCGACTGGCACCTGATAAGCTCAAGATAGCAAAAAAATTGTACCACAGAAGAGCAACACCAACAGCAGCTGTTCATCTCCACTTCGCATGGTCGCAAAAGCAATGGGGAGTAGCGCGCTTGCATCGTTTACAGACGCTTTAACCAAAGTGTAACGAAAGATAAGTGGGGGAACTCCTTCCATTTTGGGAAAAAACCACTTTGACCTTGGAATTGCGCCTCCATTTGCTCTAACAATTCGCAGATCATGGCCTCATCATAAACTTGGGTAAAAAACATAAAATCTCACTTTCTTGGACCCTTGGTTATATTCTTAGGTCATGAGGTTTCGTCGAAAGCCATTAAACGCTATTAGACGATTGAAGAATTAAAAACATTTTTGCGGATGGTCAGCTTCTACTTTCGCTTCCTTCCTCACACTGCTGAGATGCAGTAGACACTTATGGATTAAAAGGATAGTCATTAAGGATATTTAGTCATATTCAGAAAGGATATTTAGTTCCTCAATCTTTGCGGCTCTAAAACAGATGGTGCTAATACTATGAACTGTGTGGCGGTACCACAGGTGGAAACACTACACTTGGCAACACGACACTCGGGCTTGATCTTTAAGTTACATAGTTTACAATATGCCTCTAAATATTCGTTTTCTTCAATATCATCTTGATTTTCCCCCCTATTAACTGCGGTAATGTAATGAATGAACATGGTGAACGATTCAACCAAGACATAGTAGTGGTAGAAAAGAGATACCAGGGTTGCTGGAATGGGTTAGTGTTAGCGGACTACTGCTGGAACTTGAGTAAAGAGACCCCTGAAAGTGATCAAAAGACAAGGGAAAAAGAAGAAATATTCTTGATTAAAAAGGTTAAATATTATATTGATGTTTTTAAATTCTCAGCATCATGTAAAGGCAATTTTTCACCATCCGTATTTTTAAAATAAGAGCCAATTTAAAACAAATAACTAAGTTTTCGTATTCAGTGACCCTAAATTAGTATGAAAATATAGCATTTATTTAAAAGTCACACAATTAGTTAAATTTTGTGCTCCAGTGTTATCAGTCTTAATTTATTTTCTTGGATTAGATATATTACTGGAATTATATTTTTTGATGAAATAAACATAAAATGATGAACTCTCAGTAAATCGAATTCCGTGAATTATGCTTGCGGCGGATCTGTATCCTCTTTTTTCTATTGTGACTAAGCCGTTTTGTGTTGTGATGTCTGCGTGCTTTAGCTCGAGAGGTTACTCGGCCCAAAAGCTCACGGCCCATCGCCGCTGATCCGGCAGGGCAAAGTAAAGCACGTCAGGAATATTAGAGTAGCCTCCAACATGAAATGCTGCACTGACCATGAATTGAAAATAATAGAGTTTGACTCTGTAAATGATTCAGTTACTAATAATTTAGCTATAAAATGATGGTGATGATCAGGACAGCTGTGCTGAAATCTTGAAAGAGCGGATGGGATGATAAAGATTGTTTTTTCCTGATATTTTCTCAGTAGCATTGAAATTAAATCTGGTTGAAATGCTGTGAAATCAGAATCCAAAGAATTTTTTTTTTATCCAAATATACTGATGCAAATCAATGAGTAATAACATTATTATTGAGCTCAGATCAAATATACAGCCTCATCTAACTTCTATCGCATGGTTTTTTTATTCGAAAATTGCTCCCTACATTATTTGACAATTATAAATTCCAAACTTTACAATGCACTATTCCCCCGTTTAAGGTGAACGCACGTAAAAATGGTCGGGTATTTTCGGCTCCGTTTCAGTAGGAAGACAGAAACACATCGCGCATTAAGTCTTCTTCTGACAATTTGCTCGAGTTTGATTCGGAATAACCCTAATTGTATTTCTTCAACCCTACTTCTCCATAGCAATCTCAGATTCAAATCAGTTCCCCAAAATCCACAATTCAGTTTTCAAGACACCATCTTTCTAGATTCAAGCTGTTCCTCATTTATTCCAACGAATTTACCACTTTTTACTTCACTAATAAATTCTTTGGTGACAAATCGACTTTCGTATTATTTGTCAACCAGTTTAGCCTATTCACATTAATCTTGAAAAAAGTTTTTCCCACCAGATAGTACGTATATGCGAATATATTTTCTTTACTGTCACGAAACTTTTCCTCAGTGACAGTAGGCTCTGCGGGTGTAGTTTTAGCTTCAGTAGAATCTAATTTTTTTTACGTACTATAACTTTTTCTCTTCATGAAACTGCCTCCCACCATTCTCTCAGTCCTTCCAACAGATTCACTTTCGAAATTGGGTTTCTTACAGTGGAATTGTACCAAGCAGAGACGATATGCGGAGGGTGGTGGAAGTAAAATGGCTTCGTCAAGCTGTTTTTTAGTTGAATATTCATTGTTGATTATGAGCCTAATATACATAGCATGAATATCATATCTTCTCTGGTGCTGGGGTAGCTGGTGTATCGCGATGTAAAATAGATGGATGACGCACACTCTACTTAGAGAGTTGAGGAGAGAAAGTTTTCTTGTTCTTGCGAAATCCGATAGTATCTTTTCGTAAATTTCGTAGCAATTAATTATTTTAACTTTTGATGGTTTGCTGACTGCTCAGTGAGAAAGAAATCATAGAGGAAGATGTGGCTGTTGATGTTATTAAAGAATGAAGGAGATTCAAGCAGGCTAATCGAGTATTTTCCAACACTTTGCGTGCGAAGAGATTTGAGGTGTTAGACACTTGGAAAGTTTTGATTAGGTTTATTTAATTTTAATGATTTTCGGAGTTTGATTGAAGAGTTTAAGAGGTATCGTTTCTGAAACATTATAGATTTTGAGAATGAGTACTCTTTAAGCTGCTTGGTTACATGTGATTTTATGCTGTGAGTCTACAAAGTGAATACTTTGAGGTATTTTAATTTCTAAAGGAAAATTTTATGAGCACATAGGAAGTAGTACAAGACTGCAGCCGCATGCTGCTTTCACACGTTATATAAACATCATTTATAGTACTTTCCAACAACGAATTTTCCTGAAAATCTATGGTGTAATCAACTTTTCGTGAATCCTAAGCATGAGTGTAACTAAAGTTAGTTTACCCAGTAGTAGCAACGAAAATGGAACTAAATGCAAGTTCAGCATGCTTACACAGATTTTTCATCCTGTATTTTTGCTTACACAATCATGTTTTCGGTTTGTATGCTCTGTCATGTAACTGAAAGCGGATTTAGATCCTACGAATAATACGACGTTAAACATTCAACTATACATAGTAAGTCAAATGCTACCCAAATCCATTTGAGTAGATAAGCGTAAAGGACATCAAGGAAAAAGCACTAGGAGGAAATATCGCACCATCAGAGACTTGGCTAGTAGATGACCCCAGATGCCGCCATGTTATAGCACAGTTTCTCACACCTCATTTTCATTCTTGAATGTTTTCTTGCTGTTTCTGCCACCCGTTTGATGTCCTGTTTGGCCTTTCCTAATGTCCTGGGGCGTGTTGTTATCGTGGATAATTCTAATGTGGTTTGGGGACTACACACATATTGCGTCATCGTGATTCGTCTGTGGTAAAAGTTTTCACCGTTTTATTATGGCTTTGACTTTTGGCCATACACTATGAGAATCTATGGTTGGAAAATGATTTGTATCGAGGGAAAAAAAGTTATTTCGGATTTTGGCTTGGTCGTTTGTAGGGATTTACAGTGTAGAATCACTTGACGTAAGTGTGTGACGAGGATGCTCAATTGTTTACAGATGTGCAGGTGCCACCTTGGGTATTGTGTTTTTGCTTGTCCTCAATAAAGTAAGAAATTATATCATGATGGTCTGGGTATGAAATAAAAATACGTTTTGTTGCAAAGATGGATGAAACTATGTAATTTTCTATGAGGAAAATCAAAATGTGGTTGTAATCAAGGAAATATAATTGAATTCTTTAATTTATTTAATTATCAGTCTAATTATAAATCGCTTTAATCTCACCACGAAATAGCTAGGCTCCAATATTAATTTCCCCTTAATGTCATGGCTTCTTTTCATTATCATTCTAGCTTCCAGACAACTTCGCAGACGTGTTCCGTACGCTGGACACCTGATGACTCCCAGACGCCTATGGCTCAATAAAATTCCTACACAATGTGATGTTGTCATTGAATTTCCAGGTAAGTAATCAGCACCTCGGGGTGTTTCTGGATAGTGTTAGTGATTATGAATTAATTGTGCTCTCTGCCATAGTAGATGTATTAAAGTAAACAACCTAATAAAAATTCTTAAATCATTAAAATATACAAATTTTTGATTTTGTTCTTGTTTAAGAAAAATGCTAAATGTTTGAAGAATATACGATTTTTGAATTCTATTTTTTTTAAATGTTCTTCCAAGTTGTTCAAACCAATTTTGTATTATTCATTTGATTCGATTAGAAGATGCACCAGATGAAGCACTTCGATGGCTTCTATCTCGAATACGTTTACAACCGCCAGCCGGACTTGGTCTTGTAGCACAAGTAAAATCACACGAAAGTACAAAACGAAATGCTTTTTATATAAGTGCTCCAACAAATATGTAAGTATGAAAAGGAATGAACTAATTTTAGATTACTTGAAAATAAGAATTTCTTTTTACTTCTTCCAAAATATTTCAATTAACTGTTTGAATAATATTGATTCATGAAATGTTTCTTAATGATAAGTACGTTGAAAGTGGGACACCTCCTTCCCTCCACTTACTGATATCGGGTTGATAAAGATTTAAACTGTAAATGGATGTCACACTTTCGGCAACTTCAAAATATTATGCTATTTGGATGGAAAATGTAAACTGTTCTCCTTAATAGGTTCATGTCTTCATTTTCTTTAAATTCAATGGAAAAACGAATATTGTTTTATGTTTTGTTTTTATTTTTGCCTTTTGCGTCCCCACTTAGCTATATACAGGGTGATTCAGATCAAGGTGCCTTGGGACCACGTGATTCCTTGAAGTGAGTTGATAAGGCATCTTGATCTGAATTACATGAGCTGTTGCAGCTTTGCATGGCTCCCTACAGGGTGTGCAGTCAAAGACTCCCTAAATGTCCGCAAATGCTCTGATTGTACACTCATAATTAGAAACTGCTTCCAGAACTTAAGAAACTAGAGAATGAAGAGCTGACTTATATGATTCTCCTCTCTGGTGCACATGTTGCTCATCATTTAAGGCATTTGGTTTAAGCGCTATAAAGTTTATTGTCCTTCAACAAGTCTCTCCAGGCATTTAAGCGATGTTAGCATGATTGCCGATTGGTCTAAAGTTCCTGGAATCCGATTCATCATCTTTCCCAAGTTTTGATGTTATGACTACCTTCACCTATCACCAAGGTGACGTTATATACCCGTGGGCTAGGCATTCCTAAAATATTTCCTTCAGCTTTGCTTCCCTCCTTAATCATAGATGTTGGGCCTGGTCGATATTGATCACATTTCTAGCGATGTACCAGGTTTTCCTACTGCCATAAAGAGCAGGAGCTTTGGCCAGATACACAAAAACCTTCTCCGTTTCGATCACCAGAACGTTCAAAAAGTGATTCTCAATTAGAGTCTGTAGAGATTTCTTTTTGGACTTGGTGAAATGGCCATTCGGTGATTTAGAGAGTGTAGCTTAACTGATTGGCCTAGTTCCAGGATCTTACATAGCGCCGAGGTCTCCTTTGCACCTTCCAGTTCCTGACAGAACGATCTGAACGGGTCTGGCTCTTGGAGATCAACACCGATTTTTTCTATTGCAAGCTCGATTGATGAGATTATGTTATTCCAGATTCCGTAAGGAAGGTTCCGTAATCCGGCAGTCTTCTTCAAAGTTAAGTAATATGGCTCTATATATATATATATATATATATATATATATATATATATATATATATATATATATATATATATATATATATATATATATATATATATATATATATATATATATATATATATATATATATATATATATATATATATATATATATATTTAATTCTCATTGAGCGAATTTATTCGACAACTAGAACATACTCTGTGTGCAAGAAATTCGTTGAACTTAGTCCAATCAGTATTTCTCGGGTTTCTACTGCAGGTTTTGTATTCGTAGTTAAAGAGAACACCAAGCAGTTGTGATTAGATAGTCAAATTTTATCCGATACATGCCATCCAGTTATTGATCTAACCATTCCAGGTGAATAAAGTGTAGAGCCGCACGATGACCGCTGGCAGGTCCTGGCTTGAAAATTGTCCGAGCGTGGTGGCATCAAGATGATTGGAAATCAGAACTCAAGCCCTCGGTATCGTTTACCGTTTACCACGAAAGGTTTTGTTCCATTGTCTAAACTGAATTTGCAGGTTCTGCTGCTTACAGTCCACGGCTTCAATATGTGACTTTACATTTGCATCTATTATTAGCGGAAGCTGACAGCAGCAGCTGACATCTGAGGTACTTGCAGCGGTTGCTCTAGTCGGCTGAATTTCCGTTTCTCGTGGATTCCGCTCCGTATGATCAGATTTCTTCTTCTTATCAGTGTTCAGTTTTGGTGCGTTTGCACTACAAGGGACCGTAACAGGGAGAGAGATTTGATTACCAGAGATCCATGGAACAGTTTTGGAGGCCACTTCTTCAAAGCAATTGAATAGAGTTAGACGGTTAACACTGGAGTACGTTTTTCACCTACTTGTTCCCCATCATTAGGATACTTCACCATAGAAATCGTTTCCTCTTTTAATTCAAAGCAGGGGCTGAGAGCGAGGAGTCTGACTTAAGTCCGAAAAATTTTGTATTTTGTGTTTTTGAAACATCGATGCTTTTGGATCCGAATTCAGGACAGTTACCTTTGCTCGAATATCTAGGCATCAGAATGATTTAATGGGTATCTATGCAGAGCGAGAGGCCGTATGTGTTTTGTTACAAGACGATGAGAACAAGTGCTTAGAGCCGGATCGGTGCTAATTAGCAGTTGTTTTCGACTGAACCTGCACGGCCAACTGAATGGCTACGAAACTGATAGAGTTTTCTGAGGTGATAATTTTGACATAGAGCCGCTCACAGGCAAATTTCATTCTGTTGCTACCTGTTGAGAAAACGATTAGGTCCAGAATTCGGATCGGTTCAATATTTTTTGAGATATTTTGTACGGAAGTTGAAAAAGTACTACTTTGAGAAAAACGCGTTTAAAGTTCTAAAGCTCGACCGACCTGAGGTACGCCGCGCTGCCTATAACTGACAATAACTCGAGAACTAATACGAATATCGCTTCAAAACTTTTTTTGGTACATTTCGAGAGCATTTCGAACATTTTAATGTAATAAAAAAAATTGATTTTTTTTTAGCATCTACATGTATTTTCCCCCTTAAGGAGATGTAGAATATCACTGATAGATATGAGGAAAGGGCAAAGAATGGATCCTAGTAGAATACATGAAAGGGGACAAAAAGGGTGCGGAAGAGTTAACAGTAATAAATCCATGCTATTTATTAGCTAACAAGAGCTGAACGAAAGTATACATTTTATTGTAAACTACTCTTTCAAGGAGTTTCCTAAAACAGGGTGAAAGTGATATAGGACGGTAGCTACAGATGCAAGAAATATCACCAGTTTTCTGGATGCTTCCTGTAATACGTACCTGATGAAAAACTAAGATTGAAAATAAGTGACAGAGGATCACACAGGCTTTCGGCCAAAGCCGAAGCCATAGCCGATGTTGGGTTATTAGTGTTACTTTCGGCCGAAGATGAAGTGAAATAAAAAAAAATCAAATTGCTCCTTTTTAGTTCTTTAATGATATCTTCATTTCATTACAACATATTATTCGTTATAGAATTATTTATGTCTTATTTTTCATGTTAAAACTCAGGAAAAAAGAAAACACTGAAACTTTTCGTTTGTATTTTTAATACGTTAAGAGTTATACTTCATTTTTTCCGAACTGTACATATCTAGTAATTGAATTCAAATAACCTAATGTTATAGGTTAAAAACAAAAGTTTTTCGGCATTTTCTCCCCATAAATTAGCTTTTCTATCAGCATAAATCCGTCCAGTAGTTGTTCAGTAGCTACACTAGAAGGAGAAGCCGATAAATATTTAAAAACTAGTTTCTGTAAATGAATGTTAGGACTCGAACTCCAGTACTGAAAAATTTCAGCGTTCCTCTTAACCAAAGGTTCGTTTCAATAGCATGTAAGATTGGAATTGTTTTTGCGGGATGATTAAAATTGAAAAAATTTTATTTATATTGAAAATTTTTCATTTGACAAAGTGGTTTCGAAAGCATGCACTGATTCTCATCAGACACCAGGACACAGTGCATACTTGACTGGTGTGACCACTTGCAGTTGGAAATCATTAATTATTATCAATTATTCTGTGCTTTGATAAGCTTTAGAGACACGATATACGTTGTCTATGCTGATTTATAGACAAGAAGGGAACCGTGATCACAAATCAATAACCTTTACATGTAAGATGTTCTTCATAAGCGGGATATTCTTCGATGTTTGTCTGTTCAGGCGTTAATGACATTTCGTCATAGCTATCCCATAGATCATTTTGTAGGAAATTATTTTCCACAGGTAAAAATTGAATTAAATTAGAGGATATGATTGCTTCAGCTGCAGTTCTAGATGCTTTCGAATAACTTTTACGTAAAAATGCTAAAAATTCAGCTTTTGCTTTCTCAATTTCATTATCAGTAAGGTATTTAGTATTGAATTGAGGATCGATCAAAGTACCAACTGACAAGTGAAGAGTATGTCTGATGTAAGCAAATCTCCTGTTAACAGACTCACTCACATATGTATGCATGTTTTCAGCTGAATAATATGTTCAGATTTATCATCTTTCAGGGGGAATTTTGAGTTGATTATAGCAATCAAAGGAAAAATTAGGAACCCCGACGAAGAATCTGCAGAAACATCAATCATCGCTTGGTAAAAACATTTTAAAATATTTACCAAATTGCCCATTAGTTCCTATTCAGTCGCAGTTGGAGTTTCTATTCCCCCGCATTCTGCCATGTACAAATTGACTGGGTTTTTTGTTCCAGAAGTTATTTTTACCATTGAGGTACTGCTCCAACGTATTTCAATGCCGTAGCCAAAACTTCGGTCGGACACTAGATCAGCACCGAAGCCAGTGCTTGCATCAAGAGAGCTAATGTAAGATTCGATTTCTAAGGGATTTGTACAAAATACAGATAAAGTATAAGTGAATGAGGGAGGAAAAGCTAACTAATGGCGATTATGACTGGAAGTGAAAGAAAAGAAGAATTGAGCGAAATGCTCACAAGTATCTTATATTATATACAACTAGCCCCCTAGTAGAAGAAATACCAGAGGAAGTTTTAAGGGTCCTATGTCAAGATCAAAATCGTTTTGGATTTTGGAATTAGTTGATTTGTTTTATTGACCTGAAGCCGACTCCCGATTTCAAGTTTAAAAAAGCTTCTTTGGTTTTTAGTCTGACTCGAGCCATAACGTTGACCTCTTTGGCTATTGCTACTAACTGTATGGACTTAATAGATCGTACCTGATGTTTCAGTTGACGACGTATTCCAATGCTGTATAAAATAACATAGTGGCAAGTCCATCTGTTTATTCTCAGCTTGAGTTAGTTCGAAAGATGTTGGCTGGAATATCAACCTAGAGCTGGATGCTGATCATTGTGGCCTTCGTCATGAGGACAAGCTTGGATGGAAGTCAACTATGATCTTTAAGTCTACGAATGTCTAGAGCATATTAACTGCGCCAGGTGAGAGGTTTAGCTCACAAAAGCAAGAATAATCATGTTCGTGGCCCTGCTCCGGTCCTGCCTTCGGTGAAGTAAGGGGGTATTCCAAAACGCAAAAATTCTTCAGAGCATTGAACTGGACAACGGTGGTGTAAAACTAGGACGTCTGGATCCTTCCGCAATAGAAGGCCTGTAGACCGTTCTATAGAGTGGTATGTAGAATAAGATGATGAAAAACTGGAAAACGTTGACCTTTGAAAGATGAGGATAAAGACAAATTCACAGGAATAATGAAAAATTTACCTTAAAAATTTACCTGAAGATAAGAAAATCCGCACAAAATTTGACATATCCTCTAGTGTATTGCCGTGCCCATTTAAACTATATAGCTCCTTTTACCCTTTGCTTGTTTGACATTCCATATAACAATGCAAAAGTGTTCACTAACATTGTTTCTTTAAAATTTAAAACAAAATCATCATTTTTTCCCCAAATAATCTTTCTAGCCTCTACAAAGCTGCCGAAGAAGCTCGACTTCCAAAGCGATTACGATCCGATCTAGGTGGTGCCTTACGTGAATTCACAACACGCGAAAGTCATTGTTTTCAACAAACCAAAAGCGAAGATGGTTGCACAACATTATTCACATCACAGGAACGACAATGGCTCGTATTGCAAGTGTTGCAAGGTTTGCGTGCTGGTAAAAGTGATATTGCCGCGCTACAAGGAAAGGCCAGCGTTGAAGAGGGTCAAAGTATAGGTAAGTTAAAAAAGTGAATATTGTATATATGTATATGCAAAAAAAAAAAAATTTCTAAAAAATCGAAATAATTTTTAAGAAACAAGTACAATAATGGATATGCTAGTAAATAATAATCTTTTGTAGTGGTTGCTTGGCAAGAATACGGCCTTATAACACAAATTTTTCCACTTCACGAAACGAGTGCTTTAGCGAGATTGCAAATGAGTTGGGTGAAGAAGGTGTTTGCCCCGCAACCTTTAGGTAACTGACAGTCTTTTCAAGTCACACGTCCATCGAACACTACTTATTTTTTTCTCCCTAAACAGATGACATTGCTGAATATTTCGGCGTCAAAGTGGCCCTTTATTTCGCCTGGCTGGGCCATTATACATGTGCCCTGGGTGTTCCTGCCGTTTTTGGAACGATTCTCTGGCTTGCGCTGTGGGATCGTGGTCAAATCGCTCAGGACATGGGTCATGTTCTATTCTCTCTCTTCAATGTTGCCTGGGCCTCACTTTATCTGGAAGCGTGGCGAAGATATTCCGTGGAGCTAGCATTTCGTTGGGGTACCCTTTCAACACCACCTGAACTACTGGAACCGCCAAGACCGCTGTACAAAGTAAATTTGCAAGTTTTGATATATTTTTGGAGAAATTGATTTTCATTTCTGAAAGTTTGATTTGTTTTGAGAACAGGGTCCGTTGGTTGAGAGCTGTGTAACAGGACGTCTGGAACCGAAAGAAGCACCGGCCTGGAAACGTCGAGCATTTCGTTATTTCGTCAGTTTTCCGATCATAGGAATGTGTCTGGTTATGGTGTTTATTGTGATGTTTCTCATGCTGCAGTTACAGGTGAGTAGTTGTTTTTTTGTTAAATTTAAATAGCCTTCGAATTGTAGATAAAAGCTTGCCGTTCATAATTCAAGTAGTCGCAGCTTTTTTAGTTCGAGGCAATTAAGAGCAAAACAGTTCTAGTTGCTAGCAAATTGTTTTAGAAACACACAATTATCTATCGATACTTACGAAAATTTAAATTGAACATAATTAAATTCAGAAAAAAAAATAAACATGTATCATCACAATGCATACTAACATCATGAAATTGGCTTTATTCTGTTGCACAAAATACTTGTTTTTTTGCAGGATTGGCTCGATTTTTATGTACCTGACCGGGGAGTTTTAGCATGCATGATCAATTTTAATCAGGTTTAGTTAAATTTTAGTTATCTTTTTCTAATTTCGCAAACAATAGAAACTATGTATGTATATCTAAAATCTGAAGTAAAATTATTGACGTTTTGCTGCACATAGAGTAATGCTTATGTAAATATTTGAAAATGCTTGAGGGGCACAATACTAAAGCAGAAATTAATGCCATAATTCTTTGCGAAGGTTTGTGTCTTAACACGTCAGCTTTCATTTGAGGCAAATCAATATCAATAAACTTCTAACAAGAATTCTAGTCTAGTCAAGGAGAATGCCGAATTTGTATTCCTTCACTGCATTCATCACATGTAATTGTGTTTTGATAAACTTTGCTAACTTAGTTCTCCGAAGCCACCAATTACGCCTCCATCACATCTTCTTAAGATGGAGTGTTGTAACCAATCCCTTTTCAATGGATCTCCATTATCGATTAAGGAAAACTAAACGAGTCCTATTCAGAGACAATGCGGTAGGCTTTAGCAGGGTTTACTTTCACTGCATCACTTTCACTTGCTTGTCTCGATTTAGTTATCCAATGGAGGGCAGAATGTACTTCTCCACAGCAAAAACACTTTTGCCACTGGTCTACTTTTGGACTCATTCCTTTCGATTTAATCGAACGTTGATCCTAATGTCTCTCGCCAAAAGTCCTTATGACACTAACGATGTCATTTGAATAGTCTTTAGCTGACAACAGGCTTTGTTCGTCCTGATATACTGTCCATTTAGCTGCCTCCATTGTGTTTTGTTGTTTGAATCCATGTACTTGTACATACATACACACCACAATGATGATGATTCTTAGTGAATAATTAATTTACGAGAAGAACGTGCTTAAGCAATAAAAGTTTTTTTTCGGGTCTGCGTGGATGTGTCGGATCTAATGATTGCATAAATTTTCGCGCAAGGAAGACATTGTTTGTAGTCGGTTCTCTTCCGAAAAAAAATTGAAAATTTTATTATTACTGTATGTTATTGCAGCAGCAACATGCAGCTTTTGTCAGAAATTCAATGTAGCGAATATATTATTTGCTACTTACCACTCTCAGTGACTGTTCATCACTGTTGTTAGATACATGATTCTATATACTCTCGACACGATACTATTTATGTTGAAGACATTTTCACATATTTGGAACAAAATCACTTGCTATGCATATGATGTCACAAATGCAAATATTATTTTTGGTTGGAAATAAGGGATGTTGCTGAGATAGATGTCAGTTGAGAAGTTGATGTACACGGTTCATGGTAAATATGATATGGCGAGTTTGAAGTAGTCAGACAGACATGAAATGCGATATGTGGTTTTTGATAGTTTGGATAGTATTGCTGCTATATTCAGGGGCGGATTTGACCATTTCGCCGCCCTAGGCCTCAGAAATATTTGCCGCCCTTTTCGTGAATTATATTATATGTCACAATGCGCGATTTTTTTTCGATTCCCTAGAATACTTCGCTGCTTTTCGTTGCGCCCGAGCTCACAAAAAAGGAATATCAGAGCAAAACCGGCACCGGTTCGTTCGTACAAATTCCCTATTCTTGCGCCCTTGCCACACAAATGCACCTTTGCATCGCATATAATTCCAACGTCTTCGCTAAAAATTTTATAAGTAAGTTTACTATTCCATTCAAAGTTTGCTTCCGCACTTGACTGGAGATCAACTATGAACTCGACTATTGTAAATTAATGTTCGATATGTTATTAGTTAAAGATGGACCCGAAATATTTTGACCTATGCTCTAGATTTCATTTTATAGAAATTTTTTCATAGAAATTAATTTCAGTCATGCAGTACAATCTAAAAAACATGTCAAAAATAAAGCGATTCGCATGTAGTTGATATACCCTGTACCATAAAAATAAAAAAAAATTCTCTGAAAAATCAATGCTCGCAAATATTTACCTCTGATAAGCTTTTTCTAAATTGAAGAGGTATTATTTGGGTTCTTTTTAGGATCTTGTTAGGTCTTTTTAGGCTCTTTTTAGGTATTTTTAGATAATTTCTAGGTACTTTTTAGGTATTTTTGAGTTTCTTTGGTCCTTTACCGCGATCGCATTTCGATATTTATTATAAGTCAAACTTTTTAATGTCCGAAAAAAAATCATTAGAGGTGAATTTTCGCGTGCATTGTTTTTTTAGAGAATTCGGTTGGCTTCAGGTGTTAGGCTCATTCGACTCAGATATATGTACATATACGACAGAAAAAAAAACTGCCGCTCCAAAAGAAAAGATGAAAAGGAGCCTCCCCAAACAAAATCGAAAATTGGCCGCCCCCCAAATTTGCCGCCCTAGGCCCGGGCCTACCGGGCCTAGTGCTAAATCCGCGCCTGGCTATATTACAAGCTTGTGTATTTGCGTCTAATTCTGATATTGATCAGACTAAGTGGACATTTTTTCTAAGATAATTTGTCCATATGTTGAAACATTCAACATAAAACTCGATTTGATACTGCTTGCCGTTTTGCATGCCCTAGCGCTTGAATTAAACAGATTTCAAGTGCTATTACGGAGTAACTATGCTAAAACTTACCCATTCGGTCATGATAAATGAGTTTATGAAAGCTTTAGGTTACAGTTTATTTATTCACTCTGCTACCCTCCCGATCTAGAGCGGTCAAACTCCCTTTCCATTCTGATTAGCTTGTCAAAGACGGGTCGTGGGCACCGCTCGCTCAACCCCAGTTTGGACCTCGACTTGTCGATCAAGGTTCGGTTTATCAGATTCCACTTTCCACAACAAGATACAGCTGATTTCCCCGAACAAAGATCGCTCTTCAATATACACCGGAGGGTTTTTTCAGATATTCAGGGCCCAGTTATTGGTTCAGGGTTTTTTAATAGAATGACAACCTATATATATATATATGACAAATCCAACAGAGCGGCAATATGGGCTTGCGGAAATATCCCATTTGGAGAAGCCATGAAAGAGAGCGCAGACGGTTTCGTTTGGGCTAGAGTAGGCGGCTGTTATGTGTACAGTTGTTACATATCCCCAAACTCGACGAAGGATGAGTTTTCCCACTTCCTGGATAGGTTGGTTATGGATGCCAAACAGCACACTCCACACATCATAGCCGGCGACTTTAATGCGTGGTCCACGGAATGGGGCAGTAGGGAAACGAATGTACGAGGCCGCAGTCTTATGGAATCATTCTCCCAGCTGGACGTGGTTCTGTTAAACTCCGGAAATGTACCTACTTTCCGTAGCAGAGGGATGAGCTCTGTAATCGACCTGACATATGCTAGTACGAAGGTGGCGAGAGACATAACATGGTACGTGTCTGAGCATTACACCCATAGCGATCATCAAGCTATTATGTTTGAGACCCACTACAAGCTGGGCAGTCGATCACAAAAACTAGCCAATGAAAGAGTCGGCAGGGGCTGGTCAGCCCGGAAATTCGATGAAGGAGCCTTCGTAGAAACACTACGACAAGCTGAAATGCCTCGAGGAACCGCGGAGGAAAAGGCTGCACAGGTTGTGGAATTGATATCGCGCGCATGTGATGCCTCGATGCCACGGCGAAAACAGTTACCGTATAGGAAACCAAATTACTGGTGGTCCGATGAACTAGCGAAGCTCCGGGCGCTATGTCTGAAAGCTAGAAGACAGTGCCAACGTGGTGTAAATCAGCCCGATCATGAGGAGCTGCAGCGATCATACCAGGAGGCGCGGAAAAAATTGCAACTGGCTATTCGAAACAGCAAGAAGGCTTGCTTCAAAAAGCTGTGTGAAGAGGCAAGTATCGACCCATGGGGAGGTGCGTACCGAGCAGTCATGTCACGCATAAAGGGCCCATGCTCAACGCAGGCCAGTTGTCCCGTACTACTCAGGAAGATAGTTGAAACGCTGTTTCCTCATCATCAGGATGGTGTCATCGTACCTGAAGCAGGGAATGCGGAGGAGGATGTGCACTCGGTCACCGAAGCAGAACTTTCGGAGGTTTGCAAGGGACTAAAGGACAAAAAGGCGCCTGGGCTGGATGGAATCACAAACAAGTGGCTGAAGATAGCCATCAAATCGAGGCCGGAAATGTTTGTAAGTGTCTTCAACACATGCCTGAATGAACGAACTTTCCCAGCATGTTGGAAGAGGCAGAAGCTAGTGTTGTTGCCAAAACCAAACAAACCGATTGGAGAACCGGCATCTTATCGCCCCATCTGCTTGCTGGACGTCCTAGGCAAAACACTGGAGCGGATCATCTACAACAGGCTTCTACCGGCGGTGGAAGACAATGGAGGACTATCTGATCGCCAATACGGTTTTCGCAAAGCACGTTCGACGGTTGACGCTATCAGTGTGATAATCGAGCTAGCCAAGCCCGCGCTTGAAGCGCGTAGAGCATCCCGAAACTACTGTGCTCTTATCACGCTCGACATAAAAAACGCGTTCAACTCGGCAAATTGGAACCGAATAGTAACTAAGTTACTCAAGCTGAAAGTTCCTTACTACCTGACGGAGTTAATCGCTGACTATTTTCGGAACCGAGTTTTATGGTATGACTCCGATGACGGGCCGAAACGTCACTGCGTTACAGCAGGTGTCCCACAGGGATCTGTCTTGGGGCCTCTACTCTGGAACGTTATGTACAACGACGTGCTTACCCTAAAATTACCAAGAGGGGTAACAATAATCGGATTCGCGGACGACATAGGTGTGTTGGTATCTGCTGCAAATCTGGAAGGAATTGAACTGCTGGCGGACGAGGCGGTGTACCAGGTCAGGGAATGGCTAGAAAGTGCTGGTCTAGAACTCGCAGGGCACAAGACTGAGGCGGTATTGATAAGCAGCCGGCGAAAAACCGAGTGCTTTGAAGTCACCGTTGGAGACCAGAGAATCAAATCCAAAGATTCAATCAGGTACTTGGGCGTCATGATAGACTCAAGGTTGAGCTTCAAAGCCCACGTTGAGCAGGTGTGCAATAAAGCCGCAAACGTAAGCGTAGCACTATCGAAGATGCTACCGAATATCGGAGGCCCCCGACAAAGTAGCAGAATTTTAATATCAAGAGTCGTGAGCTCTATCCTTCTCTACGCGGCGCCAATATGGACACACAAGCTGACAGCAAAAGCGAATAAGAAGAAAATGTGCTCGACATATCGATTAAGTGCTCTGAGAGTGATTCGCGCCTACAGAACGACACCAGGGGAAGCGGCATATGTGATAGCGGGCATGATTCCGATAGAAATCCTAGCAGATGAGATGCAAAGGCTCTACAAAAACAACAGCGCGGATTCAAAGGCAGAGAGGCAAGTCTCTGTAGGGATATGGCAAAGGAGATGGGATCAATGCGCAACCGGTAGATGGACCTATAAGCTTATCCCCGATATTGCTAAATGGACCCAGCGGAAGCACGGAGAAATCACCCACGAACTTACGCAGTTCTTAACTGGGCATGGCGTATACCGTAAATATCTGCATCGGTTTGGCCTGGACGACTCCCCCAACTGCCCGATATGCGGAATAGACGAGGACCCGGAGCACATACTGTTTCAGTGTCCACGATTTGCGCGACACCGAGCTAAGCTGCAAACTTCTACCAACCTGCTCTTATCGGCAGAAAACGTGGTGGAGATGATACTGGCATCAGAGGAAGCTTGGAAAGCACTGACGGGAGCACTAGCGCAAATTCACGCCGTTCTTCGAAAAGAGGATGCCAAGAGAGCGAGCACTAGGCGGCAGCCCGTGAACAGCTAAAGCTGACCCCACCCCACGAAGTAATACCTGACGGCAGTCCCGTGGGGCGGTGGAGGATAAGGAGGTGGTTTTTAGTCGGTTAGCGCCCGACATAACCTTCGATTAGGTATCCATGCGGATTTTCCCCTCCAATAAATAAAAAAAATAAAAAAAAAAAAAAAAATATATATATATATATATATATATATATATATATATATATATATATATATATATATATATATACAAGGAGTTGGAAATGGAAATGGAAATATATATATATATATATATATATATATATATATATATCTATATATATATATATATATATATATATATATATATATATATATATATATATATATATATATATATATATATATATATATATATCTATATATATATATATATATATATATATATATATATATATATATATATATATATATGTATATATATATATATATCTATCTATCTATCTATATATATATATATATATATATATATATATATATATATATATATATATATATATATATATATACATGACGAAGAAAGAAAAGGATATAAAACGCTAGCAAACAAAAAAAATTACAATTAACCCACAGAAATCTTAAGTACTTATACTGATACCATTCAAAATAAGCTCAAAAAACGAAAAAAAATGGCACGAAAGCTTTTGATAATGCAAAAAAGACCACAAATAGCGTCTCTCCCTCTACTGGTGGTCTTACTTTTCTTGGACCGAACGATAGCACTTCTAATGACCAAGCATATTCTTGCTAATTTAGAGCTAGTTTACGATGCTGGTTATATTCTAAATAGCAGAAGACACAGCTAGTGACGATGTATTTTCAAATGTTCACAAAATCTTTGAGTACTGGAATATATTTGCTCCAATGAACTTCAGATCCTCCATTAAAATTGGTTATTGTCTTTGTATGGCTTCATTGAAAGTTATCATGCCTAATTAAAATTGTTGGCACCATAGCATGTTGCATTTACTGGCCTCCTTCTTTGATTATGAGAGAATTTGTATCCAAACATGAACATCGAGCCACGAGTACTCTACTTCGAACAACATTTCAAAAAATGCTCTAAAGAAGTATCAGCGTACTATGCCAATGTAGGGGATATGTGATCGAAAATTAATGATCAGTTTCGGTTAAATTGGCCTAAGTGAAACTTGGCTCTGTGCAGGTATTAATAACGCAGAGATAGTTAATCGTGACTTCGTTGTTTTTTTTTGCCAAGATTGCTACGATTTACATTTTGAAAATGATCTCGTCGTGCAAATCGAAATGACCGCCGCCATTTCTAGTGGTCCAATTCAAGAAGCCCATCCTAGTGGCCCATTTTTCGACCACTTTTTGAAGCGACAGGGGCTCAGTGACATGAGTTATGTTGGCTTCTAAAGCTTTAATCGTCCCTGGTTTGTCAGCATATAACAAAGACTTCACGTATTCTTACAAGAACTAACACAATGGAACTAAGTCGCACGACCTTCAATTAGTCGGTGGTTGCAGTCGCTGTGGGCCCCGTAGCGCCGTTTTGTTGAGACCACACCCCTCACACCGATACGACGCAAAATCGAAAAACCCGGTTTATCGTTGCTCTGTAGAAGATAAACACCATTGACGTGTTTATCTTCGAACAAATATGGCCCTATGATGCCACCAGCATTCAGTGCGCATCATTTAGTGCATTTTTATGGATGCAACGATGTCTCCATGGCTTGGCAAAGATTTTCCTCGCTCCAGATGTTCTGATAATGCTTATTTACGTAGCCTTCGGGCCAGAAATGAGCCTCGTCGCTAAACGAAATTTTCCCGTAAAACAAAGGATCAACTACCAGTTGATATTCGTCCCATTCTCCGAACTTGCGATACATCCGAAGGCTATACGGCCTTAATTTGTACACCGCCAGTAAGCCTTCAGATCGTGATCATTGCACAATCCTAACTTTTTGCGCACGCCTGCGAATTGACAAATCTGGGTTGACAGCAACACTGAGTTCCATGGCTTCTACGATTTAGTAACGTAAAGTTGTTGAAACCATTTGCGATCACATGGCGAATAGCACGTGCTGATGGACGATTATGCGGTTCCTAAAACTCACGAAGCGATTATTGAGTTTCCACAACTGACCACTGATTTCGACAATAAATCATGTATCGGAAATAATTTCCACAATATGTAGATGCTGCTGTGGTGTAAATCTGTTCATGGTAATTTGTCAGACCTTATTGAATAAAAACACCAGCTCATTTGACAGTGGTGAGTTTTGAAATGCGGCATCTGTAAATAAAACACCCTTTAGTAAAGCTAAGAGACGTGTGGGTTGAATTTTTTTTTGTGACAAAAGGAATAAATGATCAAACATTTTGAGCGATGAAAGTTTCAATACTAGCAACATAAGCTCACATCTCATGTTCGTCAATTTTTTTTTGTATGAGAGCGTAGTATTTTAAGCACCATAAACTCATCATGCAAAAAAGTACATTTGAATTTGCTTAGCATTAAGAGCATACTAAACTTCTATACCGAATCCAGGGGGCATTGTTAGATTTTTTAGGAGTAGGAAAGTGAAGAGTCATAGAAGAGAGTAAGAAGTAGAGCCCGTGATCGGCTGCGTCAACATCCAAACCACGAAGAAAAGATTACTCATGAATGCTGATGATTTCGTTCACCATTCCGATGAAGTCAGCTTTATACAAATTCAAATGTAACGAAAAGAGGGCTTACTGATGCAATAGTAGGATCAACAAAAAAAATGAAGTCTCTGCAGGAATAAGATAGAGACATAGGGCCTTTCCGAATTGACGTCTTCGCCTTCGTCTCGAGTATGTTATAACAGAATATGACGTCAGACCAAGTCGAGTTTGTCCAAATTCAGTCATCTTCGTCTTGACATTGCTCTCCTGTATAACAGTTGACGAAGTCACATTCTGATTTCACTTTTTGTTGGCTTTATGGTGTTTTTAGGCGATTTTACGAAGCAAAGCCAACGATTTCGGATACCTCGTCTTGGTCTGCTCAGCTACTCTATTGACTTCACAATCTGTCGTAACAAGCTGAAAAAGAAGACAGGCAGCTAATGAAGCAGTAATAAAAAAATACTGCAAAGCGCTTTATCGAGAAATCAGTGAATCCTAAAGATCAAATGGTCGTGTTCCTTATGGAAGATATTTTGCAGAGGCAAAATCAATTTCCTTAAAATATCCTTAGTTAGCTAGGTTTCAGCAAGGCAAATAATATCGTTAGGCGCTACAGTAGAGTAAAGATTGAGTTTATAGGTCTCGGCTCTTAGGCCACGGATGCTTTGGCTAAACAATTTTATGAAACGAAAATCAAAAATGGTTTATTTTTCAATGAATCACATTTTAATTTTTAATTTTAAATCTCATATTCATAGCAAAAGAACGATATATTTCGTAGCAACTATCAGTTCTCTCACTTTCTTAACATATTCGTATTGAAACCACTTAATTTCAAAATAGTATTAATTGCTACCTATCGCCGTTCTCTCCATTTAAAATTATTCCGAGCGCCCTTCTAATCCACACAAACTTGATCTACCGCAAAGACCCGATAAGCTGCTACGGTAATTTGATGAGTTCTCTCATAGAGGCATTAAAGAAAATCCCCAACTAATCCATACTACTTGCAATCGATAAGCTGTTCCCTGTTATAATAGAATTAGCCCCTGGATAAGAATTGAACACATCCACTTGGCACTTCTGACCTCGTACTTTCCATTTCCAACTCCTTGTACAGCATAATCAAATACCTACCTTTCAGCATGGAAATATTCTAGTTAGTAGTACCTGCCCTCCTAGCAGCGAAAAGTAAATTCATTCTTCTAGAAACACTGCTTCCACATATAAGTGCTATAATTTTTGAACATACAACCAAAAGCACGCATTGCACAAACGTACACATATCATAATACTTTGTACAAATTAAGCAACTGTAGTAATCGGTTCTTGTAAATAATCAACGCCCGAAACTTTTCTATTATTCATACTTGGCCGACAACCGATAATCCCTGGCAACCTGACACACTCTGGTCACACTCATACGCGCACATAAAACGCGTCATAACCGGACAGGACTGGTGGGACGAGAAGCTACCAGAGGGTAGTTTAATCGGTTGCCTAAGTGTAATACCCAAAGTTTTACTGGCCGGAGCCATTACATTAATGGACGAAGCATACTACAAATTGGCTGTTTGGCTCAACGACAAAGGTGAGTGTCCTGGCGCTTGGCCGCGGGTCGGATGATGTGGTCGTAAAAGTCAACAATTAATTTTTATATTTCGCTCCTGCAGAGAACTACCGACTGCAATCCAAGTACGAGAACCATTTGATTGCCAAGGTTGCACTGTTTCAGTTTGTCAACTCGTTCCTGTCGTTGTTTTACATAGCATTCTACTTGCGGGACCAGGAAAAACTGAAAGAGGTAAAACGAATCAAGATACATGGTCATGACTTATTAACTGGTCTAAGGATTTTCCGTAGCAACTGGCTGGTTTGTTGATTTCACGACAAATTATTGGAAATTTACGGGAGTCGGCATTGCCGTATGTTGTAGAGCAATGGCGACTCGCCAAACTCAGTTTCAAGATGTGGGGAGCACTGAGTCCGACACAAGAAACAGGCCAAACGATCCTGAATAAGCCGCAGAATAATTCAACGGAATCAGTTGATCAGCCTAGTGGTGGCCCACAGCCGAAAAGAAGTATCGGGCAGGCAGAGATTGAGAGCTCGCTGTATAAGGTATGTTAATACTGACACATTCATTTAGAATCCCTTCTGTTCCGTTCCTTTCTTATCATTCCTTTCCTTCCATTTCATTTTTTTTATTACAAATAACACTCACAAATAACACTCACAATCACATCATGTAAATCCATAAAATCCCCATCCGTTATTCCGTTCTCTCCCCAGGGAACACCACTAATAACGCTAATATGGTATTCACATTCACAGTACGACGGAACATTTTCGGATCATTTAGAAATGCTAGTTCAAATGGGCTATGTCGTCCTGTTCTCGGCCGCCTTCCCGCTGGCCGGGCTATGTGCGCTGGCTAATAATCTGCTCGAGATTCGTTCGGATGCATTTAAATTGGCACACGTCCATCAGCGGCCGTTTGGGCAACGCGTCGCGAATATTGGAACGTGGCAGAATGCATTAAGTATATTAAGTCTGGCTGCTGTTATTGTAAATTGTGCCCTGATAGGACTGTCGGGACAAGTATCGCGACTCTGGCCCGGATTGACAACAACGCAAACAATAATATTGATTGTGGCATTGGAGGTGAGTATGAGTGCTTGGGTGTGTAATGTTGTAGTATTTAATGTAAAATCGAAGCTGTGTAGGGAAATTGCAATTTATTGTAAATAATTCATCAGCAAATCGGAGACTTTTGTGTGAATGTATAATGAATTTGATTTAATTATTCATATTCAGCATGTCATGCTGGGACTTCGATCAGCACTGACGTGGCTGCTACCAGAGCTCCCGTCATGGTTGGCAGCGGAAATCGCACGTGCCGAACATTGTCGCAGGGAGATGCAATGCAAAGGTCCTTCGCCTAGACCGACACCACCATCACCACCGTCAACTACATCGATGTCACAGCCAGAACAAATGACGCCAGATGTTGCGACAACGAACGATCAATCGATCGAAAGCCAACTGGCTGAGGATATCATTTTCGAGCCAGGCAGTCCGGGTCTGAGTAGTCCTTTGTTGCATTTCAATCATTTTGATGATCTTCAGATATTGACGCAGCAGCGTACTATCGAGGCTGAAATTAACATGAAGGAGGATAGGGATGTGTCGCCAGATTCACCACCGTCACAGGTAAGTGTACTGCTTTGCCTTGAATGTTTTAAGTTCTTGGAATGGTAAGTAGAAATCAAAACACTAGAGTGTATTCAGAGTCTGGTTCGTCATCAATACCCGAGGCTGGTATGGGTGGCAAATCATGATTGCGCATTGAAAAATTACTTAAATTAACTAATTTTGTTTTGATTTAGTTGCACAAAACAAGTATTATCAATTTATAAGCTTTACCGAAAGACTTGTTTAGCTTTATTTAATTACAACTTTGAATCAACATAGTTTCGCTTAATAGTTGTCGAGAGTTTCGCCCCGCACGAGCGAAATAACATTTTGATATAAGTTACACAATGCTCAAATAAATGCTAAAAAATTATGCTCTGTGTTTCCGTGAAAATTGTCGTTCTAGTATATCTATACCTTGCGGGTGCTTGATAACATTCCAGAGTAAACTTTAGTATTTCTTTAAAATTTCTATTATTCTTCCCTCTTTAGGTTTGGATTGTTATGAGTCGTTTGACCATGTTTCTTCGCAATTATTTTAATTTTTATTACTATTCTGAACTAATATTTTTAAAATGTTTATTTATTTACCTTAGTTTGGTTCAGATTTTTTTTATTCGGAAATAGTCGTTCGCCAAAAGTAAGTTTATTATTTTAATTTTTTTTTTATCTCAGCTAGGATAATAAATCTAAATTTCTGCTTTGCATCTGTACCAAAAATTGTAATTCTAAAATGGTCAAAGTGAACCAAGATGTTCATTTCTAATACCAATTCTCTCTATACGAAAGATCATTTCAGATAATCTCTCTGTAGTATTTAATATTGTCTCTACCAATACCAATCTAAATATATATCAAGCACGTCGGTATCTAGCTCGCTGATTGGTGGAGACTGGAGAAAACAGCAGATGTACAGCTGACAATCTCATCAGACAGCTGACGGGATCGATACTGTTCTTAAGAGTGTTGTTGCAGATGCTGTCCTCGTCAGAGATTCTGATCTGTACTGGTTTTGCAGATCATGTAGGAACCAGTCAATGGCTTCATTTGTCACTCGCTTCGGTTCCGCTGCAGATACCATTGATAAGTTGAAGAGCTCTTTTGCCAGTTTAAGCGAAAAGCTGCCCCCGGCTTATAAAGTGGTCTGGGCTCTTTTGAAAATGTCTGAGCGCGAGTAACACTCGACTTCTTCGATACTATCAATATTTGCACCTATTCCTTCGCACATTAATGCTGCTCTGTGAAGCTACACTACTGTTACCTCTCTAGAAGCAACGCGCAATCGTGTTTCTCAGCGATCATTACCTACAAAATAAACGGGCCAACAGCCTCAACTCCAATTAACCTTACAAAAGCATCAATAACAGCAACCACTGCAGCAACCTCAGCTAAATCTTTTGCATTCATCGCCTTATCTCAATCTCAAAATCAAAACATCACTATACATGGCCGGTTTGTGTTAGTTACTGTTCACAGGTCTCTTCAAGTAACACTGTGTGAGTATTTTTCCGCTTCTCTTCCTATTAAATGTGTTGCTGTTCATGGTGCCCTTGCTCCCTCCAAAATTGTCATTGTTTCCTAGATATGTGTTTCTCAGTTTGGTTCATGACAAACTTTTCGTTGACCTGCACAGCTACCTCAACAATAGCTCCCTCTTTGCCTTGTTTTTAATATGTGGTGATTTCAACTTACCGAACCAAGTACGGAACCATAACTTTTCTTCCTAACCTTATGCAACAACATTTCCCTAATTACCTTATCTTTTCTTTCGTTGTGCTCTCGTTTTCATTTCAACTATGTTTCCAATATAAACAATAAAATATTAGACGTCGTTCTATATAATATTCCCTCTCACAGCTTCCATTTCCTTCTTCGAACATCACCCTGCTCTTTCAATGGCAGTTTATGTCGGTTTTCAGGCCAGTAGAGATCCTTCTCGAGTCGTACGTTTTAGCTCCTATAAAGCAGACTTCGCTGGTTTGACAATTTAAATCAACTTGGTTAATTTATTCTGCTTTTTCCGCGGCCTCACTGTTCATGAACTTGTTCTCAAATTTCAGGACTTCCTCTCTAACTTGCTTTCAGTCATCCTCGCAAACCAATGACGCTTCGCTAACATAACGACGCTCTTTGATTTCATCATTATGTGGTGCAACCACTCTCGGCTAAAGATGCAACTCGTGCTAGATTTAGAATCACATTCCCTCATGATGACTTCCTTGAATTTTCAAGGTTTCGTTCAGCAGCCTAAATTGCCGCCAATCGGTCTATGCGCGATTACTTTGCAATGATCGAGTCCTCTTTCTGCTTTAATCGATAAAACTTTTTTGGTCCAATGTCCGTTCCCAGGAACATTCTCATCGTTTCACCGATTCCATGTTCCTGGATAATACTACTGCTTCTAATCCATGAAAAATGTGCGACCTATTTGCAAAATATTTTTCTTCCTTCTTTTCCCAACGCAGTACAATTTCACGTTGTGAAATTTCCTATTTTGTTTCATCTTCTCTCTCTTTAATTCACTCCAGTCTTCTAGAAATTGGATCCTTACCATAGGCGTGCTGTGACCTAAAATCTGGCAGGGGCCAGGGACCGAAAGGTTCAAAACATGCGATGATTTTGTCTTCCGTAAGGCACACGTACTGTTCATACAACTTATACAATTAACTAACACATTATATTTTTGTCAATTTATTCTTTGATATTCGCTAATGCATAATGCATTATCAAATAAACTTCGTGTCTGTGAATACGTGTGAGCTACTACCACATGCATATAATGTGAATGGTAGGTATGAACTACACATGAGTTATTCATTACCGCTAAAAAATGAACGCCTGTATGAATTATACGGGAATAAAATGGAAATAATTAGAAATATAAGACTATTTTTTCGTTTAGAAGCTAAATATATTTCAACTTATACTTTACTTTCAAAATATCTTTGAAGAAATTGGAGTATATTAAGCTAACAAGGAAGAAATTGATCTCTTGTCTCAAATTTTTGTTACGTAGAAAACCTAGAAAAAGCAAAAATAATTTGCCAGGATGAAGAGTGCTGTAACTTACTCTTTTCAAGCCATTTGGTTTGCAGAGATATCTTTGTAGTCCTAACTGCGTGTCCGAGGCTAGATCAAATATTAAAACCTTACAAACTAGTGCTTTTGCTGTTTTCCGTTTTCGTGATCCTCTGGGAAACGTGAAATCCAGACAGTGTTTCTTTGCGGATGATTTAAATTTTCCCAAACTATGTACATAAAAGTTTTCTCGCTCACCTAGTAGTGCTCTAACCGTTCTATTCACAAGATCTATCCCATCACTAGGAGTTCCATTTTTAGTTTGGAAAGATGTGTTTAACATGTTCGCTATAGAAAAAACATAGTGAAAGATGAAAAGATTTACTGCAAACTTAGGATTGCTGATTGAATGATAGATCCCCAATGCATGAGCTGAGTCGTTGTATTTTCCTTCATTCATTTCTTTTTCTAAAGCCTCTTTTATAGTCCACTAGCTATCGATCACATATTTGCAATTGTGAAATCTCATTGACTAATGAGTCGAGATTAAACTTCTCATTTCATGCCTTGTATTTAGAGCAACTGCCTCTTCAAGCTGCTTCGACAATTGGTGTTTTGATGGCTTCGAAATGTGTAGGTAAAGGGATTCGATGGCATTGAAAAAGGATGTACACGTTTCGATTGCGAAAAGTGTGTCCATCACAATAATGATAAATTTATGAGCTAGACAGTGTACAAATGTGGCTGCAGGGTGTTTCATCTTAATTTGGATTTGTACACCACCTTTTTGTCCTGACATGACACTACCACCATCATAAGACTGTCCAACAACAGACAATTCGCTAAGTCCGAAATTTACAAGACTCATCAATGGGCATAAAAAATAAGTTTTTGTTTTCTAAATAATGTCTAGGCAACCTTGTAACTACCATAAGTACGTAAACACAAGTCTTTCACACCATTGACTCCTTGGTATTTTTTTTCGGCTTTTAGAATAAAATTCAAATGATATACAGTTAAATTTAAACTTGTCAAATTCCCAACCACATGCTACTTGCGTTTACGGCGTCTCGCGACCGGATAAAATTCACAGAATATATTGGTCTTGAATAGATACAGGTCTGACAAAAGTTTCATGAATATGAAAGGAACTATGTCACCAATTGTGTCACCATGAAAAAACGCTCGGTGAAATTGAAGTGCTATGCCTTTTAACTTACGATGCAGTTATCAAATTATAATTAAACTCACACACATTTAACCTGAGTTTAAGTAAGTCAGAATTTTGGTCGTAATGTTAGGTCCGCGCTGCCAGCATCAACGATTTGATTCATTTTTGTCCTGGAAATCGGTACTATTAAATTTTCAAATAATAATGATTTCATAGTGAAAATAAGCCGAAAATATTTCAATTTCAAAAATTTTAACACATTCGCGGACGGTAACTCCAAACACCCTTTGTTTTCTTATAACTGCCAACGCTTTCAATGGATCAAAACCAAAGTTATAGAGTAAGTTATTTTAACGGAATACAAATTTGGAGTAGTCTTTGTTGTGGTGGAGTCAAAAGGTTTACAGCATCAATATTGGACTTTCCGAGCTGTTCATAGGCTTTTTGACTCAAACCTAATAAGTATACTTTATCATACGCAAAAGTCAAAGATACATGCTCTCAAATATGGAATAAGACTGTCTTTGTTTTCCTTAATGTGAGGTATGAATGTGCTAATTGTATATTATCCCATCAAAAAAGAGTAAGCACAGCGAAAATTGCTCGCAATAAACAACATTGTCTTGAATAGGTAGCATAAAAGTGGCAGGGATGCCATCTTTCTTTTCAAAATGACTTCGAAAATTGTATTCTACGTTAATTACCTTATTGCCTACCATTTTAATACTCAGACTATGTTTTGTGATAAACATAATTGCATAAAACGCCAGTTTGTAAAAGTGTTCTTATTTAAATACCCGTATGTTGCCTAGTAGGAATGAACAGATAATCTCAACAAAAAAAGGATGATTGGCGAGGCGTTTTTCGTCTTTTTCTTAACGTATAACTTGTCGAAATTAGATATTGCCGTCCATTTCTCGAGATAAGTCCCATAACATCGTAATTAATACCGCAAATAACACAGTCTGTATGTTATAAGTAGTGTGTATGCTTTGGTATAGGCTTAAACTACTGCACTACACAACTCTTGCTGTAACCACAAAAACCAAAGAGGCGAAAACTTAAGTGTCTGCTCTTGGAAATATTTCTTTTTCTGGGAGGGGCCAACCTAGGGTCTGGGGGGGTCCCGGCCCCTCCTGGCCCCCCCCCCTACGGCGCGCCTATGATCCTTACTCGAATGTCTTGATGCCAATATCAGTTTATGTTTCACCCTTCCACAAGCGTGATGGCGCAAGCTACATTTCCAACTATCATCCCATTTACATTATTTATTGAAAGAGTTACCCTCAATAAGCTGCTTCCTATCGTTGATCCTTTCCTTGCTCCTGAGCAAAATGGTTTCATCAAATGTAAATCTTCTACCTCTAATCTTATATTTTTCACTAACTTGTTTGCTTTTGCTTTACAAATGGATGTGGGATATATCAACTTTTCAAAAGCTTTTTTGATCACAGAATTATTCTTGCAAAGCGCGGAGACTGTGCGGTGTCTGGTCTTCTTTTTTTTTCTTCTAGGTTTTCATCCTATATTTCTGGTCGTATCTGTGATATAACTGTGCATTCCATCATCTGTTGATGGTGATGCACTATTGATGTACCTTGTACTAGCGTCTTAATCTATTTTCATCTGTTTTTTTTTCACGTAGCATCCTAGCACATTGTTGTTAGGTGTGAAGTTCATCAATAGGCGTGTTTTTTTGCTCCCCCTATCTATAACAGAACAATGCTATCAACTGCAGACGCATTGGGAACAACAACAACTCCCCTCTTCCATAACAAGAGTTGTTGTTTCCAATGCGTCTGCATTGGTTAGCATTGCTCTGTTATGGATAAGGGGAGCCAAAAAAACGCGCCTAGTGATGCGGATAAATAGGTTAAGCGTAGGTTTACTTCCTTATTGTTGTTTAAATTCCACACACCTTACTGTGGGTTTAGTGATCATCTGTTCTCATTCCAAATCCATTCATTAGATTTCAGACGAGTGTTACTTGACGAGTGCTTGCTTTTAAAGCTACTCCACTGCCCGACGCTCTCCGATCTTGGCTATAAGCTGTGCTTACGCAACGTTAATGGATTAAACCGATTTTCGTTAAAGTTTTCTCTGTCCTTCGCGTGGACTGATGTTTACTTTACCTTGCCGTTATTACGTATCCCCAGAAAAGACAACAACCTTCAGTTCAGTCCCATTCCACTAACGTTCTCTCGATTTCAATCTAAAATCAAAGGTTCTAACCTGGATATTAAAATCAGATCATGCAGCGATGAGCAAGAAAACATAAGAATCAATTTTGAAATAATAATTTTAGGAATGGAAATTGTGAGACAATAATATTTACTTAAAGAAGGGCATAGAGAAATATGCTGAAGAATTACACATATTACATATTGATTAGATATAATGACGGAGCGCATCAGGCGAACGTAACTGCCTCAGATTATAATATTGTAAATTTTCATTGTTTGTTCGAATCAGTCTTGGCGTTTGTTTGATTGAACGTTTTTAGTCAATCACAAGTACTCTTTGGAGCTTCTTAAGATAAATTAATTTGCATTTATTCTATGATTGGCAGATTTATAGTTCACCTATTTCAGGTGCACGATAACATTATGTGATAAAGTGTTCATTTCTTGTTATATTCTATATTGAACCTACGAGCATATGTAACTAACTCACTATTAATCAATATTTGAAGAAAATCAACGGAAATGTGACACCTAATTTGGAACCTGATTTTAAATTTGGTGCAATAATTAGCTAGTGGTCAACATTTCTAATCAACTGTAATTTGTTTTATATTTATTTTTCAGATCAGTACAGTATCTGTGAAACCTGTAAATGAACTAGCACCACCAGTGGCATCCTCAGCAAATAGTGGTGCATCAATGCAAAATCTTCCACTAGAAATTCCACCGTATTCTGGGTACGATGTCATCGATAACTTTAATCTTACTCTCTTATTATACTAAAAAATTACATAAAATATTTTCAATTAATTATTACAACAGTTACATCGTATTTGACATTTTGTATTGAGCTTAGTTGACACACAAATTTTATTCAGCATAAATTATACATACATCTATCCTAGTACTCATAATACTAACTACAAATATCTAGTTTAACACAACATTTGTAGTACTTACAATGCTTATATTTTTCGATTTTTCTATCTTATTGAACTTTTTCTTCTTCGATATTTCGTAGAATGCATTTCGATTTTTAATAATTAAATTTTTTTTTGTTAGTTCTGATTGGAAATTTGTATCTTTTGTGTAAATTTGGTAGAATTGTACTAGAATTTGTGGTTTCGATATAACATTTAATCTAAAAGCTTTTATTTTCGAAGTCATAAAATGGCGGATGGATTTTTTTTAAAATCAGTCAACGGGTTTTTAGCTTGAAATTGATGAAAATTAGCTCAATTCCGATAAAAATCTTCGTGGAACATATTGCTCCTGCAAAAATCCAATCCTCATTTATGTTTTTCATCTAAGTAATTCAAAATAGTATTCAAAATTATAATGTTTAATCAATTTGATGATACAATTGCACACTTGTTTACTCGATACAAGTATGAAATACCTACTAGACACCATTTTATCAATTCAATCCAGACTCTTTGCCATACGAAAACATACCTTTATTTTAAATCTTATTGACTTCGTTCGAACGGAAAGAAAAGTGATTTGATACAATTTTAGCGCATGTAAAAGCTGTAAGCAGAAAATGAAAATTCCAATAATACCTCCATTTCGAGGACAATCGGTCAGAAATCTTAGCTCAAATGCATATATTCACGCTTTTTCCGGGTAATTCAATTTCTGATTATGTAATTCAAGTATTTGGTGTTAATGTTAACGTGATGAGATGTTGTTGTGTATGTGGAATGGTAAATTTGTTTGCTAATGTACGTAATTTATATATAAGTATATATTTTGGATGATGTTTTTATGGCAAGTTTTTGGCTTGATAGCAATAATATGCTATAACATTTGAAATGATTTGGAAAAACCGATGTAAAATATGTAAAAAGAAGAAAATTTTTCTGTGATAACTGTAAGAAGACTTCAAAAATAATTAAAAAGCTTAAAAAAATTCAAATAATTTTAAATGAGTGATATTCGAATTTCCAATTCTGAAAGTCAGAAAAATTTTCTTAACTAGTTTCAAATCACCAAAAATTTTTAATCTATCGAACCATCACACTAAAAAGGAATGGCATTTTATATGCATAACAATTGTTTTTGGATGCATTTATCGCTTTCTGTAAATTCAATTTTTATTTTTCATTTGTAATCAAAATTAAATATGAAAATAATAACCCATAAAATCAGTTCATATAATTTAGCTGTTGGTTATATGCTTAAAATATGAAATAGACCCTAGAGCTTTTCATCGAAATCGGATACACTATGTACTGATCTCTTATTTTTTAATTTATTACACTTCACTTAGTGCTTCATCGAGTACCATGGCACTATCGAAACCAATGCAACCAATGCATATACCAGAAATTCCACCGTTTCGTAAAAAATCCGCTGAAGAGCCTTCAGTCACATCGAAATCAAGTCCGAGTTCGAGTGAAGCATCGAAGAAAATACGAAAAAATTCATCGCCGCCAAAAATATCCGAAATTCCACCATATAAACCGAGAAAATCCACCGAATGGACACCACAACCAAATGTGAGTAATTAGAAAATTGAATTGAAAGTGCTGTTACTAGTATCGTAGTATAAGATTTTGTATGAGTCAGTATAAAAACTGATATCTATTCATTCGTGATAGATATACTTTTACCGATGTGCAAGGATTTGCCATTAAATTAAGAAAAGTTAGAATCATCGTTAACAAAGCAAACCTTCGTGCCAGCTATGTACATTATATTGAACAGGAAAAATCCAGCGGGACACGAAAGTGTTTGTTTTGTTAGCGACTGTTACAGAATGCATAACAAGTAGTTTAGGCTAATTACTGTCGAAAAAAAGTGAATTGATGCTCACGCACAGACAATTACTGTTCGTAGATGCGCGAATAAAATTGCACCGAAGCACATATGTCTAGTGTATCTTTTGATATGTCTAGTGTATCTTTTTTTTCGCAGATGGGAAAAATTTTAAATTATTTCTAGGGGTTAAAAATAATCAAATAATATATGTATAATGAGTGTGTGTACATACAGAGATGTGCAAATTATTAGATTCAACAGAAAAATTCAAAGAAATAGCTGGGCTTCGATATTAAATCTAGTTTATTCTTAAATTTTGCAAATTATTGTTCAATTAATTTTTTGTTTATTGATGGCCTTACAATGATTTTCATGCACTTTGACAATTCATCTCGAAATCTTCAATCTTATACTGGGTTTTCAGCTTTAGAATAGCCCAAAAATGTTCAATGGGGTCTGCGTCTATGATATTACCTTGGGCCGGGAGTTCATTTTCGAAAACTTCCCAAAATTGAAATTGACTTTGTATTATGACACGACAATGCCCATTATGGTAGAATACAATTGAATATGATTTGAGAATTTCTCAAAATCGATTCATCACTGATTCACCGATTCTAAAAATCGATTCATCAGAAAATATTACCTAAAATATCAAAACGTTGTGAGCCTACGTTTCTCAAACCGCGAAAGCTGAAATCCAACCCGGTATCTGTTGACAAAGCGAAAATCTTGTGCAAGATTGTATATGCGACTTATATGATTGATTGATTTGCATGGAGTGAGCCCTGTTGGCCCCTTGCACGGCAACTTTTTACGCCTATCATGCTTCCTCGCGTGTTTTCTTATAGAATATTCAGACTACTTGTTTCTTAATAGTGGAGGAAAGAGCAAACTTCTAGATAGTGTGTGAGATGTTTTACTGTCTCTGGCTTTTCTCTTACCTATCCTGCGGAGAACTTTTTGTAAGGAATTTAGCCTGTCAAGGCTCCTCATGGGAGGCACTTTTGCAGAGTGCTACTGCTTCTTTTGTTCATTTTTTTTTATCAATGTTGAGGTATTATTTTGATTGTTTCAAATCATCCAGATTTACTTGATTTACTAGTAACTTTCGATCTATTTTTAGTCACTGTTTTAATTTCTCTTCGTACCAACCTTCGAAAAGCTGCCGTACGGAATTGGACTAATGTAGAGCATCTAACGCCTTCTTTTGACTTGATATCAGCTTCCTCGTTTCCATGGGGCCCTTCAAAGCCTGGAATCCACATCAGTTCGAGGCTGTTCTGTGTCCCTATTTCATTTAGAGTCTCTTATACCTCTTATAAGATTAAAGCTGATTTTATTGATAGTCTTGAGATCCTTTTAGTGTTTTTTTTTCTTGATTAAATGCGTAACATAGAGTGTTGCGGATAATTCTGCTTGATAGATGGAGGCCTCCTTAGAGAGGGGGAAGGGTATTTGTCATCTGGGTCTTACGATCCCGTGCCTACTTCACAGTCCATCTGCAGTACATCTGTACAGCACATATGTGCCCCTTTAGGGGGGGGGGAGTGTGCCATCCTTTACTTGTTCATTGAAGAATTGTGACTTTCCTAAAGGATAGTTTCTTAGTCTCTAAAGTTCAATATTTCCATTTTAGGCCTGATATCCTCGAAGACTATAAGCTGGCATCTTAGGTTTCCTGATTTGTACCTGCAGCCTGGTTGTTGTAGGCTAATAACCCATTTTGCTGCTTCCTCTTGAATCTTGGTGTGTAATGGCTCAGGTCAATTGTTCAAATCTATTGGGACTGTTAACATCAATTTTTTGTGTGAAATTGTTTACACCACATTAATGCTCCATATAAGATGATCACCGTTTATTCATATGCCTAGGGTGTCTGCATTGTAGATAGCCCTGAAGTGGGCCAATCTTATGTTTTGTCACTCAAAGTCATTTTCATGTTGCCTTGATGACTGTCCCAGGTGAATTTCCTATCCAGATGAATCCTTAGATATTTTCTCTTTCTGTAGACTCTCTGTGCGTATACTTTTAAGGCCTGTTAATTGAGTTTGCTTTGCTGGTGAATAGTAATATGTTGCTGAAGAATTTATGTATACACCTCCTCCTTTCATCATTGAATTGTTCCATATAAGGTTTTTTGTATTCTGAATCTCAAAACATTCAAATGTGAGCCTGATGCCAAGTGTGATATCGCTGCATAACCGACAGCGGCTATCTCCTTACTCTTGATGGTCACGAGAAGACAATCAGCCAGTATAGGCCATCGCAAGGGGATTACTACTCCGTAAAAACATTTTCTCCACCCTTACATTTGCTTCCTCCAGTTTCGCAAACATAACTCGGTACCTCAATATTTTACTCGGCCATTTTACTACTTTTTGAGGAGTATTCCTCTTGTAGGAGTATTCGTGTCTTGCATTGTCAAAGGCTCTTTCTACGTGAAAGTTTCTTTCTAATGGCGGTGTTAATTTATTTAGCAAAACTCTTTAGTGATTTGTTTAGCAATGAACATTAACATTACTAAAACATTATTTTGATTATTTTTATGTATTAGTATTTTTACTTGATATAACATGAAAAAAGTAAAATGCTTAGTTTGAATCGTTGGTAGGAGATACATTTTTTTGATTATTCAAATATTTTCAAATGCAAAAAGTGATTTCAATGACAAGGTTTTGTAGGCGACGTGATCTAGGCTTTATCAAAAAAGGTCCAGTAAACATAAGATTGATAATTTTCTCATTGTCAAAAAAGTTTCCGGACTTTCGATTTGAATCAAAATCACACAACCTCACTCAAACACAATATAGAACTTTCTGAACACAAAATTCTGTTTACTGTTGCTTATGGCCATTCGATACCGATGGTCCTGGATGATAATAGGATCATTTTTGTGGCTACAGCCAACAATTTTGGGGACATAAACTGTGTCTGCTCATCAAATGTCTAAGATCAAATACTCGGCTGAGTCTGAAGGTCATCGGGACAAGGTCTACGTATGTATTTTATACTTTTTAGTCATGTCTTGCGCACTAGCATCGCAACCTTCTGAAATATCAGGAAACCTAGTAGTTGGGTCATCATTATTTAAAATAATTGTGTGGAAGCTTACGAAAGCTTTGAGCTTATCATCAGTTATATTGTTTAGGCTTTCTTCAATTATTGCTTTGAAGGCTTCCAGCAATTTTTAAATTCTTTGAATGGATTGTTTACACTTCATATTTACATTGTTTTCTTAAGGCTTTCGGATTAATTTAGCCCTTTAATCTTACTAACTTCCGTTTATACACCTTGCATAGAGCTTAATATAACTGGTTTTAGCTTAATGCAACTGTCAACAACATAGACATAGACATAACATAGAGCTTAATATAACTGTCAAGTGCTCTATAAACAACTGTAGTTAGAAAAATTATTGTGAAACCCATTGTTCCTTGATACAAAATAAGCAATAGACTACATCCTTCCACTTCTAGTCCCCGCATAAATATGGTCCGATCTGCCAATGAATGCGAGATGTTTAATGCATACTTTCATTCTTTCACTATATGAAAACCACCTTGTCCCATCGGGTTGGATGAGTATATAACTTACGCCATCTAATGGCTTCTTTGGATGATAAACCTCGATTTGATGATCGTTAGTCGGGAAATTTCATCATCAAAGGGCGTATTGGCTATAGCAGGAGTCAAACACAGAAAACAACACCATCTTTTTGAATAGTCCTGCATTTTTCTCCATTTGATAATTTACATATTTGGATACATTATATAGTATAAAGTATTTTTCTTCGATTGATATTGATGATTCTTACTTCGATACGTCATAGCAGCAAATGTCTCTAAAAATTGGTTTGAATAATGATAACAGAAATATACAAGTAAACTTAATTTTTTAACACTTTAATTCAATAACCATCGCAGCAGATTGAAAATAATACCAATCTATTGCCAACACACGGGCCAGAATGGATGAAAAGACTGAAGGGTGCTGATTCATCAACAATTCATCGAAGTGTTGATTGTATTGCATCAAAGGTAAATAGCAACGTGCACGATGTGTTGGTGTTACAAGATCCTTTGAATAATGGCTTAAGGAAGAACAATCTTACTCGTCTTTTTCAAAATTTACTATTGAAGCGTTTGAAAGCATAATTGGATTTTTCTGAAAAAAAAGAACGAAATTTCAAATAGATAGCTAAATGTTCTTCTGCAGCCATTGGAACTTCGTTACATGATCTAGGTGTTGTATTTATTAAAAAATCTGCTGAAAAAGGAATTAAATACTTATTGGGTATTTCCAAAAAATAGACACATTTGAAGCTAATTTTTATAGAGAATGAATTAAAATTTGAGCTGAAATTTGTGCCTGGAGATTAATAGAAGGTTATAAGACCGTTGTAGATAACTATGTAGTCTGTGCTTACATATCTTGTTTTCATTTTTCGTATCTGTTTAGGAGCATACGCTAGTGGTAGATAACTGTAAAGTTATAAACACAACTTTTACTTTCCCAATACACCTGTGCTTCTGTGAAATACTTAACTGATATGTTTGCTAAATACTTGAACAACCAATCAAACCAAAATCACATTTAGTAATATTTGTATGTGTTGTTTTTTTTTGTCACACATGCACTTTCATCATGACCATATCTACGTCAACTCACACAAATGTATCAATATATCTGCTTAACACCACCAAAAACAACTTGAAATCAAATCATAACTCAATTTCACCAATGAAAACTGTGCAAAATACCGTACGGCTACAAACGCACAAATAAAAATTGTACAAAAATCCAAAACCAAAAACAAATCAGGAATTAGCAAGCAATTCAGAACCAGATATTTTAAAGCCCGCCCCATCGTGGAGTAATGTAGCTACCACGGCCAATAGCAATTTGCCCAATACCGTATCTAAACCTGAGTCCAATACCGTGTCCAAACCGGAGCCCAGGTCTAGTGGATCCACATCGTTATCGGCACAAAAGTCCCCAACAACTACCGACGAAGAAGCAAAAGGTGAGTTCGAGAAAGATACTTTGAAGAAAAAAGATACGTACTATAAGTGTGTCCATTGGTTAACTGTTTTCATTTGAAATTTCCATAAATAGCTGCAGAGTTGGCGGCGAAGAAGTCGAGACTGAAGCAATCGTTGGTGAAGCGAGCCCGTTCAGTGGCAATCTTTTCGCTGAAACTGAAGGAGAGGCGCCAGAAAGAAGCGGAAAAAGTAGCAGCGATGGCTGTTGAACATGCCAAGGTAAGGTTTGATTTGCTAGTAGCTATAGAAGAAAAGTTAATTTTATTTTGAATCGTGGTTAGATAAATGATGAATTTGTGTTATACGTAATATTTGAGGAGTCCGTATATAATTGTAGGTTTGTAGGAATATATCTATATTTTCGAAAATTGATGAAAAGTCGAAAACGATAGAAATCTGTGCTGACAATTAATCTGAAAATAAAACTTTCATCCATATTTCACGCTCATTCAAATACATAATATACACTTACGATGCCAAATTGGTAGAAAAAGGGTTTCAAACGTGAAAATATTAATTATTTTCACAGAAATGGTCCAGTGGAAAATTTTCCCATGCATCAAAAGACTCTAAATCTGTACTACCAGGCCACACTTCTAAAAAGAAACAAGTTTTTGATCAAAAAAATCGCTCACAGGTAATCATATCGATCAAATGTTTGTCCGAACTTCACTTGCATCATTTTGAACGGCAGCTACTCTGCTTGAAAAATTGCAATTTGAAGAATGAAATTTTCACCTCGACTGTTATTCGATTGTGATGTCACACACCCCACAAAAAATGTAAATTATCATCCGCTGTGGCTGAATATGTTTTCTGCGCTGATTTTTACTGAATTTGTTGATGTTCAAATTGTTTGTCCGTTTTAAATGTAAATTTTTTTTCACCTTGTTGAAAAAATGTCGTTTCCAAGATCTGTTTGATCGTTGAAATATCAATTTTGGTCATAACTTATAACCATATATAAATCATCTCTAATTTTATAGAAAATGCAGGTAAAATTGTATTAGTTTTGTAAAATTGTTTATACCGCCCACGTGGTGCTAGGATTTGATGTAACTGTCGAATGATTTGTACCTTTTGAATGTAAACCGTCTTTAACATTTTCACTATGAATTAAATAGGATATGGCCAAATAACCACCACGGGTTTTTTTGGCAGACATTGATACGATGGCACCAGTTTTTGATGACTCTGGTGAATATTTTGGTCGGTAAAATGGCTATGGTATGTTGAATTTTGGTCTCCAAGTCATCAAGAGTCGTGAGCTTATTGGCATAAACCTGAAATTTAACGCTGTCCCAGAGGAAATAGTTCAAAGACGTTAGATCACATGATTTCGGTGGCCAATTGATGGTGCCATTTTGCGAAATTAATGAATTTCCGAAATATGTCCATGTTTATGGGAGCAATATGCAGTGGCGTGCCTCCATGTTGGAAGTAAAAATCATCCTCACAGATTTTACCAAATTTTGGAAGAAAAACGGTAACGGTGGTTTCTTCCTCATTTTCGATAAAAATAAGGACCGATGACTTACTTCTTCATGCCAATATCCACACGAAAATGTGATTTTTTCTCTCATTTATCAGGTTTATGGACTAACGTGTGAATTACACTCGTACGAATAGTGAGAATTAAGCTTAGTAACAAAGCTATTGATCAAAAAATGAGCTTTTTGCCAGTGCTGTATTGTGTTGAGTAAATTTTTTGATTCCATCAACAATAGCATATTCGACGGACCACCACGACGAATACCACGATGAGTCTGAATTGCTCTCTGAATAGCACGAGGCAAACGCGAATTTTCGTAGTACAATTGGACAAATTCGAACCGTTCTTTTAACGTGAAACCAACCATGATTACATTGCAAAACCTTCTCATCACAACTGAAAAGTAACGTCAAAAATCAGTTCATAAATATGACGGCGATCAGCTGTCAAAGTTTGCACGTTCCTATTGGATAATCCTTTGCATTTTTATGTGTTTGTGCATTTCCTACAATATTGTTTCGCTCACCTGCTCCAAAAATTTTATATAAAAAATGTTGAAAAATGTCCTTTTGGTTTTGCATTCTTATATCAGAACAGTCAATTTTGAAATTGACTGAAATTTTGTTTGAAAATTGACTAAAATTTTGCAAGTGAAATGGAAAAATATGATGGAAAAATGTTCCCATAAATGCTATGAGAGATGGATAATCTACAAGGTAGTCTCAAAAGAAGTCCCTACTATTTTCTTCAAAGACACATATTACAAGTATTTATTTGCCTTATTATACAATATCAGTTTTGCTTAAATTCAAGAAGATGTTCGTCCACTTTTCGCTTATATAATTTATGTGACAGCAACAACTATAGTATTTCCTTCTAGAATTGTTTTTATTCTCCTGTAATTCTATTGTAATGAATTGGAAACGGTACAACCACCCATATGATAGAATAGTATCATATTTAATCCATTCCAACTGTGCTTAGGCACTGAACAAAATTTCGAACATCAACATGTTCAATATTTTAATAATTTCCAGAAAACTGAAAACGTTAACTTTAAGATTCTTCTTCTGCTAAAGCTTGTGCTCCTTTTGACAGCTCCAAATCCATAGATCTGACATTTTTGAGCCAACAAAAGCCACGTTTTTATGCACCTCTATTGAAAACAGCAATCAAGATAGGATTGCTATTGTTTTCAATTCTACTATCCTAACCAGTTCTCGACACAGGCGCAAAAAAGCGACTATTATGGAAGAAAACTATGGTAGCTGCTATCGCACATTGTTTCGAAACCGTCTTATAACATTGCAACATTTTTTAAATTTTGATACTTCAGTAAAAATGTAGCAAGTTCATCGCAAATCAGTAGTCAAGTGACCACTTTGATTCTGCTAATTTTTCGTACACAATATGTTGTGGCTGTCACTTAAAAGCCGCTCAGACATTATTACACATTTTTAAATGTCGTCAAATTAGCCTAAGCATCAAATTTGTCACAAATTTCTATTTGGTTTTCTGTTTGAGATTTATGGGTCATTTTTTTTACAATTTATAGCAGCTGTCATCGCTTTCTTCTTTTTCGTTGTCATGCCATAATTTGTGCATGCTGCTTCCGATTAAGACTCTGATTGACCTTAGTAATAAATAGAACATTTCGAATTTAATCAAATTTCACTCCCTTGTTTTCAGTAAATTCCCATTCAAAGCAGCCGAAGTTTCATTCACTTTTGCTGTTTCTGGGGCTCTCAGAGTCGCAGAAATAGGGAATATACCTATCAAATTACAAAAAAGTGAAAGGAAATGTCGTACAGTATTCATATAGCTTATTTCCATGATAGACTCACCTTTTTCCGAACTGAAGATGGTATCAACAGGATTATACCCCCTTATCACCAACGCTTTATTAGGCCAATTATGCAACTAGTGCCTTGTTTCATTAAGGGGGGAAGTCCATGTAAACGCCTCAAAATTAGTTATATTTTAAAAATGTTTTAGGTGATAAAATAATTTTATTATCTTCAATTTTTAACATATCTTTGTTTAATCTTTATAAAGTATAAAAATAAAAGAAAAAAAATGTTTCCTTCCAAAATGGCGGCTCAGGATAATTTTTCGTCTGTCGTCTCCGACCAGTGCTTCATTTATCACACATTAACCATTGATTCGAAATAAAAAATTAAATTGTTTTCTATTTATAACATATTAACGGGAAGGATAAACCTATTGCACTGACAAAAAACCAAAAAATTCAACATAAAATAAGCCTTCGAAAAATAAGTCCTAATTTGGAGCTATTTTTTTTGACGTTTTGACCCTCAAAAAGTGTTTTACTAATACGAAATATCTGAAATTTTATCGTTCTGATAATAATGTAGAGAAAAGCCTCTCAAAATTTCAGAGACATCGGCTAATAGCTTTTTGAGTTGCAACACGAGCGGGTATTAAAAATACAGTTTCGAGATATTCGCGTTCAAAGTTTTAGTACAGTATGACTCCGCACTCCAGCGTGCTCGATTATATTACCTATAACCTAGTAAATATTCAAAAAAAAATTTCTTCTCGCCAGTATACGCTCAACATACTATATTTTCAAATTATGGGGAGAAAAAAAAACGATTTTTTTTAAATGTTTACATGGACCTCTCCCCTTAAGGTAACTCGTTTTCCCCGGAAACTATAATACCCATGTTGGTGAAAAGTATCTGTCAAAAGCTTAAAATAATGTTCAACATCCTCCTTATTCCTTCTTTTCATTCTTGCAGTATATAATGCCTGTGATTTTCGAATTCAAATATCGGGTTTTTTTTTAATTAAAAGGCAGGTCCGTTGTTTGGTTATGTTTTGAGTATTGTGTGCTATGGCAGAAAAGTTGTTTTGTTTTTATATAAACAACAAACGTTTATTTCATTCACTTTTTCTAAAATGCATATCCTCCCAAATGAGCTTCTTTTAAGTTATTTGATTTCTTTGTACGTACAAACCCTCAAGCAGGCATGTGATAGTAAGAAAAATTTGGTGAATGGATTTTTTTTTGTTAAGGTCAGCTATTGCAGCAGCGAAATATGGAACGTCGCACTGACGACTTAAATTTTTTCATGTAATTGTTCTGCAATATTAAAAATACACTTAATCCAAATTTACGATATGTGAAAGCTGAAAAAGTGATACTGAAAAAGAAACGATCCACAACGTTCCATAATGCACAGCCGTAAACATTATTCTAGTACAAAATTGCAGCCGACGGTGCTCATATGGCAGCACATTATGTAACACGGAATCAAACAAAAATATTTAAATACTTTTGAAAGCTCCTGTTACTATTTGAAACATGGAATAAAATTTGGCGATTAATCTATTTGGCGATTTGTCGATTCTTCAAGCGATAATTCTTTTACTTTTGCACAGATTCTTGATTGCCTGCTAAACTGTTTAATGTAAATTCACTTACTTCATTGTATTGCTAATAGCGCTCTCAGTGGTTATTAGACCAAATTCGCATTGGAGCATATCCTCCATATTGTCATATTACCCCAGTTTTTTTGGTACAATTTTTTTTTGCTGATTTCGTTGTGATTCAAATTTATTGCTCTCTTTTAGTTAAAAGTTGCTGTCTTGAATTTTTTTGAATTTGGAGAAATGGATTATCTCCTTAAATTCCTAGCAAATTTTTTAAAATGCATATTTTCAAAATTTCAATCGATATGACACAATCGTCTTTTTATGATTCGATCTTCTTCTACTAAAAGAATTATTGTTTCAGAAACAAAATGCCGACAACATGTATCGTAAGTTCACTTAGTTTCTCTATCACTTTGACTGAAGTGCCTTTGACTGAAGTGCGCTTCAAGGGCTGTGGAGACGGAATCGTAGTGTTTAACACTTAAAAGTAACTGAATGAATGTTTTGTGATGTTAACCAAATGGTTTTCAATGGTTTTCAGCAACGTTATGTGTTAGTCGATTTTTCAATTGATATGTAACTTTCAAGGTTTAATTTAAAATCGGATATATCAATGCTCTATTAAACCTATGCAAGCTCTTCGCCAAAGGTCTCATTGCAGCTTCCTCATCAAACTGCACTTCAATGGGCCAGTAAGCGATTTATTCACAAATTACGTACAGAATCGTTTTTCAATAATTAAGGTGCAAGCGTTAGTATTTCCTTATTATTTAATTTATAGAATGGCTGTAAAATCCCCCATATCGAGAATCAAAACATCAAGAAATCGAATGAGCAGTGTAAAGTGATGAAGCATTCTGACCACTGCTTCCGTTTTACAAGGGTGTTTTTGCATTAAGTAGTAAGAAATACTTTCAATTGTGCCCATTTTTATGTTTAACCATTGACTAGAAAAACGCATTTCCATATGATTATTGTTAGTTAAGATTTCGATTACTCATTAAAGATAGAATCGGAAACCGCTTAACGTAAATTTTGTCGATAGAAAATAAATCACTGGATAGCCGGTGGAACTTAAGGTCTAGCTATATTTCATAGCTCCCATGCGATCGCTGGCAGATTGCTTGCTACATTGTAATATAAAGATTTTATGTAGAAATAAACAAAATAAATTTGTAATATTTAACCATTTATTTTAATATTTAGGCTATATCACGTGTCCCACCGCCCGGAGGTGAACTATCCGTTATACCGATCGAGAAACTAATACAAGTTGAAGATGTGATTAATGCGAAACCTCCACATGGCTCAGGAACTGTGTAATTAAGTTGTTAAGTATAATTTATATACAAATATAGTAATGAATTAAGTATTAGATTTTAGAGCATACGAATAAATAGAAAGAACAATGAAAGGAGTTAACGGAAAGAAATGGCAAAATATTAATAATAATGAAATAATAATGATAAAAACATTTTGGACAAAGTTTCATGAAAATAGTTACCATCTAATATTACAAATTGTTTGCATTGTTGCTTGTTGAATTAATTTTGCGGATGTAAATAAAATTAAAACACAATGTAAATAGTTAATAAATACCGAATGGCCGTTTTTGGTCAATCAATAATTTTAATTTTTTTTTAGAATAGTTTATTGCTTGATACAATATTCGCCTGATTAGCATAAAGAAACGAGTTTCTTAATGTTATTTTTCCATTTCTTTCTTTATTTCGGAGTCGACGATTCGATACGCGATCAGTTACTTTTCAGTTCAATAAGAGTTACCTCTCTATTTGGTCTACATAGGTACTCTTTTGCTTTCCTTTGCCTATTACAAGAATAAAAAGTCCAAAGACGGCAGATATAAAAGCCTGAATAATTTAATAAGGTCGAAATGAAACTGTTCTGTTGCTTGTCGAAATGTTATAGAATAGGATTAAAGTTTTTGTGTTACAATTAGATCTTAGCTCTCTTGGAAATAATCATCGATGAATTGAATTTTGGCCACTGATAATAAATTATTATGCTGCAAAACATAAAAGAAAGAAACTGTTGGTATTTTATGTAATTGAAGTAGAAGCACGAAAGATTAAGAACTGATTTAAAATTTAATATTATTTTCCAGATATTCAAATATTCCTTTAGCAAATGGATTTTCGCAATAAGATGAAAAACGAAACAAATACTGAATTCCTCTTAAATAAATGAAAAATATTCGAAACCGGATGATTAGTACAATTTCTTGTTTTACATTCTTACCTCGTACTACACCTTTGCTATGCCTTCGCAGCAATTCACTGGAAATCTACAAAAATATGTGCTGAATTCGTATGTTTGTCACCTCTATTTCAACATCCTGTGCATAATTATGGCTTCGATTATTGCCAATTGTTCTCTGGTCAGGAGAGTACTCGACCAAAGTAAGCAATTACCCGTTCCTGACCATCGACTTGCTGAGACAATACTGCACCGATGACAGTATTGCTTACAAGAAATATCCAAAATAAATGTTTTCGGTGGCTAAGGATATGTTAGCAGCAGTCCTTCAGATGTCTCGTTTCAGTTTTTCAAATGTTGCATGGCACTTTTACAGAAGTAAAGTAATCCCACGACAACCTTCGTACGGGTCTAAGAGTTGAAACTGATTGACAACTTCATCACAAATTTACAATCAATGTTGGCTCCAGATAAACAGCTGGTTTTTCTGTGGTAGCTTGTGTAAACTTTTGGCGACTGTAACAAACTATTTCACAAATACGTAGTAATAGGCCTAAAAAGTTGCAAACCTTATTTGTTTCTTGGATTTTTTCCCAATAAGGCTGATGTGAAGCAGATACTTCAACCAAGTCATCCAGCTTCGCCCGCGAACTACATTTCTGGGCGCTGCAGGGTGATTATACAAAAATTACCAGAACCCGTTTTTTTTCTGTTTTCTCGCTCTCATTTTTCTAGATTTTGATCTACTAGTACTGGCTATTAAAAACCTAAGTCTAAAACTATTATGGATTCGCCAGTTTATCCATAATGTCGTCTTTTCGTAGCAATCCCTTCCATTTAGCTGCTGATAATCTACGGAAAACCACGCACCTACATCCAACTTCTGATACAAATTAAAAAAAAATTCTTGTTGTGTTATTCCTGAAAGCGAAGGGATCAAGCCAATCTAGGAAGATTGGGAAATCTAGGAATACCAACCTAGGAAAATTTCAATTTGCGGAAGTATTTGTGTAACTTCTTGACATATTCCAGCAAAACTTGATGCCTTTCAGACATGAAAACTCTTGAGAGGCCTACTTAATGACAAAAGGAATTAATCGTGGTCAGCTCTTTTGTGAAGTGTAGCTTCATAGTAGTTCGGGGTTAACACAAACGTGATCTTCATGTTGGCAAACATTTTTTGCCATCAAAACTACCCCTTTCTAATTTTCTCATAAACTTTCTCATTATTGCTCAACGACAGCCAAAAATATCAAACTTGTACGAAAAATATATGAGCATTAAGTTAAGTGTAACTTCATCAAAGCATGCGTATACTTTGGGTCGTATTCTTGACAAGGACCCATACTGAAACCGTTCACGCCACTAAATCTAGCGTTTATGGCTTAGACAGAAGGTATTATGCTTTGCTAAATGCAGTAGATTCCCTTGTTGACGTGGAAAATTCAATCAAAAATTAACCTCCTTATTTTCCTGAAGATCTGTGATAAAACTCCTTTGATCTCCAATATCACCACAAACTTTCAACGAGTGCAAAATATCTAAGCTGAAATGTATTTTACCGTGACTATTATGACAAATGAACAACGAATTTATATAACTTTTAACAAATTGAAACCGGATTAAAATCACGTTCATAACAAGTCACAATTCATTCTATTAAATCAAGTTAATTTGAACAGCATTTAACAAACACGTTTATTTAAACAATCAACAGTTGCATGCTAATTTTATTGCAGTCAATTGTTTTCCAATTATGCTATGAACGGTTTTTAGCGCAATTTCGAAACTCATTTTTTACCGCAGCAATTTACCTAATTTATTGGGCCTGTTATTTCAAACAAAAGAACGAAATGTATGAGAGAAAAAATTACAATAATGCTTTCGAAGGACAAAATGTCATTAAAGTGTCACTTATAAATAGATTTAGCCAAGAAAAATTGTAGATTTTAAATGAATACTGAACACACAAAAAACCCATAGAAGATTGTGCTGAATAGAAATAAATGTATTGTGTATGATAGAATGTGTAGCGCTTGGATATATATGTTTGAATGTGTAGCGCTTGGATATATATGTTTGCTTAGATTTACATAAGTAGTTGGTATTGCAAAAATATATTTTTATGTTTATGAATATTATAAATTGCTTTAGGCAGTTAGATGGTATTTTTTGATAATTTTCAAACAAACAAAATTTTTTAATAATTTCCAGTACTAGTATAACCAAAGATGAATTCAATTTGATTTTATATCTTATTGCATCGCTAAACCTATGTATCGAGATATTTATTTAAATTTGAACATTTCTTTGCGTAGTTAGCTTACTAGAAACAGAGCTTTGCTAATCACAAAATAAAATGCCAACATCATTATAATACGAAACTACATTCAGTACACTAGACAAAAGTAAATCAAAACAGATAAATACATGACGATAAACAAGATTCTCACAAATCAAACAGTATTTGAAAACTTAAGTAAAACTGCAAACAAACTGAAATATCCTGTCCATATCTCTGTAAAAAAAAAACGATTTTCATATTGAAATGTAGAAGACTTAGAATAGCCACTTAGAAAAGTACATACTTAAATACAACAGAAGCAGAAAATTGACTCAAAACACAACGTACGTACATACAAAAGTACATACTTAAATACAACAGAAGCAGAAAATTGACTCAAAACACAACGCGCACATAAAACATGCAGACACACAGTTTCATCATACAACCAAAAGCAATCACATATACCTACATACTTGGTCGATATGACGAATTATTAACACACATAACTATGTACAACAAACATTTTAGAAACTTTGCAAATGACATACACCAAACTTGACTTGTTCTTTTGCGTTTCGTGAAAGTAAACACAAAAAAAACGTCAATGAAATTAAAAAATAAAAAAACAACCTACAGATACCCTCAAAGAAAACACAATTACTTTAAAAGAAACAATAAAAAAAACTTATTTACGTTATTCTCAAATAAAGATACTTGTATAGTCTTGTCATTTCTGCAAATTAACGGAAACAATGAAACTTCAAAAGCTAAACGAACGACAATTAAATATAAATACAGAAACAGGTATCAACATTTCCAAACCAAAATACGCAAAACTGAATTTACATACTTATAGTAACCGTATAGTAATAATTTTACAGAAACAATTTCGAAATCAACAAACAACCCGGTAATTACGAGTAGCTAGCCTAGAGTTGACAACTATTCTTGGACAACTTAAATCACTAGCTGTTGATTTATTTACCATATTTTAATTAAGTAAAGAAAAAGAGAGAAACAACATACATACGGATATGAATTATGCCATCGTATTTTACTTAGATTTAGGACGCAGTGAAAAGAAACAGAAATATACAATTAATTAAAAACAAAACAAAAAAATGAAATGAAAGTAATCCGAACTAACTTTAAAATTAAAATGGAAATAAATTGAAATTTATATGGAAATAAGTGAAAGATTAACACTGTAATAATAAAATTAAAAAAAAAAACCAAAACAAACCAATGTTGAATTGTATGTAAGAAACATTGAAACGAGGAAATGGTGATTTTACTATAAAATACTCAAGTATTGATAGGGTACGTATTTTTGAAGATACGTTAAGTTGAAAAAAGTTGTTTTTAAATTATAGTAAGACAATTTCGAATAGATTTTGACAATTAATCATTCATGTGATTATTGAAATTTGATGCAGTTTACAAGAATGTGTGCAATTAATCCAAATTAGATTTAAGTTTTTCGGTTATTTAATTTTATATTGTTTAATTTGGGATTTGAAATCATGCTGATTACATTTGTGTTGACGTTCTTATTGAAGTATTGCTTTAAATTAAAAATTGTTATCCAATCTGTAATTATATGTACGTATTATGAATTATTACAAATATATTGAAAAAAAAGCAATGTAAAATTACATAAAATGGAGAAAATAAAAATTGTAAAATGTGATAAGTAGCTTCTTTGGTTTTCAGATTTAGGAATGTGAAATTGAAATCTAATCTCAAAATTTGATAGTTCGTGCTATCATGATTGTTAAGTTTTTAATTGGAATCACTTTTCTCGAAAATTTGTTCATCAGATTTTTCCACCAACCACGGCAAAACAAAATCAGAAGATTGGTCGATCTTAGTGATAAACTTTTGGTTGTGTTGTTAGTAAGGACTTCCCAGCAGCGGTAATTTTTGTCACTTTGATGCTGATAGATGCCAAATTTTCATATGAGAAACATCCTATGTATCGATTTTTCCTAAGTTTTGAAACTTTTGCGAGTGGTAACCCTCAATGGCTGTCTACTCTAAAAACGATTTGATAGGTTGGTTTAAAAAGGGAGCGGGTCTAATATACTTTTTATGGTGGTGACTGGGTAATTTTCCCGTTTTTTCCTGAGGAACGCTATCATTACATTTTCCTATGCTGAATATCTAATTTGATTATCCGGTCGTAAACACGAAAAACTGATTTGTAAAAAATAAGCTTTACTAGTGGTTTCTATGAGCTCGAGTTTTTTATTTCTCAGCTTACAAACAGCTCCCATGATTTTTTGGATGAAACTAATTTCTCCCTTGAAAGAATATTCAATTGTTCGCATAGCTAATTTCACACATGCACTAGGAAACTTAAGTTGACCAGCAGAATTCTACTGAATCTGAATATTTGGATGTCAATGTAACTGTATTCTATGACATTTTGTCATATTTTTTTTTTTGTCAGCCAACCTTAGAGAAAACAAACTACTTCGCAGATGCTTTTGCGAAAAATAAATCAAGAGTCACGAAATAATTTGGAGGAAAATCTGAAAGAGATTCAATTAATGAAAAATCGATTGTTTGCTCTAGAGCAGTGACTGCTCGTAGCATAACAATTTGGGTCGGCCAAAAGGGAAGTTATATTCTATAACCATGAATGTTTGGTAACTACTTAAACGGTCTCATAAGAATTAATAGTCTCATAGTACTTTTCAAAGAGCAAACAACAAATAAAAGTTGATTTTTTCCCTAAAGGATGTACAAAGTAATACCAGTTTGTTTATTGCTCAAAAATTATCATTTATCTTTAATTACTTTTTGTAACATTGCTACTAAGGAGGGGGTCGGGGTTCGCAGTTTTGTAAGGGATTCTTATTTGCTCAACGTAAATAAAAATGAATGATCTCCCACTGCAAGTGGTCACATCAGTCAGATATGCACTATGAGCTGGTGTCTGATGAGAATCAGTGCATACTTTCGAAACCACTTAGTCAGGGGTTTTCTCAGACATTTTTCTTGGGGGGTGTGTTCAGAATTTTAGGAGGGGTGTCCCTTTGGAACAAAGGACACAAAGGTCACTTTGTATAGAAAAATAGCCCGTGTTAGTTCAATTTTAATCATCTCGCAAAAACCATTCAATTTTTAGTATTTTACATTTAAGTTTAGCCACATTATTATATGGATCGATTATTTTCCATGGGCAAATTCATCCATATTTTACTGAAGATTAAATATCCTTAAATACAATCGATATATGGTATTCGATATTATTTTTGTTTTGTTTTTATTATGCTTCACATGTTTCTCAAATCAACTTATAATGATTATTTGTGTCAAAACGTACCAATATTGCAAAGGTCAATATGGAAACTAACCGAACATAAAAGTCAAGTTACTGGCTTAAGTCTTTTGTTTTGATTTCTTCAATGATCAGATCAGATAACATGCATACAAAAATACCAAAACGCAGCAGTCAAACGTATTTGCAGCAAAAGTAAACAAAAATTGATTTCCAAAGTATCCGGAAGTAATATTTGTAGCCAAATCAATTAGACTTTTCAAAGGTAAGATTTTGGTATAATTAGGCTAATTTATTTTTAATTAATTATGAGTTAGATTTAGGTTGTCGCGTGAGATAGCTATAGTTGATTATTGTCAGGATGATTCTAGCCATTGTTCAGGTTGGAGAATACTATTAGTACAAAAGAACCAAAATCGCAGAAAATATGTGCAAATAAGACCGACAACAGCCAGCAGGCCAAAATAATAGAGTAGCTAGATTTATAATTTTTTTATTGTAGATTGGGCGCTAAGCTACGTTAAGCATATACAGTTAACATTAACATTTTTCAATTCAATTCGACTATTCTAGCCTTTCTCTAATTTGAATAGACACTTTAACTATCAAATACAAACCTTAGTAAAAAATCATCAAACCGCTTTGGAAATTGTTGATTTTTATGGGCGTAAATTGCCTTAAAATAGGTAAAGAAATTTCGCGAATCATCAAATTACGATAACTTTGCACAAAGTCATCAAATCATTACCAAATTCATAGGGAATGCGACATCCTTTCACCAAATGGCCTATTTTTTCAAGAGCGACATCCTTTCACCAAATGGCCTATTTTCGGCCAAATAACTCAAAGGCTCTGTTCACGAGAACTCACTACCGGATCCAGATCTAACTGAAATTAATAGTATATATTGGTCTTTAGTAAGACCAGATCTGATAGACGTTATATGACAATGTGACAGTGATGCGTGGCAGTGACGCCATCTTTGAAAATAGGTAATACAGTCAGTGAAATTGATTTAGTCACACGATTTGATTTAGCAGCACACAAACATTTTCTAATGAAAGCCGTTATGCCTTGAAATTTTCATTCAAGCATGGACTTGTATGTTCATTTTATTAACGTACGTGCTTCATTTTAAGGTTTACTGATATTTTTTCCTTATTCCATACGAGACACTACTGCAAGAGCTTACCTTCGGTTGACTCAAAATGCGAAGTTAATTTAACCGCAACAGAAAATTTTACAGTATTTCAAGGTTTCTTTTGAAATTTAAAGTATATATGCAGATAGTTTATGAAATGGTTACTGTGCTCTATGAGTATAACAAAACTCCTATAGTAAATTTCAATAATCAAAAAAATAATTCACGAGCATACCGGAAGTAAGTATCTGTAGATGATAGGTATAAAATTAAGGCATTTGAATCGAAAAATTGCTTTCAAAAAAGTAGCAAAAACTACTTGAATTTACGTTAAAACTATATTAAAAATTGTAACAAAACAGGAAATAGAAAACTATCTGCTAGCTCTGGCAACAAAAAACATTTCAACCCTAGTCAAGCTGCAAGCACATTGGACTTGCCTGGACTATTGGACCTAGAGTAAGTAAGGGTTTGAAAGCTAGCGCGATTAAAGTGCAAAAGCTTTCTTGATTGTACTGCTATCGTCGCATATAGACCTCCCAATGCACAACATTTTGCAGAAGAAAATGTTTGATCTTGAAGGCCCCATCTTCTAGTGGAGACCTCAATGCTCGCAATCGCCACTGCGATCTGTTAAAAACAACCTCACAGGAAAATAACTATACAGATTTGCAGCAGGTTCTGCATGCTGCTTTCACATCCCTGTCGAGCTCAGTCACTTCGGTCCGTTGCACAGTCATATATTAAATATCGGGATATCTAAAAACATCCCCAAAACTTCCAGATCAGTGTTCTCGACGATCTGCCACCGAACCACAACCCCGTACTCTTTCAAATCCAGAACGTTTTTGTTGTCACTCTGAAGAGAGAACAAATTTGCACCAATAGGCAAGCGATCCGTGTCACCCTCAGCTTCACCATGCCTAAAACAGTTCTAGACCTAAATAAATCAATGGAAATCCTTACCTTGAGCATTTCCCAAACAAAAGACAAATGTACGTCTACAATCCCAACTAAGGATAAACAAGATCCTTACGAGCTCCCGCACTCTACCAAAATTCTCATTAAAAGGAGAAATTAAATCAAGAGACGTACTAGAAGCACGGGAAAGGTAAACTGATTAACGAACGCTATACGCGATCAAATCAACAGATTCAAAAATGAGCAATAGGTGTTCTTCTTGAATAGTATCGAACCTGGAAATGTCTCATTCTGGAGGATGTCCAAATATTTCAGAACGAACACTAAGCCTACCATGCCTCCCATTCATGAAACTACGGGTTTGAAATCAGCAAAACCATTTGCAGAAACCATTGAGATACAATTTCAGGAAAACAACTCCTCAGACGACGATCTAGACAACGAAGTTCACATTAACCAAGCTGCTTCGAGAATACTAAGCTCAAGGACCTCGAGCGATGACTCAATTCCTCCCACCAATTAGAGGAGGTCAAAAATTTGCTACGCTATATCAACAAGAGCAAAGCTCTAGGCCCCGATAATATCACCAACTTTTGCCTCCGTCAATTACCGGATAACATCTTGCAGAACGTCGCAGATATTATAAACTGCATATTTCTTCTGAAGAAATATATCCAAATTGTTGGAAACTGGCCATAATTATTAGTCCTACCTAAGCCCGGAAAAGATTTAACATTCCCTCAAAACTGGAGGCCTATTAGCGTTCTTTCATCTCTGGTTAAACTAACAGAGCACATTATTCTCCCTCGTTTAAAGGAGATAGTACAACTTAACAGCATCCTGCCTAACGAACAATTCGGCTTTTTGTTGCAACATTCCACCGAGCTCCAACTATCCAGACATACCCAACATATAAAAACAGTGTTCAACAGACGTCATTCTACAGATCTGGTTATGTTCGATGTGGCCAAAACTTTTGACAAGTTTTGGCACGCAGGTCTGATCGTCAAAATAAATAATCTACAAATTCCCAAATCACACTCACAACTTATTGGCTCCTTTTTACATGGAAGATCTTTTCAAGTCAAAATAGACAGTCACCTCTCCTCAAAGCACTACATTCAAGCTGGCGCACCTTAAGGCTAACCTCTCTCAACAATTTTGTACAATCTGTACATCGCAGACATCACTCGTTCCAGTAGAAAGAACATATCTCCTTTTATTCTTCAAAGCAAACATTTTCTATCACTTCAAATCTTCAAAGCTCAATTGATTTCCTTTAAAAATACTTTCAAAAGTGGAAAATCAAGAACAACAGTGATAAACCTCAGGCACTCTTTATCACCAGGAAAAGAAGTCAAAGGCCGCGGTTGCTTCCGGTTGACGGTGAAACCATAGCATGGCAAAAGACTGCCAAATATCTAGGTCTTACGTTTGATAACAAACTTCAATGGACACCACATATTGCCGTAAAACGAGCAACTATAAGGAACCCCATTAAATCGCTGAAGCCACTTATTAGCTCCAGAAACCTCAATATGACAAACCGAGTTCTCCTATACAAGCAAGTTATAAGACCGCAACTATTTTATGGCTGTGTAGCCTTCGGTCAAACGACCAAAACTAATATTCAAAAGCTCCAAGCAAGTCAAAAGATTGTCTAAAGAATGATTTATAATATCCCGGGATACATTAGGAACTCAGATATACATAAGAACTTGATATTAGAAATAGTAAAAAAAAATACATCCGCCACAGAGCTTTTAAACGTTTTGACACTGTCGACAGACACCCAAACAGCTCCCTAGATATTTCGAAACGCTTAAACAGCTGATTGTCTGAGCTAACTAATGCTCACAGCCACGAATGGAGTAAGAGTGCAAAAACAGCATTAACTCCAAGTAGATAACAGTTCACAGGCAGACAGGCAAGTCTTCTTATAGGTTCATATAGTTTACCCCAAAACAATATATCAATTATGACGAGTTTAGGAAAACTAATCTATTTCAAAATATTTGCAACTAACCGAGGCAATATCAGTTGAAATTGTTTTAATCATTAGTTGCGAGCTTTGCTTACCCTCGACTTAAAAAGAGTAAATTTACAACGGTGTAGTTGAACTATTCGAACACGATTAGCCAATGAAAAACTAACACTTCACTGGAAGTGGACTGCTAGAAGTGGACAATGCATATAAAAATCTGTTTTGTTTAGAAGAAAAATACGATGAAACCAAAAAACCAAACGAAAATTTTCTCATTATAAACAATTCATTGCTGAAGCATTATCCTACGATTCAAATAAATAAATATCAATCGGAGCTTTGAGGTTGTGGTGATTCTGTTTTATGGTATACTTTAATTATAACAAAGTAGAAGACTAATTTTTATCTGCGTATGAAAAATGCATAAGATATCATTTCAAAAAAATCTAAAAAAGATTCATAATTAATTCAATTAATTCCCCTTAAACTTTCACTTCAAATACACTATAACTTTACTGATTCATTTTCCCACACTTCATAGCTATCACGCACCATTGAATCATATAAAAAGGATATGCGAACCTTTTAATTGCACCCTCAATTATGCGCGTAGTTAACGTGGAAAAATCTCAATCGTTTACCAGCGAACAATTCCAATAATTCGCTCTCGAAACGGATAATTGCACGTACTACTGTCATTACGTGGACGACATCTAGAATAGTCAGTACTACCACTAGGCTTCACAGCATCCATTAAATTTGTCTTGTGACTCCATCCATTTTCATCATCTCCTGTAACAAAGCCCAGCTCTGTGGCCATGCGACAAGAAAAACAACACCCCAGTACTGAGTTCACAGCCATCTACCAGTCGCACTACCATTTAATGAACACTTCAACTCACAAAAAAAATGTGTCAGGTCTAATCAACATTAGTTCGTCATAAAAATGCCCAGGAATCTGTCGCTCGTACGCACAAAGCGCTTTGCTGTCATTGTCTTATAATGGGTCCGATAAAAGCATTAAATTACGCTCTAAAATTGTTTCGCAAAGCGAAATAACTTTGCTAAATAGCTTTGAAAAAATGTATAATTTTTCAGTAAATTGCTATTTGCCATTTTATGGCCGCATATGACTTTTATGGCGGCTATAGTGATCGCACATAGTGAACTGACCCATGGATCTAATTGAGCTTGAGCTTGAAGCCTCGCGATAACGGGTCGACGAAGAAATACAAAACAGGTGACTCGCGTAGAGACGAGGCTTGGATCAAATGGTTCCGTTCAACGGTTGTAAACAGAATTAGAAGTGCGCTAATACACAATGGGCTTTTGTTTCCAAAGTCTTATATTGACAACCCATTGACAACTCTCATCGGATTTCACAAGCCAAATTCACACCTCGATCGAAGCAATGCCAAAAATCTCCACCTGAACATTATTGCGCACATAACACTCAATACAAGTGGCTATAAAACACGTTTTTATCGTCATTGCTGGACCAACTAAATTCCTCATTTGTCGGCGATCCGCCGCTAAACCAATTTGCCGTTATTTATCGGCTCGCGAAAAATGCCTCCACCGAGCTGTGGAAAATCAATGTGATCTGATTTATGTGACTGCCCTCTGTCGCCTTGGAGACGATGCGCAGGAATGCTGTGCTTGCAATCGACTACTTCCTCCACCAGTTCAGAGCCTTACAGGGTCGGTGGATGTGAACAATTAGCTATCAATGACAATCTTCTGTGTCGATTGCTTTATTGATAATTATCGATCTGAATCGAATTGTAGTGGTGTTTTTTTTCTCCTGAAGTCTGCAACGTCTATGCCAAAAGGGAACTTGCTCTAGAGGAAAATGCGCCGTTCGAATGCATCGCAATTGTACATTGAAGTCACGTGCTTTGCGGTATTGAGCGGTGCATTTGATTGATTAATGAGGTGGATGAAAGCTGTTGTCGAGGAATCGGGTCTCAGTTAATAATTGGAGCAGCAGATGTTTGATGTGATTTTAATGACATGAAATTAATTAGTTATTAACGTTATTGGTTAGGCTCGTCGCATCGGAAAAATTATCGAGGAAAAGTCAACACTGATTTTATATCAAACACTGGGTATTCAACTTACTGCGAAGTCAGAATAAAAAAGGTTCTGCTGAGAAAAGCTGAAGTTAAACTGCAGAGCGAATCAAAACAAAGTCCCGATCCCAATGAAACTGGGTGTTCCTGATTTCACAAGACAAGATTTATGACATAGATATTTGAAAAAAAAATTTAAGATAAACTCTATAGCTTAGGAACCGCTAGTAAAGCAGATTGATTTTCGAAGAAAAGTTGAGGAGTTGTAGATTTAGAAAGCATATTTTACTAAACATGTTCCCTGTTACGAGCAACTTGAAGGCTTTTTACCGCTTTGATACAATAGCTTCATCGGAAGCCATGGGGTAGAACGATTTCCAAAGCAACAGCTCGCAGAAGTTTCAAAATTAAGGAATTTGATGTTTATCATATAAAAACTTGATTGCAGCATCTCTTCGTACAGAAATGATTGCAACACTTTGCTGGAACTGCAACTAAAAGTCTACCTCAACTGCTTCACGTCAATATCAACTTACCTTGTGAGTTTCGTTTTCATCCAATGACTGCCTCAGAAGTTACTGAGACAGAAAGTTTTTTTATGGTTATGTCATTCGCAAAATTTTGAATGCTTGAAAAATTTCAACATTTGGTACTTATTTTATTGTAACTGTATATTATATAAAAATGCAATGGTAGTATCCATTCTATCTGTTGTTAAAAAAAGAATATAAACCAAAAATCAAAATTTCAAAATATTTTAAAAGCTTGAATTTTGGCTAGAATTAAGCGTTTATTCGACCAAGCATCTTCAATTCGACCAAGCATCTTCTTTAACACGTTGACTGCCACGGCAATTTTCAGAAATCTGGTCTAAAATTACAATTTTATTTAATCACATTTTTAAAAACTCTAATTCTAGTGCATAGTTATCAAAAAGCATAAAAAGTGTTTTTTAAGTTTTTTTAAATTCTAGTGCATAGTTATCATCAAAAAGTATAAAAAATTAGTTTTTTTAATTTTTTTTCCGGTTTTTAATAAATTTTCTGTTCATCCAAGCCATCATTGATTTTTCGTTCTTTTCTCAAAAGCCATCTATTGATATATTTCGAGTTTAATCTTAGCTGCACAAAACTGGCAAAATAAACACAGGACGAAATAGCTCGTAGTTGGCGTCCTAGAAAAGAACGCGATTTACAAGCTATCTCGTCAACGTGTCAAGAAAACTGTGATATTCTTGAATGGCTTCTTTAATGCTTGCGATCTAAACCAGGATAAAATAATAAAAAAAAAGTCTAGCGCATCAGAACCGCTAGAAAACCCATTTTCGAAGAAATTGTCTTTGAGCGACAAAAAAATGTGTAAAGACGTTATACACTTTTTTGTAGTATCATAACAACCATTCCTTATCCAAAGCAACAAAACCCAATTATAGCATAAATCATAAAAATGTTCAGTGCTGGCAACACAAATGAAGCAGCAATAAGTTTACCATAGCAAGGCTCGTGCTTAAATCAACCTATCCTTTGAATTTCGTTCTCATCCCAGAATTTCATCGAAAGTTTCAAGGGTTAAACGTGGTTTGAGGCTGCCAACCGAAATATTTTCAAAACTCGGAAAATTTAAAAATTGGTTCCTTATTTTTATTGCAAATGCTTTGCATATGAGTGTGTAATGGAGGAATCTGTTGGTGCAATATTTACAAAAATGTCTGATGCTGGTCACCCTGTGTTAGCAACGTAGCCAAAAAAGTATACTAATTCTGCTTCACGTTAAGCTAAACCCATCCTGTGAATTTCGGTTCGATTGAATGACTGCGCTGAAAGTTATAGGGGTAAAAAGAATTTTAGGGCTACCACCCTCAACACTTTTCAAATTTTCGAAACATTAATATTTGTAGTTAATTTTCATTGTAGGATCATTCCCATTTGCAAATCTAATGACATAATCGTTTAGTAAAGAAATGCCCAAGTATATATATTCCTACGACATTTGGTTTACAATAAGGTCCATTTACTGCATGAACTTCATTTTGTTTTCACTACTTTGTTTTTTGAAAAAAGCTTTGTTTTGCTGGACAAATTTACAAGATTTAGGAGACAAAATCTTGTATTATATAATATGTAAATGCATTCTAATTTTTCAACCAAATTTCTACCAAATGTGGTATAAAATAAGTTCTAAATGCTGTGAAAATTTTTTGAAAATGCAATGACCGAATCACAAGCTATAGGCCAAAAAGCAGTTCTTTTTCTCAGTGATTTTTCAAAATGGCACCACTGCCACAGAGTCGCCCGCATTTTAACATCACTTCTATCAAACTTGGTCTTAAATACTAAGAACATGTCCTGTAAATTTCATGATGATGGGACTATCTGGTCGTCAGTTCTCGTGAAGAGAAGTTTCGAGTGCTAAAAATAGAGGTAATTTGGTGATGGGTTGCCGTTCTTGTGCAAATCAGAATTTTAAAAATTTCAGAATTGAGATGGTGGACAAAGGTTAAAATTTATCAATGATTTGATTTTTTTGTCCAAAAGAAAACATATTTCAGAAGGGTCGATGATATGAAGAATTTTTTCAGTAGCCTGCTGTAGCTACAGGGCTACCCGCACAGTCTTGAAAACCCATGTGTGCTAAGTTTTAGTCAACATAAATAGGCTCTGCGAATTGCACGATGATGCAATGTTTCTGTCAGAAGATTTTCTGGTTTTTTCACATGTACACATGTACGGTGAATATAATAGAATAGTAGGAGTTACATTTTTTTGCCGTGTGCGATTTTCCCCAGATTAGTTTTTTGTGTCTGCTTTGGGTTCGCTTTCCAAAAAACAAAGTTTTTTGGAAAGCGAACAAAAAACAAAGTTCTGGTTCTTTGGTGAAATTACCACTTGATTGCTTTGGACGCCTATGTTGACGCTGAAAAGTCATCCGCGTCTCATCCGCGTTGTTTCTGTTCCCGTCATGATCTACGTTAAAGAATTTGTACATTCTCTTTTGCTCCTTTTCTTACGAGTAGTTCTCCTTCTGATTTGATGCCTTTTATGTTTTGTTCGCATGGTGTATGTACGGTGCAAGTTGTAGGAGTTAAATTGTTTCGAGTGTAATTTTCTCCAGATCGGTTTTTTTTGTATCTGCTTTGGGTTTACTTTCGCAAAATGAGCTTCTCGGCTCAGGTGCTTTGAGTGATATGACCACTTGATTACTTTGGACGCTTATGTTGACGTTATTTCAATGTTAAATTTCTGGAGTGCTTTCTGTAGCATTTATAGTTTACATTAGGTGCGTTTTTTTATGTCTTCTTCGCAAAAAAACGCACCTATTTTGTATTGTCAGTATTAATACGGTCAGTTAAAGATGGAGAAAAGGATAGTTTTTAAAGTAAATTATAGCATAAAGCTCGTTAAAGTGAGAGCGTATTGAATAGATTCTGTTTCGAAAAGTTAAGATTTACCCGTTTAATATGAATTTGAATGTGGAATGTTGATGTGATTGTGCCATAGAGTATTTACTGCGGTAGTCTTTTTCATTGAGGACCTTATTGAGTCTTGGCAACCAAGACCACTAATTTCGCTCAGTCAACTTTTTGCAAAAGTTAACTATATTAGGCACTTTTATTGCAAATTATAAGAGGACTTTATTTTTATTGTGGCATTCGCTTTCTAATTTAATTTGCTAAAAGATGCATTATATTCTCTACTTTGAGCTATTAAAATACTTTCACCATTTATTTAGCCTGTAATATGTTTTCAATTTAACTTTTTTTATTATTTAAAAAAATATTAAAGAAATTTGTAATTTTTTTTTTGCTTTCAAATACTATACATAATTTGAACTTTTGGGAGATTTTCGCTATTAGTGAGTTGGAATATCACTGAAATAACCTATGCTAATCACAAGCTTTTAATGCAAATATGGTCAGCATTGAAATACCTAATTGATTTTTTAGTTGTTTACTACGCGCTTATATATTATATGCTCATATATTTTGCTTGTGCTTCCCTTAGTCTCGAAACCACGAGCCGCCACTGATATATATATATATATATATATATATATATATATATATATATATATATATATATATATATATATATATATATATATATATATATATACGAGTATATATATATATATATATATATATATATATATATATAAATATATGTATGAAGAAATATGAATTTGCGGCGAAACGAGTTTAATATTAGTTTTCTTCGAAAATCAATATGAAATTATATTTCTTCCAAATTCAATGATAAGCTTACAATGCAGATCAACTATTGCCTGGAATTCAACTTTAACCAGCAGATATCACGATTTTTGAAACTGACACTGAGTTTCAAACATTTGTTCTCTCTCAAACTGATGTCCTTACACAATATTCTATAGTAATTTTAGGTCATTCTTTATTCAAAATATTTCGGTATGTTGTACTTTAACATATGTACATATGCCGAAGTGAAAAAACTGCATCAAACAATCTCCACTGCCAACGTAAATAACATCAACATCATCGTTCGAATAACTGACCATCAGCTATGACAATATACCTCCAAAGTGATTAACTCACAACAGTTATTTATAACGTGATTAAAATCATAAAATATTACAAATCTCAACTTCAACATGCCTCATAATTAAAATTTTTCTTCTTACATTCATTCCAACAGACAAAAAAGAACAAATACTTAGCGAAATACATTTTCAGGCATCATTTTCCCGTAACACGGCCACCGTAATCAACGCAACGATATTCGCTTGCTACTCTCACATGAGGCATATCAGCAACAAAGGTTAAGTAATACAGTTATTGGTGTTTAAGGTACAATCGCATCAGCACCATTTTGTCAACCTGACCAAATCTTCCAAGTACGATACCTGCCTAAATGTCAAATCACTAACAAGAGCCCCTCGAAAAACAAGGCAACGCAACAACCTAGCACCGCTTCGGATTAGTACGGAGTGTCGAGCAATAAGTAACAGTCCCCATTCTAAATGGGTCCGCTTATACCGCTTTTATGACTTTTACAATCTCACAGGTGAAATCTGATGAAAAGATGCTGTGCGCTACGCGAAGAAATATCTCCAGGGCGGCAGATACTTACATACAACTGACACCATACCGTCGCGTCGTTGCGGTGAGTGCAAATTAAAGTTCATCATTGCCGCAAAACAAAGATCACCAACATCGTATGCAAAGATGTTGTGCAAATGCAAAGAGAACACGAGAAAAAAAAACGAAATTTCAAACGAAAGAAGCATTAATTATCAAAAATGTTAGCACCAAGCAATTTAGGCGCAGTGAAATGAAAAACAATGAAACAGAACCCGACCATCAAAAATTGTTAACATTTTCGCATACATGATGGATATGTGTTGTAAGGAAATTTAATTGACGACCGGTAGGAAAATAAAAGAATGTTTTATGGCTTTCTAAAATTATATACATATGTGTTTTCTCAAAGCTACTTTTTCTGGAAATTTAAAAATATCTAGAACAGTTCGTAAACTATAAATTACACGCGTTGATGTACTGTTCTAATGTCGACCTTTTTTAAATTTTATTGCTAAAACCGTAGGGTTCCCTATTGGATCTCCAGACTGACAGCGAGTAATCATCATTAGCCAGGTTACGTTCTGACTCAAGTGAAAAAAGGTGTCGTTTGACAGATTGCCCTCGTTGATTTCGCGCTGAGATCTCGGTGAGATCTGTGAAATTTACCTTGAAAAAAATATTTAGTGTCTCGTTAAAATTATGATTGGTGTTAATCGGAACAATCAAAACAAATATACTGGGTGGTAACTTTGTTTAATTAGTGGGCCGCAAATGGAGAAAATGTTAATTTTTGGCTAGTTTAGAACAGAAAAAGATCACATTTTGTGGTGAATGATCCATTGAGATTACCACCTGGTGAGATGCACAAGTACATATAGAAGAGATATGCATTTAGTGGATTGTGGGGTTGTAGCGAAGATTCTTTGTCGGAAAAATGATTTGATGGATGAAAAGCAAAGCTGGCTGTCAGGGCTGGAAAATTTATGTATTTGATAGTTAGCATATTATGGCATAAAATTGACAACCGTTAACATTGTTGAGGCTGAAAGGCTAGAGCAAATCATATTTTAGATTATGTTGAAGTTGATAAATTTTAGAGGCAGGCAAAGTAGGGCTATCAGGTTCATTCTAATCACTTTAAAACGTGGGCTGAACACATTAAGTGAGAAGTCCCAGTGACTTGACGTTTGATTTTGTGTTGGCTGTGGTGCGAATGTATTTCCTACACTGAATATGCACTAACGATCGAACAGCAAAAAAACTGAATAGTTTTATCGTTGCAGCTTTTAATTTTAAAGTACTCCTTCAAATACGTCCCGAATAGATTACCGTGAAGTGAAAGTACCGTGAAAGTAATTGACATTCAAGATGGCGTATTTGAAGAAAAGTCGTTAACAGCTCTGCATATTGCTTCTTTTGAACTTTTTCTGGCTTGAGAAACCACAAAGGCTACTCATGGGCTATACGCGAAAGCTCCAAAAACATAAAACAAGAAACTGCCTGTTGTCATTTGTTCAAAATAATACACAGTGGACGGAAGTTTATTGAAACGTAACAAAGGAAATCACTTCGTCTAAGCAGACTCGATATTTCTAAATTAGAATGTGAACTCCTGTTCACTCACAATAACTACTTGAATATTCTAGTTCTAAAGCTCAAAATCTATAATACTTTGGCAAATCAGACATAACGCATTTTCTCTTAATCATTATAATTCGATTAATATCGAATTAATTTGTCCATTTTTCACCTATAAAAACAGACTATTTTATGTGAAGCGGTAGGTTATATCTATTTTGACTGAAAATATACCTAAAAACTGTGTAGAAATCGCTGATAATAAAAGCATAATATCAGGTTTAAGTTTTGTATGTACTTTCAAATTGATGATAACATTTCGATTTAAATGAAAACCCTGTAAGATGAGAAAAGAAAACCATGAGGAGCGGCGTATCTCAAAATGTTCGTCCTATATTCGTTAAAGTGAAGTAGGGCAAGCTAATATACTGAGTATTGGTTTAAGGGGGTAGTACCGGCTATAATTTTGAAAAAATCTTTTTATTATTATACGTTCGGAAATCACACCTCAAAATTTTACTAAGATATTTCCAAAAATAAAAAAGTAACGGCAGTTTACGGCAGACCCCTGCTTTTAATTACTGCGAAAAAAGATGAAGAACGCATAAGTTAGGCGGAAAAGGCGGCAAAGGAAGCGCGTTTGGCCAAAGCAAACTGCCCAACTAGCTTATGAGGACTCAGGAGCACTTATATATGGTCCAGTGATTGCAGACTGAGCAATTGCAAGTGATAAAAATATATTTTTTAAATAATATTCAATTAATAAATGGAAAAAAAACTTTAAACGCGTTTTTCTCGAAACGACGTTTTTTTCAAACTGCGGACACTTATTCTGCGAATTGGCCGAACCGATTTAAGTCAAATTTGGTGTGCTACTTTATTCAAGTATCTTGTGTGATAATCTACCACAATATAGGCCAAAAGTCTACCCAACAAAATTTAGCAAGCGAAACAAAGTGAAAAAAAAAATAATTTTTCGAAAAATTTTTTCAAACAACCGCAATTTTTTTTGTCATGTTTTTAAAATATTGTGGTAGATTACCACGTAAGAAACATTCCTTTTTAAAATGCAGTTTGGTTTTTTTGTTCCAGATGCTTCATTCCTGAGATTATCTGTCCACACCATGACGAGGAATTTTTCGAGACATCAACTTTGGCGTCCTCTGTAAATAAGCAGAAAAATGAAAAAAAAATAAAAATTATTTTTTTTTTGTAATCTCCAAGATGTGTATTTTATCCAGGCAAATTTTAAAATTTATACATAATAGAGGAGCTGAAAAAAACATTGAAAACTAGGCTGTTTGTTTAGCATTCTAACCGGTACTACCCCCTTAAGCTGTCTGCATACAATGTCTGATCACGAATCCAGTGGAATTTATCTCAAAAAGCGTTTAATCGTATTATGTCGCTGAAACTATCATTTACTTTTATTTTGCTTTAATTTGATTTTAATGATTTAATGTGCAGACAAAAAAACTGTCTAAAAACTTAGGCATCATAATAAGTTGAAAGTGTACAATGGCATTGTGTGAAAATTCGCAAAGGTTTATTAGGTATATTTTTTTCAGGTAAGTAACTAAAAATAAATGTGATTTGCCCCGTATTTATTTTCGCGATCAAAATTATTCGCAGAAATTGTGCATGCTTTGCGTTAAATGAAAGAAACACTTGTTAATCGATCATTTGTTTACGGGTTTGTTTATGTAATTTACACCGTCATAATGGCATTGCTCTTCAGTCAGTGGCGTAGCTCATATTATCTGCATAGGGTCACAAAATTTATATTGGTTGTAATAAAATGCTTGGAAATGTTTCAGCATTCATGTGTGCATCGAACACAAAGTATTCCACAAGTGAGATTAATCATTTTATAGCAGTTGTAGGGATCAGTTGCCGGAGAAAATTCGTTTGTTCGCAACGCAGTAGTGCATCGTTTTGTGATTCCATATTCCAGTGATTAAGTTTCCAGCAATTGTGACTTTTATGGGAAATACGCACAACAAACTTGGGAAGCTACTTTAGTGAACGTATGCTAAGTTCAAATTAAATTTAGGTCAAACAGATGTCTGGTTCTGATAAAATAAATGGAAGAGTCACGAAATTTTAGAACAAAAAGTTTTTGAATAAAATAGAAATTTTCGGCCGGTCGACTTTGACTCCATTTTGTTCCAAGAAGCTTGTGAATATTCTCCTTAAGAATTCTTCCTTATGAAATTTTTTATTAATATACAGTGGTGGCAAACATAATACGGTTAGAAGAACAGAAAACGCTTAATTTTCATTGTTATTACTTTTAATTTCACTAGCACGTACATTGCATACCGGTAAGTATGAGAGAATTCAATTCATTTACCAGCTTCAACTACTAGCTTATACTGATGACATTGACTTTATTTGCCGAACCAATATTTTGTTGAAGAATTCTTCATGAAAATCGGGCTGGCGGCCAAAAACACTGGGTTGTATATAAATGAAAAATCAAGACAGGTAGCATCATCTCCATCAAAAACCGTCAGTTGCATCAAACACAGTTAAATAGTATAAAACACCGAAAAGCATTTGCAACAAAAAGGTATTTAAATTCCAGTACTTCAAAATTCCAAAGCACAAAGTCCTCTATTTCGAAATTCCTTCACACGAAACCCCAAAGTGAAAAATTCTGCATCCGAAATCCTGCATAAAACTCAGTAATATACTGGAACATAGTGATTTAAATTTTTATTTTAAAATAAATATCAGCAAAATGAAATATTGTATGAACTCTTTTTAGGTAAGCATTGTTGCGAATTTGACTTTTTTTAAGGAATTCTTTTTATCGTTTTGCTATTTTTTCTTAGTTAGTAGTTGAAACCATCGCTGACTTGAACTAGAAACCCTTCAAATCCATCTTAGAAAGATTTTTATCAACAGTCAGATTCTAATGCAGTCAATTATCGAAGATAATTGTTCCCAGAGAACTTGGAATTTTGAACCATAGACGATGCAATTGGGTAAGCTGTGATTTTGACGAGGTTTAAGCCTATTCTAGAATAAAATTCATCTGGGGCAGAGATTAACCACAGTGACTACCAGCGATAGCTTGAATAGGCAATTAAACTTCTGCAATTGGCAAGATAAGACAATGGTTTTTTCTCTATGATAATGCCAAAGATCATGGGATTACCCTTTGAAGCAAATACTTAGCTACGGTGGTAGAGAGACATATATGGGAGAAGCCAATTTCAATTAATTCCATTATTCTACAAGTGCCACTCTTTATTCTTATTTTTGAAGCTAAAGCTATGATATGACACTTAATTAGTGGAGTGTTGGCATTATGCATAGTCGCCGGCTCTTAAGACAACACAAGATGAACAAAAACAACCATGAGCATGATGATAAGGACAATGATAAATAATGAATTTTAAAAACACAATCCGAATACTAAAATGGGTCGTATACTGCCCTACTAACCGCAAATGCGGTATCTCAAAAAACATCGAAACATTTATTTTCATAACATTAGAAAGCTTAAAACAATACGCATCTAATGAACTAACTTTTTAATGGTATCTTATTTAGAACATATGGAAAACACATTAAAAAAATGTTCTAAATCTAGGTACCCGATGTATCCAAGAGCGGAAGACCGCTCACCGAGAAAAGTGGAGTAAAGAGAATCCTCCACCAGCCCTAAACGAACCCAGTTCCTCATCGCCTATCCCAATTTTACCTTAAATCACTAAAGTTATTAGAGGTAGCTATTGAGATACCGCTTTTGGGCTTAGTAGGGCAGTATAGTACAGTCAAGTGTAGCTTTTCATTTACTCTCTTCCTAAAGTTAAGCTGTTAAAATTATAGTTGATCATTGCGAAAATTCAACTTCTCAGCTATAACAGCAAAATTTCCAATGTGGAGGATCTAAAGTGAAATAACTTTGCAACAAATATTGGAAAAGTGGTGAAGGGGAAAAATCACGTTCATTGACGTTGACGAGTAATGCAATTATTTTACACTTGACTTTCATGTAGTGGATAAATTTGATATCTCTATTTTTTATTGTCTCAGTGTTTAAGAGTTAACATTAGTTCTTTCAAGTGGAAAGAGAAGAAGAACATTGTAAAGAGAAGAAGAATGTAGTTTTTTTTTCAATAGAGAAAAAGAATATGGTGAAGTTGAGAAAAAGATATCCTGAAGGAAAACTTTTTTTTTTACCATGGTTATAGTTTCTCTTATTATTCACTTCGCTCATTTGAAATCATTATTGACGTTACTTATATTTAATAATACAAACTAGCCTTAAAATTTTATTATATCCATCACTATCAATACCATTTGTTTTTCTCACACTTACCTATCCTATCTACTGATCACCAGCAATTCATAAATTTCAACCACAAAACCAATCCATCTTCAAATTTTTAACTTTGACCTTCTAACATATGTTTCTCATAGAACAACAAAACCAAATAATCTTCTTAATCATGCAGCTAACAGTACCACCAAAAGAACCACACTCAGCGCATCTAATCTAAATTCAAATTTAGATAAAACAAACGAAACAGAATTACCAGAATTCATTGAGGTAATAAAATAAATCATTCGAGTGACAATCTCCGCAAAATGAGAAAATAACAAGAGGCGATTTGAATCTGAGTGCTTTATCTACGTTCATTTGCAGTGCTGAGAGTTTTTTTTTCGTTTTCGGAGGTCTCCATCATAAAGCCCACTGTCAGAATTTCTAAAATAACAATACGAATAAGTACGATCATGTAAGTTAGGCTGATGGTGATAATTAGTGGGGTGCCATTTTGGTGAACGGATAGACCTCCTGTGTCATATGATATTTTGTTCAGTCCGAAAGATTGGTCTATCAAAGCTCTTGGCCATCCACTTGTCCATCCTTCCATTTATCAGACTTGACCTTTTATCCGTTCACATTTTGATGATGTGAATATGTAAATATTTTTCCAACTAACTGAAACAAACGACAGAAGAACAGAAGTAGTTGGTATAAAAGCCTACGAGAAGGTAAAGTCAAATGAACCTTTTGATCTTTAAGATTGTGTGCACCTGTAAAAAGGTAGTAAGCAGTGCTTTAAGATACTTTATTTTATTCGAAGTTAAGTAGGATGTTCTTTGGGAACCTCTACACGTTTGAATTTTCACGTTTTTATTCATTTGTGGAGTAGAAAATGAATATGGTACTGTTTGAGAATTCATCGTATAATATATCTTATAACATACATTGAATGATAGGAAGAGCATTTATCCCAATAGCCAAGTTCAAGTTAAAAATAATAACATCTTAACATTGAATTTTATAAATATATAAACACCACTAAAGCATTTACTCTTGCAGTATAACATATCACTTCAGCCCCACACTTATTCCAACATGTACGCACCGCTTCACAAAAGCCCCTAGAGTTCCCCTCAAATATCTAGAGTGCACAAAAAAGCATCTCAAACTCTTTCTCTTCGTTTCATCTTCGCACAGGTAAATCATTGTCAGGTGTATGTCAAAGGTTAATGTGAGGACGACTTAGGTATCGTTCGTGAACGTCTCGATAGTCTTGGGACAATTATGCTCCACTAATTAACTTGAGGACATCGTGGCGATTTTGTATGACGGGTGACAGAAACCGCCAGCAAACTAAATAACAGGTGACTGCGACATAAAGTCGTAAAATGTTGCTTAGTTTAATATTACCTGTAGACATTTTCGGTAGATGGAATTTTTATAGGTTTCAAATGGTACTGCACATCATCATTGTCAACGTCACTCAAACGGAAATTATCTTTATCAGATCAAGTTGCCGTGGGTATGGCACTAGATGAGAAAAATTTGGTTTAAGGAAGTGAGGTTACTTGCTTAAGTCTTTCGTTCAGTTTTGTGGATTTGATGAGTATAGACCAAATTGCTTTGGTTGTAGAAGTAATTTTATGAATTTAAAAGATTTTTCTAGGTTTAGTCATAATTTTGACGATAAGAGCTTCTAAGAAATATAATTTTGTAAATTTTATTTCCAGTGTTGAAGTTTGTTGCTAGTTTCGAATTGAAGTTAGTCATTGAAAAATTAATATATTAGTATTCCATTACTTTTAACTGATGTAACCTAACGAAATTGATTTAAATTTGTATTTGAATCATTTTTAACTGATATGGTGCATTGAAGAGTTATTTTACACAACGACGTGAAGCAGTTCAGTGACTTTTTGTTATTTTAGTCACCCTAAGTTACTTTTCGGCCAGTTGAGGATTTGCAGATAGTGCAATATTTTTTTGGAAAGAAGTTAAGGTGAAAGTTAGCCATGAAGAAGAGAAGAAACTACCATTGAGCAGGGAGCTCTGAAATTGTCTTGAAGAAACCTTCGTTCGTATTATCAAATCACTTTGTATTCCACATCAGACGGATAAAAGAATCCTAATTTGAATCCATGAGGCATAAAATGAAATTTTCGCTGCGATGCAAACGCTTCTTAATTTCATCCGTCAATTGACACAAGGTAGCTGCAATATATTATAAGAACAAAGGGAAGTTGTTTACAGAGCCAGAAAAACTTTTAAGGCTGACGTGATTAAGTGCGCTGTTGAAAGGAAGGACTGGACTTATAATAAGAGGACGAGAGCATCTAGACAGACTTGGGGTCTTCATGTTCTCGTGTGGTTGATGTTCTCCCATGTGGTCAACTTTTACCTGTGCGAATTCTAACGGGACACGATTATTCTAGAAGGAACTTAAAGAGCTGAACCCGCGCTACTGTTGGTACTGTGTGATTAGGTACGAATGTGCTCAACAGACATTTCTATCAGTTTGAAAGTTTCTCGCAATTATGAATTTATCACTAGCTTAATGATACCAAAGTCAATCGTGGAAACGACACTGCAGAACTATTACGTTGATCAACATATGTTGAGGAAATATTGCGCACAAAGTGAGCAGATGAATGCTTTACCGACCCCATGGGCACCGATAGGTGTGCAAGCCTGACCGGGTTGAAACTATATTAAAGCGGATTCCGGATTTTGTGTCTTGTAGATGAACTTGTTTTGGTAGGCAAACATCTTTCATAATCCATGTTTGTGAAAATAAAGCATGGGTTTTAATAGAAGTTTTCCCAAAAAAAATTAAGGTTTTCTTAAATTCCCATTCCCAAAAACCCACAATGGGCGCTAAAAAGTAATATGAATATTGCTACGATTTTGAATCTTAAATGCTGTCAGAGGTGTTGCATTTATTTTCCAACTATTATTTATTTAATTCAAAATATGTTTTTGTCCGAAGTAAATATCTCAGCTTACTAAATCTGCGGGCAAGTTTTTGCGGTCCCAACTAACAATTTATTTAAATTGAGTCAAGGAGGCGGTTCGTCGCAAAAATTCCAACTAAATTTTCAGATTTTAGCAGTTTGTTTTACATTGATATGTTGTGAGCATTTCAAGCCATTCCGCATGATTATCATATGAGTAAAAGTATAAAAACTGAATGTGATAATAATAGGTCCAAGAATTAGCTAGCTCCAGCCTCGTACCTCATACACTCTGCCTCGGCTGGCACCACTTCGAACTTTCTTTTTGCCTTGCTTCTTGCACTACGAGTGTCTTTTGATGCATTTTTTTAGGTCTCAAAACCAAAATAATTTATTGAAAAAAAAACAATAGGTCTTAAAATCACAATAATGGGTTTAAAGTTACAAATCCTCAAAAATGGTATCAAATCACGTTTCCAACTGCAAAATCATGATTTTTACATTTATGGGCCTTTTTGTCAGAAACGGTTTGAAAAATGTTGATGAATCTTTGTTTTCTGTGTTGTTAAGCAAATGAACTAAAATTTTAGGTTTATTTTAAAGCTTTTAGAAAAATTCAGCTGTGGCTTAATTAGGTTTTTTCAAAATAAAAAGAAAATGACAAAAATTTAAAACTTCATTAATAGTTTCGAAAAATTCGCAACTATAGAATAGTAGTTGACTATATTGTGAAAACCAAACCAAATAAAAAAAGTCTAGCACATCAGAACCGCTAGAAAACTAATTTTCGAAGAAATTGTCTTGGAGTGACAAAAAAATGTGGAAAGACGTAATACACTTTTTTGTAGAATCATATCAACCATTCCTTATCCCAAGCAACAAAACTCAACTATAACACAAATGATGAAAATGTTCAGTGCTGGCAACACTTTCCCAACGAAGCAGCAATAAGTTAACCATAACAAGCTTATACTTAAATCAACTTATCCTTTGAATTTCGTTCTCATCGGAGGATTTCATCGAAAGTTTCAGCGGTTAAACGTTGTTTGAGGCTGCCATTCGAAAAATGTTCCAAACTCGGAAAATTTAAAAATTGGTGTCTTATTTTTTATCGCAAATGCTTTGCATATGAGTACGTAATTTGAAGCATCTGTTGGTGCAATATTTACGAAAATGGCTAATGCTGGTTACCCTGTGTCAGCAGCAGAGCAAAATATATACCAAATCTGCTTCACGTTAAGTTAAACCCAACCAGTAAATTTCGTTTCGATTGAATCAATGCGCTGGAAGGTATACGGGTGAAAAGAATTTTAGGGTTACCACCCTCAAAACTTTTCAAATTTTTAAAGCGTTCATATTTGTTGTTAATTTTCATTGCAGGATCATTCCCATTTCCAAATCTAATGACAGAAAAAATTCCACAAAATTGCAAAAATGGTCATAGCTGGCAGTTTTTTCATGACTTTTGTACGAAATTCCTACGACATTTACTTCACATTAAGGTCCATTTACTGCTTGAACTTCGTTTTGATTTTTACACTGGACAGGAAGTTATAGGGAAAAAAGTTTTTTTTTGTTGAGCAAATTTGCAAGATTTATGAGACAAAAAACACCATAGCTGGCAGCCCTATTCTAACTTTTCAACCAAATTTTCATCCAATGTTACATAAAGTAAGATCCAAGTATTTTGAGAATGTTTTTAAAATCTGATGACTGAATCGGAAGTTATAGGCCAAAAAGCTGTTTTTTTTTCTCAGTGATTTTTCAAGATGGTACCACTGCCACAGTGTTAATCGCATTTCAAAATTACTTCTATCAGACCTGGTCCTAGCTAATACCAACATGTTCTGTGAATTTCATTATGATCGGGTAATCCGGTCGTCAGTTCCCGTGAACAGAACTTTCGAGTGCTGAAAATAGAGGTAATTTGGTGATGGGTTGCCTTTCTTGTGCAAATTGGAATTTTAAAAATTTCAATTTGACATGATGGACAAAGGTTAAAATTTATCAATGATTTGAATTTTTTGTCAAAAATCGAAAATTTTTGAGGAGGATCAATGATTTGAAGGATTTTTTTTCAGGAGCATGCCGTAGCTACAGGGTTACCTGCACTATCTTGAAAATCCATGTGTGTTAGATCTTAGCTAACGTTAGTACGTTCTGCAAATTTCACGATGATCCAATGTGTTTGTCAGAAGTAATGACAAATCAAAATTTGAAAAAAAAATCCTTGACTACTTTTAGGCACTTAGCACCCACACACGGCTCAAAATTTCAAATTCTTTATCATAGACAAGCTTAGAACATAATAAGTTTATACTTTTTTTAACAAAAATTTACACTGCTTGGAAATATAGGAGTACCTCAAAATTCACTAAAACGCTCGCCGCCGACAAAAAAATTAGGATATCTGAATTTGAGAAAGTCATGGACCTACCTACTATATATATCTACGTTCTCCGAAAATTTCAGCTCAATCGGATCGGCCACTCCAGAGTTTAATACTAATTTTCTTCGAAAATTAGTAAAAACCAGAAAGAATAATTCAGCTGGAGTTGAGAAAAAAGGTACATAAACATAGATAGTTTTTTATGAATTGGAGCGACCAGCCGGCTCCTCAATCTGATCCAATGTTTCTAGCTTTCAAGACCAAATATTTCAATTTAAGGATTAATTTTCCCTCTAGAAAATAAATCTATACTGATTTTTTGATTGAAATTCATATTCTGAGACTAATTTGCTCTCTTTTTCAGTGTCTATTGGTCTACGAAATGAGGTATAAAGGCTTCATAAAGATTTAGAATTGTACAAGTCAATTTTTTCACTGAGAGCCACTGTACATTAAATAGCTCCTTAAACTGAACGATCCTGAACAAAATTTCAGACCATCTTCGAATTATTGATATTGATTCGAAGCAATTCAATTTAATGTAGGTACCATAGAACTGGCACACTGGTCTTTTAATTCAAATTGCATGTTATAAAAATATATATAAAAAAATGAATTATCTTTAACTGATTCGTGATTATCTTAGTTTTAGTATTCAAGAAAATAATGGCAAAATGGTTACAAAACACAAGCATTATTTTTTCCATAACCAACCAGTAATTAACTTAAACTTCGAAATGTCCATTCACTTCAACCGGACCTTGTTCAGAAATCCATCATCCAGCAATAGTACATAAATATGTTTCCTTAATATTGTACAATAATTAACCAAACAGCACATACGACACAACATTTATTCTCGTGCTACCATTCAAACAAAGACCTTTATGACATAAAATATGAAACAGCTCCGTAGAAACACTACTCCTGCTCTAAACTCTCGACATTACGTCTTGTACGAAAAAATCATTTTTTCTCTCGAATTCATAAATACAAGATACTTTAGGTACTTAATTAATTTCATCAAGCCGGGCAATAAGATCATTGATAAATTATATTACCATGATTGTCCTCTGGTCGCTTCACAGCACTTACTCACTCACTTGATTTGCTTGAATTTTTCTTCGCAGGCAGCATAGCTTCCGACCACAACCACACCACCGCCACCACAGTCCGGCTTCCACGCACTTGACTCATTCTGGCTGTGTGAGATAAATCATCTAGATCACCATATCATGATTTCTGTGATGATTGTAATGACAACGCAAGCGACATCAGCACACCAGTCGCGATGATAATCGTCATAATGATGAGGACACTTTGCAATAAAGCTTGCGTTGAGTGCGAGCTTGTTGGCTTCTGATGCTATGCGATCATTTCACCGGCCTGGTGAGATTCGAGATTCGAGATTCTCGTCATGTTGTACAGCCTTTGGAGCACGATCGTTAATTATCCCTACTTACTCCGGCACCTGTAAGCTAAAGCTTCATAATGGTGACCAATGCGAACGGCCGTTCCAATCACTTGAACCGCTCGGACACACGATACCAACTGACCAGCGTCCACATATCTCACCGGGGACTTTGAAGATTAGCGACGGACGATCTGGTACAGATAGCAACAATAGATCAGCGTCAACGCCAGCATCACTATCAAGATCGAGAATAAATCTGAGCTTGATACGCCAAGCTGGATGACATTGCTTTTCCTGCTCATTTCGATTTCGAACGTCTTCAGATAAACAGTTCTTTCCGGTGGAGTAGCTTGAACGAATTTCATCTGGATACTTCATTTTCGCGATCTTACAGCAATAATCTGATCGATGGCGCCAGGATGGCTGATCTCAAGCTAGGATTCAAGCAAGCCATTCTTCAACGGATTCAGGGACTTCATTCCGCAGTAGGGACTGTTGATCCCAACCATTTATTCCTTCAATCACATTTTCAAAACAGTTTCCCGAACTTCAGTGCGCAACCGAAACAGCCCACCGACTTCAGTATCAAACGGATCCTTGGCGATGCGAAAACTATCAAAGACACAAACCCGATCGATCTATCCAAGTCCAATCAATTGAGTTCGGGGTGTAACAGCACCGCCGGTGGGAATGTATCGATTTCAAGGAATATTTCGAACGTAGTGCAATATTACCACCAGCATCAGCAACAACAACAGCAAGTACGAAGTGCATGTAGTGAAAATTTAGTGAAACCAAAAGTTTGCAAATTCTGGGATTTGAATTCTCTGGTGAATTGTAATGGCTGTGATCGGTATTTTAAGCAGTTCGCATTTTCCGCGAATCTGGCAAATGTACGGCAATCTATGTGGAGTGGATTTCCGAATTTCTTTCCGCATCAAAGTCAGTTAGTGGAACGATTTGTTATGCAATCGGTGACGGTGGATGTGAAGAATCAGCAGCAACAGCTACAGCAGCCCGGGTTGATTGATGATGAAATTAGTTATAAGTGCGCGATTTGTGATAAGGTGTTTGGATGCGCTGCTACATTGGAGGTAAGAAGAATTTAGTGTGATGAATGGTGGCTAAGGATTAAGTTTTGAGCTTTAGAAATGTCTTGAACTGTAAAATGATTTTATAATGCAGCGAAATGCCATTTGCCAGGGTTTAAATGTTTAATTTTTCAGAATCCTCCAATATGTTTAATATGTTTCTTCAACTTTTTGGTGTGATATAAAATGGGAGAAACAAGGTAGAAAAGAAAGAAAACAGGAAGTTTTCTGCTTGAGCTCTATTCCACAAACAGACACTATACTACCGGCACAAATTTCAACAGACATGATACTTTTAAAATATAGACCATCCTCTTCAAAGCCTTTAAATTGCCAAAATCTGTCAGAAAATTGAAATATGTATATGAGATGTTGAGGGTGGGTGATGAATATTGATTGATAAATGAAGGAACTGAAATAACTTTTTCCTGAATTTACATAATTTATTTTATCTTTATTCATTTTTGAAAATAATTGAATGGCCCCCATGCTTGTTGGCGCATGTGCAACATTTTATCAAAAAGTTATTCATTATTGGCTGAAAACTTGCAACAGGAATCGTCTCAATTATCGTTTGAAGAGATTGCTTTAAAATATTCAAATTTTGTTGGTTTTGTTTTGTAAACTTCCTGTTTGTAATAGCCCTAGAAGGAAAAATCAGGCACAGTCTGGTCAGAAAACCTTGGGGGCCAACGGAATGTGGAGTTTATTGGGGAGTTATCGCCGCAATTCTGGCAGAACAGCCTCGCTTATATCAGAAGTTGCACCATTTTGAATGCATTTCTATCTTGAAAGGTTTTTTTTTCGGCGTAGTCCTAGAGATGAAAACTCCTACAACATCTTGAAGTAACGGTCTCTATTGCTTGTAACTATAAGTCCGTCTTCTTCGAAAAAGTAAGTTCTAATAAAGCAGCTTGATGAAACTGCACATCACACTGTGGCTCGATGTGGATGCGATTTCGTCTCATTGAGTACCTGCGGGTTAGAGTCACTCCACATTCGACAATTGCCGATTAGATCAAAATGGGCTTCGTCAGGCATGAAAATGTAGTTCAAGATGTATTCGCCTTCTTCCAATGAATGAATTAACTCTGGAAAAATTCAAAGCAAATCGTCTACGTACTCCCCATAGCCGTTAGACGATTTTGCCGCTAGATTTATGCCTAGTATGTTTGTTTTTTTGTAGCTGGCTGTTTGTTTTTTGATGTGTTTTCTGTTTGTTTGTTTTTCTTAAATGGTAACATATGTATTTGTAGCAACATGTATGTGTATGTGTATCAACATGTATCATTTTCGTGTGTTTTTCTTTAATTTTTAATCTCTGTTACCACCTATTCGCCCTCTGGTGGTAAAATATCTGGAGTGCAACAAGTCGAATTTTAGCGCGCATAGTCTGCTGCCTTCAGTTTGCTTGGTAGTTGAATTTTATAAGAAAATAAATGCAAATCTTTATGCATAATTGTCTAAAGCAAGTATCTGCTGATACCTATTTGAACAGATACACTCCTAGTCGAAACTCGAGGATTGGCTTGCATGGTAGAAGCTACAGCAACGATAGTTGCCTGCGTCCGAGCTGAGGGCGTTCTTGTGATTATCCCAAACTAGGCGAAATTGTTTACGAGCCTTATTAAAGTCACCTGTTCCGAGAAGTGCCACCAAACGTGGGCTTAATTTCTCTTTGGGCACAAATCATAAACTCTAATGCGTGATAATAAAAGCTATTACATTTTTTTCGGTAGCGTCTTTCATCAGCCACTATGTACTTAATATCTTTTTCCTATTTCTCATGTGGAAAACCCATAGGCCTTTGTAAGAAAGAAGCTATTAAGAGCTGACCCTTTTGTCTTAGTGAATACATCCGTGTGTATATCTATGGAAAATCTATGGAAAAGAGGAAGTAGCGAAAACGAATTGGAAACTATACGGTCAATTAGTGACGAAATTCGATTTTGTCATTTTATATGACGAGACTTATGTCAAAGCGGATTCTTGACCATTAATTTCAAACTGCTCAAGCAAAGAATGCAGTGAAAAAAGTATTTAAGGCGAAGAATACCAGTAAATTTCCTAAACAGTACATGGTGTGGCAGGTATTTTGTCGATATGGTGTAAGGAGCGATATTTTTATAGCGGAAGGCAAAATCAATATCCAGGTGCATAATTCTATAAATTGGAAAGTATAGAAAATACACCAAGATTTCTAACCGTGTAAAATAAAAAAATAACCCCATTTTCCTAAACTAAAAAGGTTTCATATTATGTGCTCTGGTAAAAGGGTCAAATTTTACTGAGATACTCCTCACTTAATTTTTTCACTTAGAATTTTAAAAACATAGAAAGTGCCCATTCCAAATTTATGTACAATGTTTCACAGTGCAGTGCTCCAGAATAGATAAGACAGACTCGCCCCCGCTCTACATTCTCCTATTATATGGATCAAATTGCATATGCCAATCAACTAGATGTCTTTTATTAGAAAAAGCATAGTGATGAATAAAATAATTTTCTGTCGGTATTCTACAATTTTAGACTACACAGTAACTAAATTTGGAAGTTTCCAATGAAAAAAATAATGTGAGGTCTCCACAAAGCAAATTGTGATTGGAAATCAGCATGAAGACTGCCATGAATATCAAACATGCACTGGCCAAAAGCATGTCGAAAGCCATAAGCAACAATAATCCAACCGGGCGAAATCTCCGATTGCTTCAGTTACTGAAATCGAACTACTTTCGAATTTTTCGTCTATATCAACAGCGTTTAGAAAAAAAACCAGATATAAAACCAATACTGTACCTGTTCCTGTGATCGAACAGTTTTTTTTAACTTCTTCGTCAACGCAGCTGCAAAATGTTTGTGAATAATGGTGATGACGATTCGGCTGTGCAAATAATTTCAACTCCTCTACAAGATTTTTTTTTGCATTTTGCGCATGAAACGCCACTGTCGGTTTAAGAAAGCCATAAAACACGTAAAAAGTTTGGCTGTACTCCGCATATCGTTGACTCACCTGAACAGACAACCAGCGAAGGAGATATGTGAACTCTTTTGATTTCATACTACCATCTAGCCTAGACACTGGTGTTAATCCAAAATGTTCGCCTCCCTTTAAACTATTCGAAAACTGCAGAAATTTCCATGTTATCAACAAGCGAAAAAGTCCGAAAGCTTAACAATATTTCTTTATCCTATCAGCAGGTTTTTTGCATGAAGGCTAGCCTGAAAGGCATTAGAATTGCATTTGTACTCAAAAAAGATAGCTTGATTTGTGCCTCTAAAGCTTAACTGACAGATGGCTCTTCAGCTTCTTTTCTTCCCACAATATTAATCGCAACGACTGGGATCCCTTAGCCACTAACAAATCCCATGGCAGTGGTGAGCTTATTACTGTGATTGACCTTCTAATTACTCAACTTTGATCTGATATAATCTCAGGTCCCATTGTTGAATGTGTTGCTGCCTGCGTGACCTTGCCTTTTAAATCCTCACTCCTTATATCTGCCACATATATGTCTGGAATCTCTTCGCTTCCAAAGTATAAACAATTATTTTCAGAGCTATCCTGTTACCAAAATATTTACTTTCCTTCATCATATATCATCATCTGTGGTAACTTTAATATGCTATCTGATTAACCCTCCGAGAGCACACCTATTTTTCAATCATCGAGAACAATTGGGGTCAAATTGACCCCAACCACTTTTGAACGTCTATAGAATCGCCGCCATTAAAGATTTTCATTTGAAAAAATGTGTAAGTATTGTTTGAGACCTCTTTTAGTAGTTCTCATACATTGGAAGTGCCTTAAATGTCCTAAACATGCCTAAAAACAATTCGGAAAAAAACAGTTTTGTCGAAATAAAAAACATAAAACATAAAAAACCGTAACTTATTTCATTTTCAATATTTTTGACTAAAAATTTAAGTAGGTACTCCCAAGATATGACAAAATTATAAAAAAAATTAGCCCTATAGTGGCCCTTGAAAAAAGGTATTTATTTTGCATATTTACGGTGGCGATTGTAAAGATTTTAAAATTTGCATATTTAAAAAAAAGCATAACTTTGTCAGTTTTTAATATTGAAAATGTATATGGATACTCCCCAGGCATATTAAAATAATAAAAAAAATTAGCCCTATATAAAGGGTTGCAAAAAAGGTATAATCTTCTGAATAATCAGATTCTGATTGCTCCAAGACCTGGTCGTCTTCGGAGGAATCACTGTCGCCAAAATTGTTATCATTGTCTTCAGCTAACAAATTATTGCGTACACTAGAACGCAGATTGTACGAAATATTGCTAAAAACTAAAAAAATAAAAACACTTGCAAACTAATTTTTTGGCTTCTTTAAATTAATCTGCCGATTTATAAAGAAAAAAAAATTAAAAAAAAAAAAAATTTGAATTTTTACCTCAAAATTGACAGTACAGATGGGGTATATTTGATCCCTTGATCTGCATCCAATGCTTCTCAACGACGACTGACGATTTGGTACTGGAAGGGAACAGTGTAAACTTATAGTCAAGCTCCGAAATATATTTAGGAGTATATAGTAGCGCTGCGATCGGTCAAAAAGGTATCTGGGGTCAATTTGACCCCCTGTGTTCTCGGAGGGTTAATGGAACTCTGGTTTTCTCCACATTGAATCATTGAAAAACATTTCCATTCCTCTATCATTTTTCATTTCTTTTTGCTGGTTTTTTTTTCAACTCTATCTTCAATGCTAATAATATGGCCCGTGATCTCGACCATTCCAACATTGAAAATCACTCAACTTAAGTAGCTACTGCTTCAATGCCTTATACTAGCTCTGACCTCCATCTACATCCTTCTACACAAATGTTTTCTTTAATTTTTCTAATCACGCCAAATGGTCTAATTTGGTCCATTTTAATAAATTAACTTTGCTGCCAAGTACGAAATAGGATATGCTGTGAGTAACTATTTTTCATTCATTGAATCTTCTGTAATCTCGTATACCGTTGAAAAATGCTGGTGTTTTGCTCGCTCTTTATGGTATTAGAAAATGTTTAGATCAATATATCTCAAAAACGGTTTTGGTTACAAGAAAAAATTGTAGATTTTTTTTGTTGGAAATTTTCCAAGCTACAAATTCGTCATACATTGTTTTTCTAAAGACGTGACCGTTACTGAGATATTTAGGAAAGGTCACTTTTGGTGACTTTTGACCGCGTATAAAAAATAACGCAGCACTCAGATTGATGGGGACTCTTGACATTTTGTTCAACACGCCAGTACCAAGGTTCACATCAAAATTCCGCTTTCCCCTAATTTTTCCGAAGCACCATGCTAAATTTCCCCTGACTATTATGTCATTTGTGAAACTACTCTTATATCTATTGAGCATTTTACTGATCGTATGCGGATGTTTGATGTTCACGTTCAAAACATTACCAAACGAACTAAATATATTGCTGGCTTTATCAAACGTTGCTACTTTAATTTTTTGAGCATTTCCACATTGTCAATGTATTTATTATCGTCGTTTTTTCTATACTCGAATGCTGTAGTCAAGTCTAATGTCTTCATTCCGAATACCCATCCGATGCTGATGAATCAATTTAGTGGATATGAGCTCCAACTTTTCTTTTTAAGTATAATTTTCCTTATTTACCTTATAATAAAGCACAAAGTTTACCTAGATAAACTCATCCTGTTCAAAATCAGTCGTGACTACCTATTTTTCTCTGTTGCATCTTTGATACTTGAACGACAACACTAGTGGCAAATTAGATATTCCATTCTTTTTTAAGTGCTTTTTGCTTGTACGGATACTTACTCCCATTGTCCTATTGAATAAATCAGCGTAGATGGATCTGTTCATAACTTTCAAAAACTGTATGATGTACATATGTACCTTAAATTCTTCAATCTCTCCAGGTTTCCTTAATTTAACAAGTTTATTTTTATATGTTTCTAGTCGAAACTGACTGAAATATAAGACGAACCATACTCTGCAGCTTGTTCATTCGAACTAAAGAGTGTCCTTTTCTTCGTTTGACATTTTGATCTTGTGTCTTTCTTTCTCTTACCACTACTACTATCGACTATTGCTTTACCTATCATTAAAATTCGGACTCAAAATGAAATATTTATTTTAGACTTGAAATTGAATTGAACTTGAATTGTTTACATTGAAATTCCATGCCGTGAAAATAATTCGCTAACATTTCCGTTGCATTGGAGTTTTCGAGCTGAAAACTTTATTAAAAAAATATTTATTCCACTTATCTGATTTTCACCAATATATATCATTTATGTATTTCTTTTTCAGGCTCACGAAAGAACCCACAAGGCTCCTAGATATGAATGCTTGGACTGTGGAAAAGGATTTTCGCAGCTACGCAACTACAAATATCATTTATCTGTACATAGAGGAACAAAGGAATTTGCTGCAGAGTGTCCAGAATGTGGTAAAACATTCAACGATAAAGGCTACTTAAGTAGTCATATGAAAATTCACAGGTGATTATTTTTTTTCATTGCTACCTATAAAAAAAACTACTAAATTAAATATACTGCTAAATCAAGCAAAAATAAAATCAAATGAAAAGAAAATTGTGAAAAATTAAATCTTTATAATGAAAAAAAGTAGTTTTCCAATAAAATAAATAGTTTCATTATTTTTGTGATTTTATTTCTTAGTTCTTGTACAATAATATTATTTAATCCTATTTTCAAATAAGTTCTAAATGGCTAACCGAAAATAACTTTATTTCAATCAGAAACAAAAAGGAATACGAATGTCCGTATTGTCCGAAATCATTTAACCAACGTGTTGCTTTCAATATGCATGTACGAATTCATACTGGCGTTAAACCTCATAAATGTACCGAATGCGGAAAACGTTTCTCCAGGAAAATGCTTTTAAAGCAACATATGCGCACGCACAGTGGCGAAAAACCATATCAATGTTCCGTTTGTGGTAAATCATTTGCCGATCGTAGCAATATGACATTGCATCATCGATTACATTCAGGTAAGATGATTTTTTTCGCATGAATTATTGATTTTTATCTAAACAGTTTTTTTACATAAAAAAATCTTAAATAACTTATTAAACTGGATGTACAAAAATGATTCAACCTTTTTTGGGTACATAAAAGACCTTTGTTTCTATATACAAGAAACTACAAACTTATTCAAAGCGGCGGACATGAAAAGATATATAATAAATACTAAATAATATAAAAAAGAAACCGTTAAAAACAAACATAATATCCAAAAAAAAAAGCTTGCTGTCATACCTGTTAAATATAAGTGCTGCCAGAGCTAACACAAGCAAGTAGGAGAACTGGCAACGTCTAGATAGGGGAAATCATATTTATACAGCCAATAGTATTAAATTTAATTTAAAAGGAACAGCCATTTTTAAAAATTTTAAAAATATCACAACTGTTATTTTTAATTGAAAAAATTTTATTTCACAGGTATCAAACCATTCACCTGTCCAATATGTCCTAAAGCATTCACCAAGAAACATCATCTGAAAACTCACTTAAATTACCATACCGGCTGTAAACCGTACGTGTGTCCGCATCCTAATTGTAATCAAGCATTTACGCAATCAAGTAATATGAGAACACATGCGAAAAAATGTCAATTTCGTCCAATCAGCGAAACTATAGTTACAGCATCTCCAGTACCAGTAACACAGTCAGCAATGCTTTGATAAAATCCTGTAATTTTAATCGAAACCAATATGAAAACAAAAAAGTGTAATATAGTTCTTGTGAAGTTGGATTTAGTTGAATTAGGTCTAGATAAATGTTATTTATGATTTATTACTGTCGATAAACAGAGAGAATGTAAAATTAATAATTTAATATCGTATTTTCTGAAAACTGTTTTTCTTTTCCGAGATATATAGTAAAGCAGGAAAATAAATAAGTTGTTAATACATAGTAAGCTCACACCTCAAACAAATTTCTTTAAATCGATTCATTATGTCTTAAATGAATTTTCTAGAATATTTCTGTAACATCGAGCTGTGTAATTCCTAAAGGAAATGACTATTAAATTGGTAATTTGAAACAAAAATGTGGAATTTCCCAAGTGCAATTTACATTTGAATATTATCACGTGAATGTTATTTGCAATTGACTATTTACGTTCTGGTCTTTTTTGGCGGACAATGGTTTTCCAGAGAATTTAAAAGAAGCACATAGCCTCAGCAAAAACATTTGGCATACACGGTTACAAACATAAGGTCTGTTCGTGTACTGTAGCAGCAACAGATTTTTGCAGCTGGGTCTATTGTGGCAAAGCGACTTGCAATTGGACAGGTACTAATATATTTTTATTGGTCGAGAAATGTACGTCGAAGGTCGAAAAAAGGTATATTAAGCCCGCCATCTTGGTACGTTAATTGCTTTTGCGACCGGCCTTCTATATGACGGCCAGGCTTGCAGCAAGAGTACAAAAACAACTTGCTGCAAATCTATTTTAATATATTATAATAAATTCAGGTGCGCGAACATACCTAGGGTGTGTTCAATGTGCATGCTATAGCTGCTTAGCATAGTATAGCATCACTTTAGCAAGTGTCAAAATTTGAAGTAGCTAGGTGGAGCAGCTATGGGTATTGGACAGCCAAGAGCTGCTACGAAGGTCAGCAAATTCAAAAATACTTTTTCAAATTTTTTTAAAAATATTGTTGAGTTTTGCGTTAAAACACCTTCCGTGGATTCGATATTCTTCACATTCGTGAAATAAAACAGTTTACTTTATCAACACTAATTACACTTTTATATACGCACAAATAATTATAAACACTGTTACGTTTACACTTTATGATCGCACTACTATAATTTCGCGTTACAATTGAACACTTTTTCGCTTTCAAAAATACATCCGTGCCCGGATATTTAATTCACTGTTCCGCTTTTCACAGTAACAGCCTTTTCGCTGTCTTCGCTATCTATTAACTCTGTACAATCTATCGCATTGTACCAAAACTCACTATCAACTGATCTGCTAGTACCTTTCGTGGCGGTATTTATAGTCGTGTCTGATGAGACAATTATTATTGCCTACATCTAGGCCTTTCCAGAACTGTGTCTTGGGTTCTTGATCTGTCTTCGAAATGACTGTTGGGAATTTCCGTCATCATGTGAGGTCTGACTCATGGTTTGGGTTCTGGAATGTTCTCTTTTTACTTTCTAGAGGGTTATTCTACGTTTTATCCATAGATTGTTTTCGTTGTTTGAATACATGTATGAAATACATGTTTGAGGTTTATATCGAGTATTTCCCGCCGTTTCCAGCTTTTTCTGGCGCCAACACAACGTCATACGGCTCGTGTGGCGTGCATGTAACAATATTGATATATATTGGAATTGTTTTTGCGGGATGATTAAAATTGAAAAAAATTTATTTATCTTGAAAATTTTTGTAGTATGCTTCTCATCAGACACCAGCACACAGTGCATACTTGACTGGTGTGACCACTTGCAGTTGGTTATTTACGCTGGTTGTGACAAATTTTAACATCTCCGACTTATATCCATGGAAATAATTTACTCATAAAGATTATTGATTTGTGATCACGGTTCCCTTCTTGTCTATAAATCAGCATAGACAACGTATATCGTCTCTAAAGCTTATCAAAGCAGAGAATAATTGATACGGGATTTATGTTTTCGTGAATTAGTTCAATACTTCCATTGCACATTGGAAATTGTATAAAATTTAAGAATCTTCAACATACAGCTGCAGAAACCATTAAAATTTTCCTAATATATTTCGGGCTTTTGACGCCATATATGTGAAAAAGAGCAAAAAATAATCGTTGAAAATTTGATGGCACATGAATCAGTGCACCCGGCCTTTTGCGCTTCATGCTCGCCTGCTAAAAACTCAAGATGAGCTGCACTGTGTGAAAGCCGACTTAACTCGAGTTGAGTTGAAGTGCTTAAAAGCCCGTATTTAATTTATGCTGTCACTATTTTCAAATTTATTCCTCATCTCCTGTGTCACAAAAGCGCAAAAACTTCTTTTCATTTCAATTTCCAATTGAAAATGACGTTTAAACTGCATGTCAGCTGTGTACGGACGGCCATTTTGCCTTAGCTACTTTCTTGCTATCCTCCAGACGGCGAGCAGCAAATAGCTGCTACCTTAGCAGCTATGCCGGAATCTTGGACAGCCCGACTGTCAAATAGCAATGCCTCCTAGAAGTACGGGCCGTCAGGCTACGTAATCGTTGTCGCTGTGACGTCATGGCGATAGGCCATTTTGACATTTCCACGAGGCAGTGCCGACACACACGGATATTTCACTTGCGGTTTTTAAGCTAAAATATGATTAAAACGTTAGTTTTTTGTGCGTGGACGCGTTGTAGTAATAATATTTAGTCATAACTTGAATTTTGTGTCAATCAATGCCTTCTAGATGTACGGGCCGTAATGCAGAATGATGACGTCAGAGCATCGGGACAAATGTCGCGAAAAACACACGTAGTCTTATGGGACGTCCGCGCGAAAATGTTAATTGTACGGGTTGTGTTAAAGTGAGTGAAATGAAAACTAAAGTGGTTTATGTAGAACAGTGCTAGTGAACAGCTTAAACACAAATTAATGCGGTGCGTGCGGTATAATGTGGAAAATTCGCTACGAAATGTTTATCGGTTGGTGTTAGGTTATGTGATGGATCGTGTCGATTTACTGTCGCGATACAATTAATTGGTACAAAGTGTACGTTATGACTAAATTTTATTATTATAACGCGTCCACGCACAAAAAACTAACGTTTTATTCATATTTTAACCAAAAAACCGCAAGTGAAATCTCCGTGTACATCGGCACTGCCTCGTGGAAATGTCAAATTTCCTAAACTCATGACGTCACGGCGAGAACGATTACGTAGCCTGACGGCCCGTACTTCTAGAAGGCATTGTGTCAATCAATTGTATCGACAGTGAATCGACACAAAACGTCACATAACCTAACACCAACCGATAAACATTTCGTAGCGAATTTTTCACATAATACCGCACGCACCGCATTAATTAGTGTTTTAGCTGTTCACTAGCACTGTTCCGCGGATCTCACTTTGTTTTCACTTCGCTCATTTCAACACAACCTGTACAATTTACGATTTCCCGCGGACGTCCTAGAAGACTGCGTGTGTTTTTCACGACATTTTGGCCTATTGCTGTGACGTCATCATTCTGCATTACGGCCCGTACTTTTAGGAGGCATTGCAAATAGCAAGCATAAAAAAGTAGCTATATCGTGACATAGGACAGCCAGAGCTGCTAAAATAGCAGCTAATAGATGCACATGATGCAGATGCACATTGAACACACCCCTATACTGTTTTTCACTGCATGCGAGCGAGCGCAAATTTAAAAAAAATTTTTTTTTTGAGAATGTATTGCATAAATGGAGGCGCAATTTCAAGGTCAAAGTGTTTTTTTTTTTGAAAATGAAAGGAGTTTACCCACTTATCTTTCTCTACACTTTGGCTTAGTGATGTCTTCGATTTCTGTAACTAAATATGAAAGTAACTGTTGCTTACCTGTAAATCAGTTTACGTACTATCCGGCTCGAGCCACCAATTGTCTTCACTTGGCAAGTCCAAAAAATACAAACGTCTTCATTTTAACACTTTATCTCTACTTATGACCTATCTCGTCGGCGGTTCGTTCAAGAGAGAGAGATTATTTTGCTTACAATATTACCATAGTACCAGTAAGGCATTGCCATAATGACATTCAGGCATTACCATAGTCACATTAAGGCATTACCATAGTGGCATAATACAGATTTTGTCCTTACATTAGAATGGCGAAAAAATTTGAACATAAAACTTACATATCTAAACTTACGTTTCCTTATTCTATTCTTATAAACTCACTTAAATCTTAAATGGCAAATAGCATTAAATAGACTTAAATCTTAAATAGCAACCATGTGCATAACTTTCACCAGCCTGTCAAATCCGTTTGGTTGGTACATGTTGGTGCCCAACTAACCCACTCAGATCGGAAGTAAGCCCAGCATCGACCAATCATGGACACCTCGCACTAACGGGGTGTAGATATATTGTCCATAGCCTACGTTGGGCTTGGTTGGGCCAACATGTTTCTTCTACATCAAATGCTTTTCCATATTTCTCTTCTACCCATCACCAGCGCCACACATCGTTCGGTCCCACTGACAATTCTTTCTGTACATTCATTCGTGTATTGTTGTTCCACTTTAGTTTGTTCTGTGAACATTTTCACCAAATTTATTCCTTTCGCTTAGGAAATTTTCGATCTCACGTAAGTTAAAACTGTACTTGTACAACCAGTGCATAATTTTCACGTAAAATTCTCATGAAATTCGATCGTAAAATATCGAAATAATGCAAATTTCTAAACTGCAATCTGTCTAACCTCACAACGAGCAGCGAGAGAGACGGCTTTCATGTAAAAATTAACGCCCGCAGGCCGCAGCTGGGAAAAATTGCAAATTGACGTGACAATGTTACGTGTTAATTGTGCTGTTTTTTAGATGATCGTTTGATCAAATATTTAAAAGATAATTGAGTGTATCCGCTCGTTGGTGGATGATGTGTATGCGTTAGTTGAGGGACTTTTCATTGCAGGTTTTCAAAAAACGCAACTGCGAGTACCTGGTGCCGAATTAGTGTAAGAAGGCCTGTATGGCCTTGCCTAACGGCAAAAAATATTTTTATATATTTTAGCCTGTAAAATTAAAAAGAACCGTCGTGTTGTGGCCCAGTTCGAGAATACAGACGATTCGTCGGCTGGGCGGAGACAACGGTTCCGCTACCTGCGGCCACACCGAAAGCCAAAGCCGCCAGGAGTATGCAATTTGTGATAAAATATTAGCTGTAATTCAATTCATACTGAAAAGGGAAAAAAATATCCAGCCCCCCAATCGATTAGCCAAGGAGCCTACGTTTTCTTGATTCGATCAGATCGCTGCAGGTTTACACTTTTCTCGGACTGTGTTGGTTCGATCGAAGGGAGAATAAAAGGGAAAAATGTCGAGCTATGCATCATCTTCAAATCAAGACGAGCGCAATGGCAACAGCTACGTCGACTTCAATCAGTTCCTTATGCAGCATAACTACATAGAAATGAACTTCACGCCGCGCTTAAATGATTTCTATAGTCCGCCGTACAGCAGTCAGGTGCCTTACATACCGAACGGCGATTACAATTTGTTCCAGCCGCAGCCGAGCACGTCATCATTTGCCTTACAACAGCAACAGTCACAGCCAAAGTTTTCGAACGCAGACCTGGCAAGTGGTTCCCAACTAGAACCGACTGCAGCCGAATTCATTCCACGATTTAATAATTTGTCAATTGCGGATACGCAACCTCAAGTTGACTTCTCCTTCGGTGCCGGAGATAGCGCTAAGGTTGATAATCGGAAGAAGCAAACATCTATCTCTGGAGAGAACGAATCGAGTGGTCGCGACCGCAATCCTAATAGGAATCGTAACACCGGAGCCATCAAACGCAGTCACGGTCGCAATCAATACTATGACCAGCAACGGTACGAACGCAACGGAAATGCAAATAATAGTAACTACAGTGTAAATGGAGGGCTACGGTCTGAAGGAAGCAGTGGTCGAAACAACAGGAGGCGTGAGAATTGGCGTAGCCAAAAAGACAACAAATCGTCACCACAGAAGAAGCAATCGGACAGCAGTTCAAACAACTCGCCCAAACACTCGAACTCGAGCTCGGAGGGAGACGCTCTAATTCTAAATTCGTCGACATCATCGGAGACTAACCTAGACTCGGAGAAATGTAACCAGCGCGACAAACTCATCCGTGAAATCGAAGCGCGCAAGCTTGAATGCCTCGTCTGCGTGGAGCAAATCAAGGGGCATCAGTCGGTTTGGTCTTGCTCAAATTGCTATCACATTCTCCATCTCGTGTGCATAAGTAAGTGGGCGTCGAGCTCCAAATCGAACGATGGCTGGCGGTGTCCCGCGTGCCAGAACGTCACCAAAACAATTCCTCGCGAGTACTACTGCTTCTGCGGCAAAGTAAGGAACCCTTCGTACAATCGGAACGATATCGCGCATGGCTGTGGCGAACCGTGCGGTCGTAAGGAGCTGTGTCCGCATCCTTGCACACTGCTTTGTCATCCCGGGCCGTGTCCACCATGCCAGGTGATGGTGAAGCGAGAGTGCGGCTGCGGGAGAACGACAAAGTCCCTGCAGTGCCACATCCAGGAGAACATCGAATGTGATGCGAATTGTGAGAAGCTGTTAAACTGCGAGCTGCACGAATGCGAGGAGAAATGTCATAAAGGAAAATGTCCGAGCTGTAAGCACAAAGTGGATCAGAGATGCTACTGTATGAAAGTAACTCGTCAGGTGGCATGCACGCGAGAGTCGGTTGAGAAGAAGCAGTTCTCTTGTGGGAAACCTTGTACTAAGTCCCTGACTTGTGGTAATCATAAATGCAAGGATAACTGTCACCTTGGGGAATGCAAACCGTGTAAGTTGACCCCGGACATGGTCAGGTCGTGCCCCTGTGGAAAGATGCTAATAAAGATGGATGAACGACAGTCTTGTTTGGACCCGATCCCAGTCTGCACTGGAGTTTGCGGAAAGACGTTAAAATGCGGACCACCAGGTAAGTGTGTTTGTCGTGAGATTCCATATAATGGGCTAATGAATGCGTTTTGTAGCAACACCTCATCACTGCACCAGCCAGTGCCATACTGGCAACTGTCCGCCGTGTAATAAGCAAACTGCGGTCCGCTGTCGCTGCGGCAACATGGACCAAATGATCAGATGTCGCCAGCTGGTGACTCGTGCAGATGACGCCCGCTGCAAGAAGCGGTGCACAAAGAAACGTAGCTGCGGCAAGCACAAGTGCGCACAGGAATGTTGTATCGACATCGACCACATCTGTCTGATGCCCTGCAATCACACACTATCGTGCGGTAAACACAAGTGCGATCAGACCTGCCACAGGGGCAATTGTCCACCTTGCTATCGCAGCTCATTCGAAGAACTGTACTGTGAGTGTGGCGCCAATGTTATCTACCCTCCAGTACCGTGCGGAACTAAGCGTCCGGCCTGTACTAATACCTGTACGCGTCAACATTCGTGTGACCATCCGGTTCATCACAGCTGCCACTCAGGTCCAACATGTCCACCTTGTATTGTCCTCACAACGAAATACTGCTTCGGAAAGCACGAACAGCGCAAAACGATTCCATGCAATCAGGCGAGTTTCAGCTGTGGATTGCCGTGCAACAAAGACTTGCCTTGCGGACGCCATAAATGCATCAAACCGTGTCACGACGGTGTGTGTCAAGGACCCGGAGAGGTTTGCAAGCAAAATTGTCAAGCAACACGACAGAATTGTAGTCACAAATGCAACATGCCGTGTCACGATGGAGAATGTCCTGATACACCGTGCAGGGAGGTGGTAAGTTTGTGAAGTTTTGAGCTAGTTTTCGGAAATTGCAGAGTGATTACTGATTGGGTTACAGGTTGAAGTGACCTGCGAATGCGGTCACCGGAAGCAAGTGCGTACTTGTCATGAGTTCGCCTTCGAATATAGACGCATTGCGACGTCGAAGTTGGCCTCATCGATGCAGGAAGTGCAGCGCGGGAATACAATCGAGCTGAAAGATATTTTGGGCAATATCAAGATGAGCAACAAAACGTGAGTAAATATCAAATAGTTACAGTTGTTGTTAGTTGTGGCTATGCCTCCTATGTAGTGAGTAAATATTTTAAAATATATGTATGTTTGTGAATCGGGAAGGATAGCTACAACATGCTATAATCTAATCCCTTAGAATATTTGCTCTTATTTAGGGTGAATGCACTTTTCCAATTTGACGAATTTCATAAATTATAGACCTGAATTTACTTTTATCAGCGATCCCGTTTTTTTGTTGGAATAATGATATTAATGAAAACGTATTTTCATCAGTAGATCGCACACGAAATTTAGTTATCAATGGCCTAATCGTCCTTATTCGCATCAGTATACTTCAAGTTATAGGTTGAAGGGCAAAATTTGTTAAAATAAAAACGTAAAATTATTGTTGTTATTCAACTTTTTTTAAAACGTAAAAAGATTCAAAATAATCATAGGCAAAGAAATAATGCATGTTTCAGTTTCCGATTTTCATGAGTAAAATGGGTTCAAATGGACAGTTATTTCCAAAAAAAACTGACAAATGGAGATTAAAAACTACTATCTACCGCCAAATACTACTCCTTTTTCACAGTTTTTTCATGTTTAAAATGGCGAAGGTAATAATATTTCAATTGATGCCATCGAAGATAATGGTCGTTGCCAATGTTTTGTTTTTAAATACGTCGCCATCTGCACTTACCATTGCAAAATTGCCACTTCACCGCATTCTTTATATTTGTTCGCTTTATTTTCTTAGCGCCTTTTTTTTTTGATTTCATTCAAAATCATTTTCATTCATCGCTCTTCCTTGCTTCAAACGACAAATTGCAATAACTGTCATTTCATTCAAATTTGATGTTTTTTCGCACGATTGATACACATTTATGTGTGCTTCCGCCAATCGTAAAATTCTATCGTCGTCCAGATCGAATAGTAAACTACTGGGAAAGGAAGACGTATTAATGTTAACTGAAAACGGATTTTTCCGTTCCATATTTGATGGTCTAGATGCGGGAGCTGCCTGAATCACAATGAATATAATCTGAAAACATCGGATCTTGAGAATTTTTTTGGAACGTCTTCTGACCGATGCAGTAGCTTTAAATCGTTCGGCGTTCGTTTGGTGATCTCCAATTATTTTCCCTGTATTTTTGAATTTTCGCTGCCCAGAAAATTTAACTTCCCCAAACACACACTCCTTTCACTACTCCCTTCCATTGTGTCCTTCATGTTACCATCTTTTTTATTATTAGCTAAGAAAACTTTCTTTTAAAATTTGCAAAACACAATCGATGCTGGGAAATTAAATGGGTTAAATATCGAATCAAGTTTTTATTATGATATTTCGGAAACAAAATCAATATAAAGTATACATAAATTCAAAAACATTTCTCTTCATGCTGGTTAATGTTCAATGATCTGTACCGGTTTTAATAAAGCTCATTTTTGAGAATCCTGCTTCACACACATAATTTGAGTAAAACAAGATGCGCAATTTATAGCCAAAGCTTTCAGTTCTGGATACTTTTTCAGAAAATTTTTTAATCCAAAATAGTTCAGTCGTAAGAGTTTTCTGGTACTTGAGTGTAAATATCCTTTAAAGCAGCGTCTCTTTGGCACCCAATTATTTTCAACTCTAAGGGAGCTTTGTTGCTCTTGAAAACATATACCGTTCCACTTTCGTAAGTGAAAAACTGTTTAATGTAGTCACACAACGTGTTCAGTTTTTTTTCAAAGTCAGTTCTTGAAAATTTCCGAATTATCTTATGCCAATGCCCTCATTACGATCACGAACTGAGGTGTGGAAAGTTTAAACTTTATCCGCTAATATCTTCAGAGAAAAGGTCAAGTTATCTTGAAAAACTCTACTTCTGACAGTAGTTCTCAAAAAAGTTTTGCTTTGCCTTTTTATTTGAGGTTTAGAAGATTCTCCTGCCTAAAATATCAGTTAAAATTACTTTGGCTGCAACGTATTCTTTACCGTAAAGAAGGGAGCCTCGTGCTAATTTGCTGCAAATTCATCACTAGTTGAAAGAAACTTTTTAAAGTGGTCCAATGCTGTAAAAAAATCTTTCAATCAACAAGCCTTTTCTTGTTTTCTTCTTTCCTACAAACTGAGCATCAGCCTCTTCAAGAAAAGATAATTGACGATGCTTAAGAGATTATTTTGCTTGTTTGAAGTTAATTATTTGCGGTCGTCGTTCCGTTTTATGATTGCCCTCATAGTTTCGCTAGCAGTATTATAACAGGATATCTAATTTGAATCTGATATAATAATTGTTTTTAATGCATACCAATTTTTTCGCAGCTTGTAAAAAATATATTTTAATAAGAAAATCGATTTTCCTTTCGAAGCTAGGTATATTTAATTTTGTGAAAAATATCGATATTTCGAGGGTAATCTGTCTATCTGTCTATCGGCCTATAGACACTGAAGAAGAGGGCAGATTACCCTCGAAATATCGATATTTGTCACAAAATTAAATATACCTAGCTTCGAAAGGAAAAATCGGTTTTCTTATTAAAATATTTTTTTAAATTTTTTCCTTATACAATAGTCGCGCTTTTTTGCGCCTCTATCGAGAGCTGGTGGATAGTAGCATTGAGAGTAACAATCCTGTCTCAGTTGCTGTTTTCAATGCCGTATGATTACAATGTCGTCTGCAAAGCCTAATATTTGAATTTTGTCGTTTGAGACTGAATAAAACTATTACATAAATTTTGCACAGAATTAGCCAGACAACTGTGCCTTGTGGGAGTCCGTATTCCATATTACTAGTACTCTCACTGCTTGTTTTAATAAGTGAAACTTTACTAAGTTGTAGCGATTTGCTATTTAGTACTATTTTCTGTAGTATTTTCAATAATTTTCTGTGGCTGATTGTATCAAAAGCTTTAGTAAAATCTAAGAATATGTCTAGTGTTTTTTTCTTGTTCTTGAAGATATTTATGATGTGCTCTGTGCGGTAAGCCAGTGCGTTATCTTCTCCTTTTCCTTTGCGGAAACTGTATTGCGAATCTGGGATTATTTCATTGTCATCTATGAAAATTCAAATATTTTCGCAAAGGAATTTATAAGGGCTATAGATTGGCGTCTCCTGATTTTTTTGGTAATTTTTGTTTGCTGGAACTGCTCCCAGGGAAATGGCTGCCGATCTAATCTTTGCTGTTGGTCTGTGTGTCTTCTGTGGAGTCTGTCCGAAGGAGATCGCTGCGAAATCTAATCTAAACTGATTTTGGTCTGAGTTCAATTTTTTAGCAATATTTTTCCCAATGTTCGTGATGTAGCGATTGAACTCCGTTGCTAAATCTTTCAGGTGTCCTTGTCGATGCAAACTCCTTTAGCATTGTTCGCTCTGAAAGCTAGCTGATATATAATGTTCCAAAACTTTGTAGGTTCGGATTCAGATTTAATGATTTGGGTTTTTTTAAATATTTTTCTTGGCTGGTCGAATAGTTTGGTTAAAAATATTTTTGTATTTCTTAGTTATCCTTCAATTCCTTGTTTGTTTGCTTGCCACGAAGTTTTATTGATTTAACCAATTGACTATGTGATCCACCATTAAATATCAATAATTTTTTTTTAACTATTTGTATCGTCTGTGAGGCAAGTTTTATATTAAAAGTAATGTAATTTGCTATTGATTGTGCGAAATTATTTACACTTATACATGTACTGCAGTAATCTTTTCAAAGATATATATAAGGTGTAATAAATCAATTATTTTTTAAAGTCTCGGGGTGGTTCTTGCATCCTTTTCGTGTATCTGTCCCTAAAGGTTAAGTTTAATTCGGTGAATAAAACGTTTGTTTTTAAAAATTTTTTTGGCGATGCAGAGAGAGTTAGTGTATTCAATTAATTTCCATATAATAACGCAATATTTGAAAAATATTTTCCTAAAATTTCATTGCGAAATTTTGAAAATTAACCGAGTAACAGTGAATCTCCGGAGGCGCCTCGAGAAAAAGCTGTTTTGTGGTGTTGATCATAATTCGCAACAGAATCATCTGTAACAAAAATATCAAAATACATTTGTTAAAAGAGATGTTTCTCGAGGTAACCCTGCGAGAATTTTTTTCTTTTCGGCTTTTCAATTTTTCGTAGCACTTGGAAGCAAAAACCGATTTTCGCTAAAAAAAAAGGAAAAATCGGCTAATTTGTTATTGTAAAATTGATAATTATTACACACAAAAATGCTCCCAGGGAAACCTGGGGAAATATGTGAAGAAGTATTGTACAACATTTCAAAACGTTTGGTCCAGTAGATTTTGAGATATGGTGAACACGGACTTCGAAAATATCGGTTTTCAGAAAAACACACAGTTGTCAAGCAGGTGTAGAGCAACGGACGCTCAAATACTCATAAGTAGTAATGCGAATCGAGTCCGGTTTTGAGAATCGAGTCGACTCGAGTACTTTGATAAAAGAATCGAGTCAGGGCTCGAGTATTCGTAACATCAGTTTCCGTAATTAATATCTTTCCGGAAAAAATATAAATATATGCTTTGAATTATGAAAACAAGCAAAAGTTAATTGATTCATTTTATTTTAAGATACATTCAACACTAATTCAAAATCAACAAAGAATAATTTCAATATTTGTGCTGTAGTTCGGTAGAGCACGGCATAACTATTATATAACTTATCCCTATTTTCAATGAAAATTCAAATTGTAAACACATTTATTTTATTATTAAAATATCAACAAAGATGATAACATAATTCAAAATCATTAAAAAATGAATTAACATAATAAGTCGATTATCCAAATCATCAAAATTATAAAATCATTTAGAGTTGCTCAAATAACGGCTAAGAAAGAAAATCTGCTTAATTTTTTCCGGGTCTAGCCTATTGCGCCTTAAATTACATAGTTGACCAGCTTTTGAAAATACTCGTTCTGATGGCACAGAAGTGGCTGGTATACATAAATATTTAACAGACCAGCATATATACATTTTCTCTACTCCCAAAATTGAAGACGGTTGCTGTGTCTATTTAAATAAGGCAGACTAATATATTGTTGCATCTTTTCTGTTGCGGAAGAAGTGGGCGTTGTAGTTTTGGAATATTTCAACACCTGTTCGTCCAAATATCCCCAAAGATTGTGCTGTATTCACGCGTCCACACTGGTTGGCTCATCTTCCGGGCGGTCCTCACAAACCAATGATTTTTCATATTGGACTAATTCTTCAATTAGCCAAAGTTCAGTCCAATTAGAATTGGTTTCATTTCGGAACGCTGCTTTCTTGAATCTCGGATCTATGAAAGTGCTTTTGGATGCAGTTTCATCAAACTCCATAATACCGAGTCGCTTTTTTTATTGCTTCCAAAATGTTTATTTTTAATATCTTTCCTGTGTCAGTAAGCAGAGAAGGCCTTGAAGGGTCATATGCAAACCTCGAACTAACGGTATTATGCCTGAAAGAGTTGGATATTATTCGCCAGAAATTATAGCTGTCAGCTCTTCCACTGGTTTCAAAACAGACAGGCAATCAGTTAGTTCCTGCCATTCAACGGAGCTAAGATTATCAGGAGCAGATTTTAAAGATGACAATGCAGCAGACAAAGGCATCGTAGCCTTTTCCAAACGATCTAGCATAATAAATAATGAATTTCACCGAGTTGGGACATCCTGCTTCAATTTAAGAGCTTGAATGTTCATTTGGTCTTGTACTTCACGCAATTTGTAGCTCGCAGTATTGATTCGTTTGAAATAGGCAACAATAGTCTGGCATTTTTCAGATAGTGAAGACAGCTGCTTGTTTTGCTTTAAGCAATCTAAAATAACCAAATTGAGCGTATGCGCTACACATGGAAGACTTTTTAATCGTAAATGCTCCGTAACTGCTTTTTAACATTGGCTTCATTGTCTGTAACCACTGCAGTTATCTTGCCAGTCAGATGCCACTCTTCAAAGGAACTTTTCATGGCTGCAGCTATATTTTCAGCGGTATGGGATTTTTCAAACTCCCATGTGGTCACTTTAAGTTTTGTAGTCTTCCTTCATTCACAAAATGAATTGTCAGCGCCATAAAGTCCACATGTCTGCAGTAGCAGCTAGATGCTGTACACTTTTTTATTTTTCCATAATCGCTGCACGTGCTACGGAATAACGATCGTGCAAACATTTTTAAAACAGATCATATCTACTAATGCTTTATCGATTAGTATACTGTTCATTGGCATCGCATTTTTGCTCATCAACTTTTGTTGCATTTGCCGTTCAGGAGACGGTTGACCAGCATATAAAAGTGGATGGAGTTTTCTAAAATGCTTTATTAAATTAGTAGTGCTTTCAAAATTCTTAAAAGTTTTCTTGTAGGTTTTACAAGTAACCACTTTTGCACCACTACTGGAGCTTCTTTCGAAATACTCCCAAACAGATGATTTTTTGGCCTTTGGAGGTGACATCTCAGAAAAATAATGCCTAACTCGAAGTATTTATACTAAAGAGCGCTCTCGTACACAGCTTTTTCACACTTTTTCCACACTTTCTTCACACTTTTTTCACAAAACACTTTTTACCAACTGAAAATCTCCGTTTGCCTGTCAAGAAAAGACTGCCGTACTTAACACTATTTTTTGCAAGATTCTGATCAGTCGTGGCAACGACACGGTTTGTTCCTGGCAATTATCCCGATGTTTAGTTTTATGGTACGGCATAAACCTTTTTGAGGGACTAAGAGTCTTTTCACTGCCTTAGTGGTATAATTTTACATCTACCTGCAATACACAATTATATCAAAAAATAAATATTTTTCAGTTTGCCTCTTTCATATAATAGATAGTATAATATTTGGGTGCGTCATTTATGTATGGCGTTATCTCGCTACCCAGTCTCGAGTCTGAGAAAATAAGTACTTGAGTAGAATCGAGTATTCGAGAGAATCGGTTCTAGAATCGAGTCGACAGGAATCGTCGCATCACTACTCATAACTTCGTCGATTTGGCTCCAATCGACTTGAAATTTGGACACAATATTCTTGAGATATTATTCATTTATCTCAAAAAAATTAGAAAAAAAGGTTAAATGTCTTACCGGTAAGAGTTTTTCCTGCATGTAGGGGGCTAGTTAATGAAGTTTGTTTTTAATATTTTTCCTATTAGATATAATATGAGCTTGTTCTATGTATTTTGAATGCGTTTCAGAAAAAAAACAGCCAAACTAATCGTAAAAGTATAGCTAAAAATCGACTATATATCGAACGTAACCTCATAAAATTATTCTTAAAACACACATTTGCCCTATTTTATGATCAACTCACTATTAAATGAATTCTAGCTCCATTTTTTCTTAATGCACAGTCTTAGAATTTTAAGATTAGTAGAAAACATAATATAAGTTTGCGCTAACATCACTCTAAGAATTCTTCGAATTTGGTGCCTTATTTATTAGAATATTGAAAAAAGTGGCCGACTACTAGTACATAGCCACATACTTTTGCACTCACCTTACGTAACATTTAGAAGTATTTTTGAATCAAATTAACTTTCACATTTCGTTAACAGCCTTGATTGCAACGAAGAGTGTAAAATCCTTGATCGTAATCGGCGCCTTGCTATCGGTCTACAGATTCGTAATCCTGATCTCCAGTCAAAACTTCTGACACGCTACTCGGACTTTATTCGAGGCTGGGCCAAAAAAGATCCAAATCTGGTGAGAATGATCCACGACAAGCTGTCTGAGCTGGTGAAGTTGTCGAAAGAGAGCAAGCAGAAATCACGCAGTCACTCGTTCCCGACAATGAATCGTGAAAAGCGACAGCTTGTGCATGAGATGTGCGGAATGTTTGGTGTCGATTCGGTTGCTTACGATGCCGAACCGAATCGTAATGTTGTTGCGACTGCACATAAGGAGAGGGTGAGTTTTTTTTTAGTTTTTGTTAGTTTTTTTTGTTAATCGAGGCGATTGGTATTGAATTGATAAGAGTATGCAACTTCAAATTCCACTGCTTCTGTTACTAGTCTAATAACTACTTTCGGTTAATACAGAAGAACTAATATATTCAAAACTTGAAGTTTATATGTTCATTTCTCCTTTCAGTCCTGGCTACCGGCAATGAGTATCATGGAAATTATGGAACGTGAAAGCGGCCAGCGACGTGTGCCAGTGCCAAACAACAATGCATGGGGCGTGAAAAAATAAACAGAAGAAAATAATTTTCTGTTGTATCCACAGTTAATTGAAATTCGAATGACGGCTTTAAACATGAAACTACAACCGGCACCAAAACCTGAAACTATGAAATCGAACTCTAAATATTCTTTTGACAATTTCGGCTTATAATCCGACCTGCAAAAACAAAAATTGTAAGCCCGCCTTTCTCATCTTCATTTTGGCATTATTTTCGTCCTTCTTTAGAGAGTATAAATCATGGAATAATGGAATTTTATAGTGATGGATACATGGCTGCAGGGTGAAACTGAATATAAATGGTAAATTTTCAACGGTATCTCTTCTAAAAATCAATTTGGGGGCGAATTCGAAACTTGTTTGACATAATAGTTTCATCTTCTCCACGTGCTTCTATGAATCAGATAGCAAAATAATTATATACTATCCATTTTCCATGGTTATATTCTAACATTTTTCCTTCTAGAGCATTATGACTCTTTGAGATTCTTATAATTCCATTGCTATTCGTATTCTACTAAGACTTATTACTCAATCTTTTTTCAACCTATAAACGTAATATTTTGTTCATCCTTATTTGAGTAAATCCCGGTGAGATTGTTATTATTTGTTGAAGTTTCAAGCAGTGCAGATAAAAAACTTAAGCAAATTACACATGTTCACACATTGAAATGAAATAGTTAATATCACAACAACAACAAAAATTGCAGACCAGCAAATACCACGAAAAATAATTGAATGAATTCAAAAAAAAAAAACTACAAATACATTGAAAAAAACTCAAACAAAATTGAAATAAATAAAGTGACGTAAGGCAACTGGAAAATGTTTCGTAGTTTTTATTTGATGATATAAATTGCTGACTAGTTAAATTAGTATTCAAATATTCATGTCCTAAAAAAAATGTTCCTCCATTCTCGCCATTTTCGCACATTATTGGCACTCCAAAAAAAAAATGTAAGAACTAAATGTCGTTTTATGTACAAAAATGGCTGTACGAAGCAGAAACAGAAACGCAAAAACGCCGATAATGTGCGAAAATGGCGAGAATGGGAGAATGGAGGAAATTTTTTTTTTTGAGGTGTTCTAAAGGTAAGAAAGATTTGGTCGCTTATTTTACCACTGACGAATTCGCAACTATGCTAACTGACCACCAGAATTTAGGGATGTGTTTACATTCATCCATGGCATGGGTGTTCTCATTTAATGGTAGACTGAAATTGAGCAGCAATACTGTTTAAATCATTATTGAAGATATGTTCCTTAATCCATTTTATGCTTGAAAAAGAAAGTTATTGGCAAGTGGCAAATGTAACTAGTAGAGTTAACGTGCAGCCCATTTAAGTTTTTTTTTTAAAGTTGTGTGTATATAAAATAAAAAGCCAAATCAGGAACCGACAGTCCACCAGAGCCATAACAGCCTTTACGGTAAGATAGGTAAATATATTTCGATTAAGGTAGTGCAAGCCAAAGGATTTAGCAAGCTTATTCAAAATGGTTCCTTTGCTAATATTTCTAGTCTTCTCACGCTATAATGCCCTGCATATTTTCTCGCGCAAATTTTGTCGGCGTGTTGTAAGTGGGATAGCTGATGTATTTTACGTACAGTGGAGGAATTTATTAATTCACTAACATACCTTCTATAGAAGGTGAATTTTTGAGAAATATTAAAACAATGAAATTACATTAACAGTAAGTAATACCTTAAAATTGATTGTGGACAGATGAGCAAGTGGGATTGGGTTTTGCTTTGTGTTTTCTTTCTGGTTGCTAAGGAAATTATCCATCTTTGAAATGTAAAAAATCAATCATTTGAAATTAGTAGGTACTATTTGAACGCCAAAACAAGTTTAAAAGTACAGAATTTCAACTTGAATAGCAACACTGAATATTACGCGTTTTTAGAATGCTAGTTTATTTGTATACTGTCTCTAGAACATTAGTGCAATAATCTGCGAAACCAAAGAAAATTAGTTCCAATACTATTTACTGGACATTAAACATAAACAAAACTTGGAAACATAACTGTTCAAAGTGAAAACAGAGAAGGTCGGGAAGTCAATAGCAAAATTTTCCACCAGAAAAAAAATACTAGTGACCCCTTACCCCTGACTAAACATATTAAAATTTTATGATTAGATTGGAAAATAATGATCTTAGCATTTCACTAAAGGATTTTGCTTTGACATAAGGAGGGTAATCAATGGATAATAAATCTCAGGAGTGATGAAGTCCACCACCTTAATGACTATCCTCTCAATTATTCACGTTATTGTCGCTCTACGTGCCGTTATGCTTCAAGGATATTTATCAACAAATTCAAATCTCCCTCGTTCAAAACATCATCACCGCTGCCAACAGTACAAAATCAAAAGCTCAATTGCAAACTGTCAATCAAAAATTCATTAGACCAAATCATCATCTATCTCAGTTGTTCAATAAGATTTCTATCTATTTCTTTCGCTCGTTCCAGTGAAAATTAATCAGAAGCGAAATGAAAACAAAACTATTGGAGCCACTCTTTCAGTCGCTTCGCGGTGCTCGACAACTGCTCAGTTGTGTGTGAAGTGGATAGTTTGTTCAGCTGTGCGAGGACATGTTGCGCGCCGCGCTATCAACAAAAATCCAATTTAGTATTCTATTAACTCGAAACTCATCGTCGATTTCCATTTGGAATGGTGAAAAAGTGATTTGTTGTGTGTTGCGTGTGTAAGTTACTTTGTCGCCGCGAATGTCCCCGGGTGTGCTCAACTATCTTTACCTTCGATACCAATTCGCTGTGTAACGAGATGCGGTCGCATTAAACTGATTAAACAAAAGGAGCATCGATCATTGGATTGCAAGCTTTAATTGAGTTTTCATATTTCGGAAAAGTGAAAAAGGAATTGGGTTTGCAAGAAAATTCACCATGAAAATGAATCAATAAAATTTAGACTGGTATTAGTTTTGGAAGTGCGTGCTACGCTGGTGGTGGTGGCTGTCATAAAGTTCATTTTCGACCAGAAGTAGCGATGCGTGAATTGAATTTACATGCGCTCTGTTCGAGAATTCATCATCATCTGGTCGAGTGAATGTGTGGGTGCGGGATGTTGATTTGTTTCGTTTGTTCGGAATTTTCGGGTTTTCGGTGTATTTTTGACTGAAATGTTTCGTTTCGATTCGAAATATTGAAGTGAAATGAATTGAAATCCGTGAAATATAGTAATTACGTTTGATTGAGCGCCACAGATTGTCCGAGACGGCAGTAATTGTGATCTGCAAATAGCACATACATATGTCAATAAACTTGCAGTGCTCGAATTCTGACTAGGACAAAGGCTTGGAATTATATAGCAACAATCCTGCGCCAGTTCCAATCGGAACCGTAACATATGTTGTGTATCGATGAATGATTTTTTGTGTCGCGGACGTCGGGTGCGTATGCGTGAATGAATTTCCAATTCGATACACTTGAGCCGAGCACTCATACTATTATGAAGCAGAAGGCTCGACTCGACCAGTAAAAGAACTGTCAATGAAAAAGTTACTGGTTGCCAAAGTCTGTTTGTTTCTAATGTGACGTTTTCGTTGTCGTCGTTCGGTCAGTTCTGTCTGTGCTGTTCTGTCCGTGTGTTTTCAAACAAAATCTTTCGGAAAAATCGTATGGATGTCGGAAAAACATGAAAATCTGATTCGTATTGTGTGAAAATGTCGTGGATTTTTCGGTTGCTTTGGTAATTATTGCTGTTTAACGCTGCGAATCATGTCAACTGTGCGAAACGATGGTGTTTTCTTCTTTGTGGTCGTAGATATTTAAGTTTTTCGTTTTAGTGGGTTTTTCCATTCCGTAGGGCTTTGGTTGTCCTTTGATTTTTGATTAGTTTTTTTTTCGATAATTTTCTTAGTGTTGTTTTCATGGTGCTTTTGAATTAAATCAATTCTCGGGCTGCATGCTTGCACGAAAAAAAAGCAAAGTTGTGAACTTTACCCGACGTTAATTCATTATCTCGAGTCGTGTCGTGTCTGTGATTTCCTTTGTGCGAAGTGATGTTTTGCGAGTAGCAGGTGCAGGAGATAGCTGGTCAGTCTCGAGTGTGGATAGAGGAGTGAGAAAACGTGTTTTTCGATTGCTGAATGTAACTCAGATTCGAGTCCTTGGTGCGGAAGCAGTTGAAGTAACAAATACAACGGCGTCTCAATCTCATTCCTCGGCACCGCAACAACTGCCATCCCCGTGCTCGGTCACGGATTATAGGAAAAATGTCATCAAAATGTGGATTAGTCGTGATTTTAATTACGATAGCGGCGCTATTCATCGCAAACGGTGAGTATCGTTGTAGTCTTATAATTTGCTGAGGCTCTATAAATTAATTTTCGATGGGCTGTATGCCCGAGCCTTGTGGAAGTTCATTCCAGCATACATACCTTTGGTGTATCTGTCTCGTTTGCTGATGTGCTTTACATGTCCTTTGCAAAGAACAGCAAATCGCACCAGTGCTATTTCGCAATGGGTCGTAAAATTTTTATGACGAAAAATATGGCTCGTATCAGATTGTTTTCTTGTTTGTTAATCAAACGACATTTTCTGAACTTTTAGGCTAATTAGTGACCGCAAAGCGGAATATGGCTCACGCTCAACAATTAAAAGTGAAATGATAGCGAACGTGAATACTTTGTGAATGTCGAAGAAGTTTGTGGTAAATTGGATGAAATTATGGATTTCTTGGAAATGAGGCGAGTTTGTTGTGTATTTCAATAGTATTAGTAGCCGTTCCTTTGTTATAGCCCGTCCAGACTACAGATACTTAAGTATCCGGATACATAAGTACTGTCCACACTGCAGCGACATCTGCAGATACATTTTACCCTTGCCATGAAAATCAATGAAAAGTGTCGCTGCAGTGTGGACAATACTTATGTATCCGGATACTTAAGTGTCTGTAGTCTGGACGGGCTATAATAGCTAAACGTGAAATGAGCGCTGAATCACCTGGGCAAAAGGCAATCCCCTGCAGTTTGGACTTTTTGATTAGTTGCAGGTGACAGGGAGCTTAAGATAAATATCTGATAATTTACGAAAATGTATGTTTCTAGGCATATATTATGTATATGTAGAACCTCTTACTCCATTCCTAGTTGATTTAGTTGTTTGTCGAAATGCTATGCTTCCATAGAGTAATTATAATCTAATTACTTGCTTATATAATTGAGATCGGTATTTCATACTGAGGTTTTTGAAATTGAAAATTGGGTTGATGGAATGTGAAACTCAAATATTTGGTACCCTTTTGCCATTTTATGGATTCTGCGTCCACCGTTAAAATATGTTGCCATTGTTTTCTTTTTGTAGTGATAAAGAGTGATAGCGGTTTTTCAGTGTAAATTTTTATTTTCCACTTCTGAAAGTATTCTAGAGCGTCGAAGCTAAGATATGATAGGCAGTGCCTGCTTTGAAGAATAAAAGATGCATATGCCACCGGCTAACAGAGGCATATTCACTTTATTTGAACGGGGAATGTCTGTGGTGATCAAATTGAATAGAATTGGCGAGAGAAATGAACCTTGGGGGACACCAGTTCGGATGTGTTGCTTAGAGGCTGGAATGCCTCTAAACTGATGGAACTGTTTCATCATTTGAAGTTCTTGAACGCAATACGCTCAAAGTCGTTTGGTCAATGCGATCTTCGTTATCCAAAGAAATGTTTGCCTGTAATTTTACCTCGTGGGTGTCAGTATATGGTTCGGTCTTACCAGTTATCTTGAATTTCAGGACAGTAGTTCAATAAATGAGAGGGATGATTGTTTTGGGTTTTGTCCTGAAGTATTTGGAAAAAGTCCTGAAGTATTTGGACTACGAAAGTATTCACCATGTACTTGACTCTATAGATTGGATGAATACTCTTTCAACGTTAGATCTTGAGGAAGCCATTTCCACTTTTTATGATAAAATATTTGACGCCGTTGAAAGATATGTACCTAAGATTAAAAAAAAAAAAAAATTGTCTGAACCATGGCTTGATAGGGAACTTAGGCATTTGCGAAATCTCAGGAACAAACTTTATAAGCGAATAAAGGAAAATATTGATGTTAATCCTACTATTCAGGAAGCTTATAATGAAGTAGCTAAGGAATTCTCGACAAAGTCCCGCGATGCTTATGCCAATTATGTTAAGAAAACCGGTGAAAGTATAATCCACGACCCAAAAAAATTCTTTGATTTTGTAAATATGAAGCGGAAAGTCACCGGTTATCCATTGTCAATGTCCTATAATAATATCACCTCTGCTTCTCCTAAAGATATCTGCGATTTATTTGCAGATAATTTCCAGAGAATTTTCACTGTATCAGACCCATCTAACTCAAATGTTTCTCCTTCTAATTCAGCACCAACCACTTTTCTCAGCCAAATTAAAATTTCACGCGATGAAATACGTAAAGCTATCTTGGAGCTCGATTGCAACAAAGGCCCTGGTCCTGATCTCCTTCCACCGTCCTTCCTGCGTAGGTGCGTAGAGCAGCTAATAACACCCCTGCATATTTTCTTTGACAGGTCACTTTCATCCGGTGTTTTCCCATCCTGTTGGAAACTTTCATATGTGACACCAATTTTCAAAAATGGCGATAGACGCTGCGTCGAAAATTACAGGGGCATTGCCATTTTATCTTCCATTCCAAAACTTTTTGAAAAGGTTGTATACAATAAACTTTCCCCACTAGTTGACTCCCGTCTGAATGAGCAACAGCATGGCTTTAGAAAAGGTCGCTCAACTATCACAAACTTGACAATCCTAGTTTCGGACGTTTTGTGTAAAATGGAAAAGGCTATCAAATTGACGCAGTCTACACTGACTTTAGCAAAGCTTTCGACAGAGTTGACCATTCTATATTGATCCTTAAGCTGCACAAATTCGGGCTTGCCGGATCTTTACTAAGGTGGCTCAGTTCCTACCTCCACAACCGAATCCAACTCGTTAAATTTCAAGGAATTTTATCAAAAAATATATTTGCTACCTCTGGTGTTCCACAAGGTAGTCATTTTGGCCCACTTCTCTTTAACATATTCATCTCGGATCTATCTGACGTCCTGTCAAACATACCTCACCTACTTTATGCAGACGACCTCAAACTGTACCACACCATGGAATCTAAATCTGATGCACTTTTCCTTCAATCCAAGCTTGATTCTCTTGTTCAATGGTGCAATATAAACAAGCTCTCGCTGAATATTGATAAGTGCCAAATCATAAGTTTTAGCCGTAAATGCACGGTTACGCAGAACACTTACTTTCTCGGCAACAACTTATTAACTCGCGTTGATAGCGTTGTTGATCTCGGTGTTGTGATGGATGTGAAACTTCGTTTCACCTTGCACTACGACAAAATTCTTTCCCGTGCGAATAAGCAGCTCGGCTTTATTAAACGACGTGCCAAGGAGTTTAAAAATTTGTGGGCCACAAGATCATTATACACTGCACTTGTACGCCCTCTTCTTGAATACGCCTGTATTATTTGGAGCACAGCCTTCGAAATTCACAATAACAGACTCGAGTCCATTCAAAAACAATTTTTACTTTTCGCCCTAAGAGATCTGTACAACCCTTACGATTTCGAAAATTTACCCCCATATGAGTTTAGATTGGGTCATTTAAACTTAACTTCACTTGCATCCAGAAGAATGATGATATCGGCCTGCTTCACATTTGACGTAATTAGAGGCGTTATTAGAGTTGAGTTCCTCAATAGTAAATTTGTGATAAATATCCCCTTAAGGAACACCAGGTCCAATCGTTTACTAAAGGAATATCCACAATCCACCATCTATGCAGCTAATGAGCCAGTGAATAGATGCTGCAGGGTCTTCAATGGCTTTAGCAACCTTTATTCCCCAACGATTTCCAAACTATCCTTCAAGTCTTCCCTTATCCAAGCCATTTGTACACCATAATTTTTAAGCTCTCATTTAATTATCGTTTTTAATTGTTTTTCTTTTATTTCATTGTTATTTTACTTATTTTCTATTTCAAACTTATTTGTTTATTCAATTAGTTATCTATTTATGTGTTATTTAATTGTACCGTACACTTGCTTTTTAAAATAATTTATTTGTATGTATTTATATGTATTTATGCCTTGTTTGGCTAATAAATAAAAAAAAAAAAAAAAAAAAAAAAAAAAAAACAAAATGAGTCATTGCCAGGCTTAATACTCTCATGAAGAGCTTCCTTTGTTCATTTTCAAACTGATTAGTCATTAGTGTTCATTTTCAAACTGACAAGTCTACTGTGCACAACTAGAGAGAATACATCAGGCAATTGAAAGAAAACGGCCCGAATTGAATAATTGTTTTCCATCACGATAACACGCGACCACACACTTCTTTGAGGTCCCGACAAAAATTTCGAGATCTTGTTTGGGAGGTTTTGATGCATCCACCGTTTAGTCCAAACATAGCACCCTCTGATTATCACTTGCTCCGATCTCAGCAGAACTCTCTCAATGGAATTAAGCTGGTTTCAAAAGAAACCTGTGAAAACCGCTGGATTCAATTTTTTAACCAGAAACCACGGAATGTTCTTCACTGATGGCATCATGGTGTTACCCGAAAAATGGTGAAACATAATCGATAATAATGGACTATATTTGGTTTACACACTATTATGAGGAAGTGGTTTCTATCATTAACCTTTGGCGTCAGATCGCGAACGTCCCGAAAATAAATTTTCAGATGTCGATTCGAGCTTTGCTTTTATTCGATTGTCTAGAACGAAAATTCCTGGCTATAGTCCTGAAGAACTCCTTAACGAATCCTCCAGTTAGCCAAAAGTTCTTCTTCTGCAGATCAGTACTGATGGTAATACAGAAGGGAGAGATTTGTAGACACAGTAACGAAGGCAGATTGCTGCCGAGTTAAGCTAGGACATACGTAGCAACTTGTTCAGCTATGGTTCTACAAGAGAACCGAGAAAAAAATACTTTGACCGGTGGTACAATCATTTCCATTCGAGGAATAATAAAAGCAGCATATAAAGATCCAGGGGGATTATACGAAATAACTGGTAAATGAGAAATTTGTTTCTAATACAAAATGGTAAAATTTTTGAGGCATCTGAAAGAATATTAGACAATGCAGATTTTTGGTTTGTGACATTTAACGTATCGTGAACTGACATAAGTATTGTCTTCAGTCGTTATTGGTAGTTTTCGGGTTGATTTATCCTTTTATTCGCTGTCGCCGTTCTCCTCTTTCTGTCATCATTGTTTGGTTTTTTCCCTTACTTACTGTCCTTGATAGTTTAAAAATGAAGAGCTAAGAAATTCACATCTGTATCCTCTTCGAAGCCATAATAAATAAAACGAAACTCCCAAACAGGTGCAAAAAAAAAATGATTGCTATACATAAAATATACTTACAAAAATCATTACGAAGGATAAACACGGCAATAAAAAAATCTTTGTGGCCACCTCGTAGGCTAGTTAGCGAAACGGTCACTAATCAACCCGGCAATAAAAAAATAATTTTGTAACGGAATTTCTCTCTGTGCTTTACCACTTTAAACTGCTAGAATTGATCTGCAAGCTGTCCTACTCTGAATCCTGTAGCCTATCCTGTAGTAGCTTTCGAAAAGTTGTTATTAAGGCAAGTTTTTACCTTGTGCGGCCGAAAAATGTGCTTTCTTCAGGAATTTTTTTTTTGGGGGAATGTATTTAAGATAGACACTTAAATTTTTTTTCAATTGTAGGTATAAGTTTATTTTAAATGTACAAACAAATTTTTAGTCGAAATATGCAAAGGGGAAAGGGGGAGACATGGAGCAATGGTGGCGCGCCAAACGAATTTTAGCTGCTGGTGGAAGTCCTGCCGTCGATTCAGATGATTTGAAACATAAAAATAAAACTTAATCTTATATAAAATACTTTTGTCTATGGCCCCTACCAGAATTGTGAACAAAAAATGAAAAAGTATTGCAATTTTGAAAAAGAAAAACGATTTTTTTCCATGTTTTTGGCTACAAATTATTATGTAAAATGAAAAATTGTTAACATTTTTTAATGGTTCTGCTACCAGCCATGAACAAGCCTTTGATATCCAACTGTAAAAAATTTTGTGATCATTCCTTAAGGCCAATGACAAACACAGCGGTTTTTGCGAGGCGTTTCCCGAGAGGAAAACCGAGTCGGTATAGTCGTGCATTACTTTAGCATTGTGATGACACACACCGCGGTGCGAACCGGCTCTCGGTTTCGGAATCGCGTCGGTAGACGAAAGAAATGACCCACCGACTCGGTTTTCGAGCGTTTTTCGATTAGTTCATTGCTGCGTAGTCCGATCGAGCTGAAATTTTCTGGATGCATTGATGAATGCATGGGATAGGGGAAGGAAAATCTGATAAGAAAATAGACTTTTGAAGGATGGTTAGGATACAGTATTGGAAAATGAAACATTTGTGGGCACTTGGTTTCTAAAAGTAGGCAATTACAGATTTTCAAAGAAAATTAGTATTAGAATCATTTTGCCCAAATTTCATATGCATAGATATACTTACAAATCTATGTATATACATATATATGCATATGTATGTGGGGACCAATAATTTTTTTCACAAGCATCTATATGACACTCCGACGTAATTTGTAACTGAACCGACTCGATAAACGCTTCTGAAAACCGCTGTGTGTGGCAGCCGACGCGCCAAACCGAAGCGTTAAACGCTTCGGTGAAACCGAACTGTCTGTCATTGGCCTAACACGTCTGCCTTCAACCACTTCCACCAGGTCAAACAGCGCACCGGGCGGTGGCGGCTCAGCGCGCTAGACATCGCTTCCTATTTTAAGGGATAACTTTCGCAATTCATGTATCGACCGTATCTATCAACATGTATCTATCTATCCGTATGTATCTATCCGAAAATGCAAAAACAAAAAATTCGATTTTTTTGACCGCACAAGGTATAAACTTGCTTTAAACATCTGCCTAGAATTTTTTGCAAAATACTACTTATAAACAATATAAAATAGTTCCAGTCAAATAGAATTTAAATGAACCGAATTTTAAATTATACCGCACGCAAATTGAATCTGAAAGTGTGCAACGACAGCACAAAAACTATAAATATTAACCACATGACACAGAAAATTATTCAACGTGTGAAGTATGTACAACTGAAATTGACTTTAAGTCAACAAAAAACACTTCATAGAGTCCAAAATATTGAACAAAATTATGCAACATAAAAAATAAGCAATGAAACACAATCAGTACAATCACGCGAGAAATAAAATTACGTTCAATTGCTGTACGATGAAGATAAAATTGAAAATTGTGTGATATAAATGCATTGTTAGGAAAGTTATAAAATGAAAAAAAAAAATCAAATACAAAAAAGTGTTGGATGAAGTAAATTTATGATTTAACTCATTTTTTAGTGCTTTTCAGATAAGTTTAAGGAAATATTGGTAGTTTGCAAGAGTTTGCAAAATTCACGAAGCAAAACACCCACCAATTCAACCATCTGATGGCAATGGCTTGATCATCATCAACTCCCGTTACTTCTGAAACAACTCGAATGTCTCGCATGTTCTATTCTTTTGATTTATCACCCATTCCTCCCGTTCCGATTGCATTCATGTTATGACAAGTTTCCTAAGCGAAACTATTCGATTGCTAGCAACTTTTTATTGTTGAAGTTCTTTGCTTAGTCACTCCAATCCGAAATGCATTCCGTTTTCATCTATTCGCGACAATGTTATCATAATTTCTCACGATTTGCAATTCAAAATATGCATGAAATCCGTTCGGTGCATGAATAAGCAAGTGCAAACGGAATGCAATATCGTCAGCAATGTCCACGGGGTGTTATGTTTTTTTTTATTTTATTGGAGGAACACTTGCGGAAAAAATTGCGATCTGATATTATTTAATCGGATATGAGTCAGTCACTGGTAGTTGTCGTCCCATTATATCGAATCGGGAACGTTGCGGTCGAACCGGTTGTATCTGAAAGATACTTACATATGTATTTTACTCCATGGCAAAAGTGTGATGGAGCGAATCAGGTTTGTCGTGCCCCAAAATCCAGTTTGAGTGTAGGTAGGTTAGGTACATACCTAACAAACATTAATGTTAACTATACACTTGTACATGCACACAGCATAGTCCGCACGAACCTTTTTTTTTATTGTACCTTCACAAAGTTTATTCAGGTGTATGATGTGGCCAAGTCGTGTCTTTGTCTCCCTCATTCCGCGACTAATCCAATCACACCAGTGACTGACTATTGTGCGCAGATTTTCTCGCTAAAACGTGCAAATTATTTAGATGTTTTTTTTATTTTATCTGACCAAGCAGTCGACAATGTTTTAGATACAGGTAGAGGTGAGCGAAGGAAATCCTGAAACAGTCTGCGCTTAGAATCGAGAGAGGGAGATAAAAAAGTAATGAATTTACCTATAGCTAGGTTCCAGTTTGCCGCCATCAGGCAAATACAGCACGATTCAAACGATTTCTATCACTTGTCGGTATTAATAATTTTCGCTTTGCTGGTTTTATTCGAAAGCTGCCACATGTAGTTAATTTTCGTTGTTGTAGTCTATGAATCGGTTTGTCGAGGGTACTAGAGAGATATCATCGAATCGTTGTCATAAAGATATCTTAGCCGCAATTTTGTTGCCGGCAGTCAAGGGAATAAATATGCGCAATTGTTTGCTCAAGGTGAAGGCAAAATGTGAAAATTTATTAGTTTTTTGGACCAGAAGATGATTAGTCATAGAGCTGAGAATCAGACGTGTCTTGAAATTAGATTGTGACAAAGAGACGAAAAAACATAGGTATATTACGAGTTGTTTTCAAATTTATTAAATTTTTTGCTACGAGAAGTCTGCACACTTGTGTTTTTGATTTTTGTGCAAGATAAATTTAAGCTGAAGCCAGGTAGTTTTTTCAACGGGCGATGAAATGATCTTATGCGCTGTATGATGGACTCCTCGACTTGAACCATCCTTTTACTTTAAAGCCTAGACAGACAGGCACTTAAATTACTAATTTACTAATGATCATTTATACCTAAATTAGTAATTTAAAAGGTGCTGACACACAGGGCTTGCGTTAATGATGAAAGAATTAGTTTTTGAAAAATGAAGAAAAAGAATGTGTTTTAAGTGTATGTTGCCTCTTTTATGTTCTAATTGATGAATTTGGAGTAGAAACTGCGCAAGAACTATATTAAAATTCTTCAAATATTTCGAATTTAAATCTGACGTTTCAAAAAAGTTGTCTTTTTCTTCCTTTTCAATGCGAAAAGCGACTTTTTAAAGGGGGAATTTGTGTTATATCGGGCTACTCTACTTCATTTAAGAATAAATGACCAAAGTTTGATGATAATTAGCGATTTGCTTAATGATTAATAATTTGGTCATTTAGTGGTAATTAGTCCAAATTACCATATGACATACAGCACTTAAATGATGCTTTACGGCAAATGATCATTTAGGCTGCGCTGTCTGTCTAGGCTCTTAGGCTAGGTCCATTTATCCCACTCTAGGAGCTCTCTTCTGTATTAAGGCATCGATCGATCCAGGTTTGCTTTTTTTTGCCCACAATATGAACTGCACTTACTGCGTAATCTTGCTCCAGTTAGTCTCTTCTAACTGCAAAGTTTAGTTATGGTTCGAAAAGAGGTGGTGGAAAATGTGTTAGAAGTTTTCAAATATGACTATGAACCAAACGATTAGTGTAGGTAGATTAGGTGGAAGATACAACGACCCTGCCGAAGATGCGGTTGCGCGCCGGAGAGCCACGACTGTTGCGATCTATATAAACATCACGATCAACAATTACCGTGACACAGAAGCAAATAGGTCGATAATTAGGGTCGCCATATCGTAGAATGTATAAATATTCATAAAAATTTAATAAATTGAACGTTGACGGTATCTGTGATCATGCCATGTTCATAGCGTCAAAACAAATGACCAAAATGGATTTTTATGAATGACCATTATTGTCGAGAGGAATATATACTTTGCGTTGAAGATCGTAAAACCGATGAAATCCAACGGTGATTTAGTGGAACTTTCAACGACGATGCAACACAACTAGTTCTTGATATTGTGCGAAAGGTCCTAGAGCCAGCTGTCAAGGAATCAACGAACAGAATAATGTACCCGCCACGCCAAATTCACTATGCAAATACAAACAATCCAAATTATTGTGGCAGTAGAGAATTGATCAATGTTTGTTGCTAGTTGTTCTCTCAGATGCGTCCAACTACCACATGGGAAAAATGTATATTCGGGGCAGTGACGCCAGATCCAGATTTGAGTCTGAAGATTGCCAGATTTTCACAACGTTTCCAGACACGCAGATTTTATTCAAAATATCCAGATTTTTTCACACTTCTACTTAAACTTTTATATTATGAATGTTTAAGCAAAAGTGTGAAAAAATCACATATCGTAAATCAAAAATTCAAACAAAAAGGTACAGAGTTTGAGAAGCTCAGCCTGCGGCTAGCCCTTTGATGAATTCTACAATTAAATAAGCTCTTTCAAAAAGAACCCCCAAAAATATTTTGCCTTAATTTGGAAATGACAAGATTAACGAAAATAATACGCAGCAGCTATATTCAAAGATATATGTTTAATTTTTAAATGAAATGTAATTTTTACCATAGGATAACATTTACTTGGGGGCTGCAGTGAATGGACTGAAAGATTACATTTTAGTTTTTGAAACGAACTGTTTAAAATTAATTTGAGCATGTAAACCAAATATATCAGTATCAGTTTCATGGATCCTGAAAATGTTGTTTTGAAAAGACAACCCCCCAATTATCGCACTTTGTCAATGTTTTCCAAACTTAATAGAATTATCAGAATTGCAGAACATAGATTCACAGTGGTGGGAGCTACGAAATATTGAATTCATTTCGAAACCAACAATGCTGAGTTATTTTGGAAACAAGTGGCAACAACTGAAACATAAGAACACAAGTCAGCTTTTCCAATATTGAGGACTTTTGTTTTTCACTTATAATCCTTACCCAATTTCTCTGCGTATGTACAAAAAACTTCCTCTTAAATTAATCTCAATAAACGAAAAAAACAAACAGTCGATTAAAAAATACTCGAATTGGCATACTTTTCTCTAAAGAATATTTAAAATTAAGAAATGAAACCTGTGCCGGTATAGAATTAAATGAAGCTCCTAAATCACATTTGTTTTCGGAAAATATATATTAAAACATAATCATAGTAAGCAGATAAATAAGTATTATGGATTATTTATTTGTCATGCATTGTTTTTTTATGCTGAAATAAATGGTTTTTAGTAAAATGATCTCGTTTTTACCGAAACTAAGTTACGTTTTTCATTGAAACTAAGTTCCTAACATTTTTCTAGATTTTCTGAAAAAATGTTCAAGACTTTCTATTTTTTTCTGGCAACGCTGTCGGAGTCGTAATCGAGCCTTGTGCAGTATAAGCCCTCGTTGAAAAGGAGTTTGCTTATTTTCTTTAAGGAGGTTCCCTATTTGCCTTCCGCCATCCAAAACAGGCGTTTTTTAAGAACACAGAACTCAGAAATCGCTCAATCAATTTCTTTTAAATTTGCACAACTAATTGTTGAAGCTATTATCTATGTCCTGAAGCTTTTAGCAAAATAGTGCTTTGAGAGTTATTAATAAGAACTTACATTTTGTAGTAATTTTTCACAATATTAATACATTATAAGATTTTTACTTTTAATTTTTTAACATCAGCTCTATCAGGGCATACATAATTTATCGTAGGACATCTGTACCAAATTTCAAACCAATCAGGTGATTTTTATCTGAGACCTGTGTTCCTAAAGGTGAAAAAACGCGAGAAGCGTTTGAAAGAACCGGGACCGATGACGCGTCAATTTTCGATTTTTCGATTATGTTTTTGCAATTTACTCGCTAGATGTCGTTCACAAACGTGTTTACAATCAGTTTGTAACCTTTAACTAAAGTTAGAGACTATGCCTCGCACAAAAAGCCAAAATACTTTCGCTTTTCTGTGAAAAAAACTTGCTCCAAAAGTAGTGGAGATCAGTGTCAGGCTTCACAATCTGAAACAAAATAAATTAAAACTTAAATACTTCTAATTGAAATTTTGAAACGGGAAAAGTTGCAAAATGTGCAGAAACAGTTGTCGAATTTTTGAAGCCCATAAACTGTTTTTTGATATTCTTCATGATTTTCAAGTTGCGAGCCCCCTTAAATAATAGGAGCGTTTTTTTGCTTCTCGATCAATAGCAGGTTAGAGCAGGCAGCATAGAAAACAATAACAACTGAAGCATGATTGTTGTTGTTTTCAATGCAGCCTACCCTAACCTGCTGTTGATCGAGATGCAAAAAAAACGCACATAATACCGAAAACTCTCGTGTTCGCTGGGAAATTGCATTAAAAAGTAACCGTTCTCGCCGTGTTTTCTCTCTTTTTAATGAGACGTACTGTCCACTTGCCTCTTCTCTCATGGTCTCAAGAGTAATGCCATACCTAGATCGTGCGGGTGCTTTCTTTTAGACTCATCGTCTCGCCATCGCATTTATGTCTTCTGGGATATATCTACATTGCCTGCTTTATCCTGGATCACACGCATTAGCCATCACCCAACTCTTTCTTCTTCCTTAACTTAATGCCAATCATCACCCTTATATATTTCACTGCTAGCTTACTTTCGATTACATTTTCATTGAAACGTACAGTGATAATTGAAACGCAGTGACAATATTCACGATCCTCTTTTTGGTTAAGACGATGACCTCCATTTTGTTCAGGGCTAATGACAGTCTGTGTTCGGGTGGTCATTCATCCATTACTTAGTTTATTTTGAGTTGCGTCTGGTTTAAGTTACAAGCTATAACGAGCACAGCAACGCCATTAGCTTACGAAGCTTGTATCTTCTTAGCAGACTGTCATACAATACATCTCAGAGGTCTGATCCTAAGATCGGTCCTTGGGTAACTCCTGACATATTCGTCTCACTACGCCGATCTTCTCGTTTTGTAGATGAGGGAACGATTTCTTTGGTAGTCACCTACCATCCGCAAGAGATACCTTCTGACCTAAAAGTGATCAAGTGCGTTAAGTGCAGAGTTAAACGCGTTCTACACATCAAGTTTCACCAACAGTACTACCCGCCTTTAAAAGTGGTTACGGTCTGACAGCTAACTTTCAGAATCGTCGTCCTTTGTTTGTCGTCCTGACTTATACCCGTATCGTCTCGGTGAGAGTTCTCCTGTGTCTTGAGTCGCTGACATGTCATTCGACTAGATGAGTTTCTCAGATAGGTGAGGGTTGCCCTTGACTTTGCTTATAAGCACCAATTGTGCAACTTTCCACCGGGTACAGAAAACCCCGTTTGCTAGTTAAACGTTATATTTACATGCGAAGCAGCAAGTTTGACCTCTAATTTAAAATTAAGTAGCTTCAATGCTTCACTCAGAATGTTATCGGGATCTTGTGCTTTGCTATATTTAATCGAAAGCGTAGTTTTCTCCAGATGCTTTATGGTAAAGAGCGGCAAGTCTTCCGACGTGTAACAAAAGCTCATCCACTCGTCTGGAGTGGGTCTTCCCCACAATGTTTTCTCTAGTGGCTGCATCAATTACGCAAGTAGGTTTCAAGGCAACTAAATTGTTTTTGTTAATTTTTGAGAGTTAATTTTTCGACCTTACAGCTTCTGAAGCTGGCAGTATGATTTGCATTGCATTTACCACATTTCTTGAGGAGATTTTTTTTTTACTTTTGTCGCAAGCTTTCGTTTTGCAAAATTTGTTTTATATGACAGGTGTGCTTCGAGAGAAACCTCATATTAATCAGATGAATAAAAAGAAGCCGCGTGCGTCTGCGGAACTGATATTTCAAAATTTAATTTTTTTTTAGATTGCAGTGGAAGAAATATATATATTATAAAATTGCGAAAACATATAATAAAAAATAATACATATTAAAAAAATAAGAAAAGAAAAAAAAACAAAAGAAAATATACAATATTGCGAATGGCTTAATATAGCAGATTCTGATCAGAACTGTTCCTTTGCACTTTTTCTTATGTCAGGTTAAAGAGGACGCAGGAAATGAGGGTCCGCTTATTTTCCCCGTCGTTGACGCCAAACAGTTTAGATTACGGCACAGTTTCCTTGATTTGTCTTGGTAAATTAATCGTGATTAACTTGGTTAGTTTCTGCAATCGCTAGACTTTAATGTTACTTTACATTTTTTTGGAAAGAACTGGAATAATTAATTAGAAAACACGAAATCCGATACAAAAAATATAAAAGAAAAAAGCATAAAATTGAGGTTAGAGAAATGGAAATCAACCCTTAAACTTAAAAGACTCAGGTTTTGAGTCGTACGATATAAATCTTATCTAACGAAGTACTTCCATAGCCACACATAACAAATAACTTGGGGTTAACTTTCGTTTTTCGCACTTTCGTTCTAAGAATTAAAGTTTTCAATGAAAAGTTATTGCTTGATATTCCTCAAAACGTGTTTTCTGGTCAAGCCTCTATAGTTCGTACAATAATTTTAGCTGAACTTAGCACTTTCAAACAAAAAAATTCAACTAGCATTACAACTTCCTTCATTCACTAGTAAACTATCAGAACACCAGCATCACAATCAGCAACTTTTTTTCCTACTAAAAACTTTTCGAAACACGTGTATCTATCAGCTTCCATCAACACCTTAATGGTTGATTGTGTTTACTCAATTGTTCAACCAGTCGTCTTTTTCCTGTAGCTGTCCTCCTATCATACCATCGCTACTGCCGCCACCATGGTCATCTCATCTCATCACCTTCGCTGCTTCGTTGTTGCCCGTTTGCGCTCACTACTTGGTTACTTACTTGTTCAATTAGTTTCGGTACGCCGACGTTGCGATAACAAAGAAGCAAAGCAATGAAAGAAATAACAAATCGAAATGAAAAGAAACGAAACGTAAAGAAAACCTAATTCAACAACCCGTTTTCTCTTCAGATACATTCATTACACTTTATAGACAACTACTCTCAGTTACTACAAGTACACAGTTGCTGTACGAAGACGAAGAACACTAAGAAGACCTTTAGAATTTCCGGTCAATTTACTCTCCGCAGCCTGATGAATGCTGTGTTGAAGGAGTTACGCCAAACAAGCTGATGGAACTGTTAAGAAATGTGTAAATAAGAACTAGTATCGTTGGTCGGGAGTATTAGGTCGACGCGATGACGAGACATTCAGTTTGGGGAACAAGAAAAAAAGATAAAAATGTATCTTTCTGCATCTGTTGCTGTCGCTGGTGCATGGGGCATTGGATGCGAGCTGCTAAGTAATAATAGACATATTTTCCCAAATGGTCGACATGTGTGAAGCATTCCATCGTCGATGCATGGCGATGAAAAAGTGCTCACCATCGACCCGGCATTTATCATTCTCAGTGTGTGCATACGCTTCAATGCCCTTCAAGCGGCTCATCATTATTCAAATTGTTCGCAAGTTGACTATGCATGCTAGTCGCGTCACCGCTGAGGTCAATCACATTTAGTCGCGCGGCTAAAAACGGAAGATCGTCTTATATGAAATGTTGCTGGAGCTAACAGCTTTTGTCTCCTCGACGGCTGGGATGCGTCAAACCACACACACCACACCCAATTAGTATGGCCGGATTTCGATTCAAACTATGCAAATTGATTGTTGCTTTCGATCGTCTTTAATAGTACAAGCATATGTGAATGTATCCATTAGCAAAATTAGATATACTGGCCGTTGGCACTAAGAAATACAGTCAGAGAATGTGTGTATACTTTGCAAATTAGCATGCTGATATGGCATTCAAGCTCTAATTGAATTGAAATTGATGATTTTTTGAGAAAAAGTTATTCATCATGATTCAAATTTATGGCAACTAGTTGATTGACAACCTTATTTTTATAAAAATTCAACATCGTGAAAATAAGCACTCAAAATTTCAACGTTGAGTAAAGCAGGTCAGACCCTCTTAAAACGATGTTGATGTGTCTGTTTGAAATTTTTGTTTTTGAGCCTCTGTTTTTGAATGTTTTTCGTTTTGTGAAGCGAAGAGTCTTGTTGGAGCGTTCACCACCACCTCTACCAGTCAGCTATCATTTTGTTTTTCTATGATGTTTTCAAGGCTCAGGAGCAACCCTATTATGCTATAGCACAGCCTTGGTCGAAGGAAATTTAAAGAAAGGGAGAGAGGAAGGGTTAAGTTTGCCGGAGATAGCGATGCACGATTCATTTCAACAACTGTAGCCTCGTTTATAACGTGGTTTCAAACCGGCTTAGGATTAGTCAAACCACGTTGTATACGCGCAGTGGATTGATTTGAGTTAAGTCGATCCGATCACAAAATTTTACTGGATTGGATCGACTTGGGCGTTAAAAGACGCGCATCGAGCGATTGAAGATTGAAAAATTAGAAGCTCACTTGAGTTCTGTTCATATATGTGACGTTACGATGCGATATACTTCACTTTAGTAGAACTAGCTGCATTTTATTCGGTTAATCCACTTTAATCCAGTCACACCAAAAACCTACTTTGAAGTTTCATTTCAATCCGTTCCAAGCCAAGTCACTCCAAGTCGATCCTGGTAATATACAAGGCTTGTGGCTCACAGTCGGCGGGGAAGAAAGTAGATGGTAGGCTGCTCCATAATCGTATTGATCTAGATAAGAAAGAATCGTGAAATTTGACAGTACGACTGGCACTGATCGAAAGTATGAGAGTGAGCGCGTTGGGAGGCTCGTGGGTTGCGCCTGGGAGGTGCTCAACAAGGGAGCAGATTTGATATTTCATTAGAACAAAGACGATAAACAAGATAAACAAGAGAAAGGCAACTCACATTACGTCGGTGCTCAAGGGATTCAATACGTGAGGTAATAGTTTCATCGCCAATAAGCTTGAAAGCTTTGCTTTGGACTTTGTCTAGTTCTGCTAAAGCGGTGCCGCCTGCCCAAGCCCATATATGGGAGTTATACTCAAGGCTTGGTTTTCTAGAGTCTTTTAAATGTGCGCTATGTCTGATGGTGTAATGTATTTCTTGGCAGTCTGAAGCAAACCTAGGTATTTCATGGTATTTATCGCAATTTGAAAAATGTGGCCGGTCTAGCTTAGTTTGGTGGATATGTTAAATCCTAATAGGTTTAGTGAAGGTGATTCAGAAATACCCACACTATCACCGGAAATAATTTGGCTAGCTGGCGGAGGGTAAGACTTGAGCGAAAGACGGCAGCATTGGGCTTTGGGCGCATTAAACACAACACGGTTTGTTGAGCCCCAAGCAATAATGCTTAATAGCTCCCTGTTTAGAGATGCAAACATGCGATCTCTACTAACAGAAGTAGATTAGCATTTCCGCGAGAGTCGGCCACTCTGTCAAAAGAGTATGCGAAGGCAAGGGTGCTGTCATCGGCAAAACTATGAATCGGATTGAAAGTGGAGGAAAGGAGGTTATTTACAAACATAAAGAAGAGAGTTGGTGAAAGAACAGTACCTTGCGGGACCCCGTCATTGGTGGTGTGGACAGGATTTGAGTCCACCCAGAACAACTTGAAACGAACGATCTACGAGAAAATTTTCCATCCACTTGACGAGGACGGGGTGAATACCAAATGCACGAAGCTTGGCTAATAGGGCTGGGCGCCAGACTCCGTCAAAGGCCTTCTAAATATCAAGAGAAATGACCATTGCTTCACCAAAGCTATGGAGACAACGGTTCCATCTCTCAGTGAGAAATGGAAGTAAGTCCCCAGTGGAGCACCCAGAACGGAAACCATATCGGCGGTCGTTGATTATATGGTTCAACTCAAGATATTTCATTAATTTTGAGTTCACGACAATAAGATATTAACTAAAATAAGGAGATCGCCTGCAAATATAGTGTAGAAAATCGTTCCGGAAGTAGAAATTTACTAGACATCTGACGTCACAGGTTCTGTGGAGAAAAAAAAGTAAAGCAATCCCACGACAATCCTTGTACGGGTCTAGGGGTTGAAGCTGGTAGAGAACTTCATTACAATTCATTACATTAATCATTGTGGATACGAGTGTGGAGTGATTACTTCCACGACTCACTTTACCCCTGATTTAAATCAGGTACCTAATCAGAGCTACGTGAACTCAAAGCTTGGTGCGCGGACCCTCGTTCGAACCTGGATTCGAACCAGGGACCCCACACGCAAGAAGCCAGTGCTCTACCCACTAGGCTACTCAAGCTTCTCTGTGGAGAAACCAGCTTCAATAAGTCTAACAGAGAAACACCTATTTGCTCGAAAATTTCTTCCAGTATTTCTTCCAGGTGTAGAACAATTTCAATCATTTTCATCAACTTGAACGGAAAGCCTTTATGGCTTACGAAACCGAAAGCCTCCTTGATACAAAGTACACGTTTCCTTCAAAAGGTATCTGATTCACGTGCAATAAAATTTGATCGGACAAGTAAAGGATACTAACCTATACTTGTGATCATAAGCTGCCTTACGGAGGCCACAACAGCTGAAGCTAACTTTCATCCGAATTCTCCAAAAATGTTTCTCTAACTAAGGAAGCAAAAAGACTGGTTGAAAATTGCTGGTTTCATTAGTTTTACGTTAAGAATTTAAATTTTTTTAAATGCTCACAGCGCTCCCTAGATTAAGAACCTCCGGCTTGTAGGCTGATATACTTATGTATGCAAATATACTCTCTTATACCATTGATTGTGGATGCGGTATCACTGCCTTATTGAAACCGTCATCTCATCCTGCCATCTAAAACCTTCCTGGTCGTTAGCCCATTCTCTTGAAAAATCTGCCTGTATTCCTTGTGCAATGTATCTTAATAGCTTATCTGCTTCGCTACCACAAGAACTATGTGAGATTGTTTACTAAGTAATCTAGGCATTAACACTAGCTGCGGTCCTGATGTATACCGAAAATCTTAACGAATGTCCAGTATGTTCTCTTCTTTCTGAATATTCGCTAATACTTTACCCATCCTTAAAAAAGAAGATGCGTCTAATATTTTCAAAAGCCGCTCTGTATCTTTCTTAGCTTGTTTCGTTAAGCTCTTCGAAAAGGCTGCTCCCAATAACGGGTATCCGATAATTGAGCATGATAAGTGATATAAGTGACTAAGCAAAATGGTTTCATAAGAAGTAAGTCAACAGTATCTAATTCACGATCGTTCACAGGTACTGTTCCTTCTGATAACGGCGGGAAAAGGGAATATATATGAAAAAGGAATATATATGTAGACTAAAATGTACAGACTTTGACAATTCTTTCGATTCAGTGATTTATGTAAAGTTTCTTTCAAAGCTGGATAGGTTTGCTATCCCAGGTCCACTTTATTCCTGGATTTCCTGTTACCTATGTGCTCGTGCTTTCTTCATAATTGTAAACTCTTGTTCTTCCTCTCCCTTTTATCCCACGTCTTGTGTTCCGTTAGATTCGATTAATGATCCTCTGCTCTTGTTTAGAAATGATCTTCCTTTCCTTATTAATTCCTTTTCTATGCTGTGTAGTGACGATCTAAAAATATTAAGTGTGATAAAATCAGTGGATGACTGTATGACCCCAATTTCCATCTGGTCGATTGAGGAGAAGCGCTTGCCAGTTTTGACAAAAAATTGTTTTTCTATAGATAAGCGGCTTTATCATTTGGTTAGATGAGAGTTGTATTTAGAACTACATTCATTTTCTAGATGAATTCTGGATGTCAGATTTAGCCAAAGCCCTTGATTATATCGAACATATTCAGTTCGATAGACTGTTTGGATGTGTTGAATCAGCCTAGCTAGGCTAGCTACATTCGTGTGAAGTGAAGTGGCTTAAAGCCGAACTGCTCTCTCGGAAGAATGCTGTTTTCAGATACATTTTGCCATAAGCGAAAAAAGAGAATGCGCTCTGCCAAGGACGATTAGCTTTGAATTTTGAAGAAATTTAAGATTTGATAAAACAATGCTGGTAGTTGAATTCCTCGCTTCAGAGTATACTTCTCAAAGATGCTCATACAATTTTGTAAGATATTTTCTGGTAAATTTGAGAAGTATATGCTGCTAATAGTGTATGCTCCAAATGATTTTCATCAGTTCGTTTTATTCATTGTAACTTCCACTGCCTTCAAATCAGCAAACTATAAATAATCTACCTCTCCAGAGTCGCATCTGAAAAGATTACGCATTGTCAATGTCGTCCTTCGATGAAAGTGTTCCTTCTTCCCGTTTTGTCGAACATTTAGCCCTGTATGATACATATTGATAACATTATAGGCTAGCTTGTTGTTCGAAAATAGGGAGATGGAGAGCATATAGTGTTACTCCCTAAGCTTGATCATCACACTCTCCCATCGCTCATTGTGGTTTTGTCTTACTTAAGTCACGTATGGCGTAGGTAGCCCATTTGAAATCCTGTTTTAGCCGAGGGCCGATTGTATATCTAACTCTTTTGCGATTTTGATTCTTCCTTTGATTTTGGGATCTGGGTACTTCTTAAGGGGTTACACCACAGTTGAGAGCGAAAATTTAACGTTTTTTTGCAATTTTTTTTTGAGTGGAAGGAAAAGTAAAAAAGTATTTATTTTTAAGGCTGTTGTTAAACATGTTTTGAACTTTAAAGAAAAAAATTGCTTGCTAAAAAATTTTACAAAATGGCTGCCCAACAGCCGTTCCTACGGAATGGTTTTTTTTGGAGGGGCTCCGCGGCACGCAGTAGAAGTGCACCAAAAATTAATCTGGAACAAAATAAAAACAAATTTTTTAAACTGCATTAGTATAGCTATAGAAATACGTAGGAGATTTTGAAAATACTCAATTTTTGTAAAATTGGCAAGCATTTGAAAAAAAAGTTCATTTTGCTACCAAAAAACGGACACCTATTTGTATCTAAAAAATCGAAATGTTAACTTATCGAAAATCGGCTACGTATTTCTGTGCAGAATGTTGTTTTCAAGATTTGATATTAATTTGGAGTGAAAAAATAGAAAATTATTTGAGTTATAGCTTGAGTAGCCTTGTGGGTAAAGTACTGGCTTCTTGCGTGTGGGGCCCTGGTTCGAATCCAGGTTCGGACGAGGGTCCACGCACCAAGCTTTGAGTTCACCTAGCTCTGATTAGGTACCTGATTTAAATCAGGGGTAAAGTGAGTCGTGGAACTAATCACTCCACACTCGTATCCACAATGATTAATGTAATGAATTGTAATGAAGTTCTCTACCAGCTTCAACCCCTAGACCCGTACAAGGGTTGTCGTGGGATTGCTTTACTTGCTTTTATTTGAGTTATATTGCGTGCCGATTTGAAAAAACGTGTTTCAAGAAAAAAACGTTTAAAGTTTCCACTCGTGTTTTGAACACGAGTCAAAAGGACGCTGTACTAGCGTACTTTGTGTTCAATATGCTTGAAAATGTTTCTAACGACTTCTATTAGTGTATTAGAGAAGCTAGAAATCGAATGGTAAAAATGGTTCACTGTGATAGTGATCCTTTCAAACTTTTTTGTTCCATAGCTTTGCTGAGAGATTTATTGGTTCCTTTAAGCTGTTAGCTATTTCAGATGATTCTGGCCTTACTAATTCGCTCAGAATGACCCGAGAAATATCGCAGCTTGTTATTTTGTAGACTCTCTTTATGCGAAAGGCTACCAAATGACACCGCGTCGAAGACATCGATGTATACCTGTTGACCGAGTGGATACCAAAACTTCATACCTACGGCGAACCTGATAAGAGGGTATTGTATCTGTTTGAAGTACATACTTATATAGCTCGATCCCAACTTAATAATAATGGTTGCACTTTCGTAGTTAAAAGTAAACAAAGGCTTTTCAAAAATTACCTCGGTACTTTGTTTTGTTTGTTTTAATTGCTACGCAATTTCTTCATTCTTAATCATCCAATCGTATCACGCTTGTAGTCATCTAGATACGTCCGTACATTCAGTACTTGTACAACGCTCGTAATTAAACAATGCCTGGATATTACGAAATTGTCGATGGCAAAACATTATCCAAGATCTATCAGTGTCTTCCATCTCTAAAGCCGGAATTACATGCTCGCCGAGTAATGCCAAATGAAGACAAGGTGAGTGTGTAAACGGTCTCCTTGTCTAGTCTCGGCTGTGTTTTTCATGGCAAGCACGCGTGTGTAAATGGTTTGCTCGTCGGCTCTTGTTTGTTTTACGAAGGGTTAATGATCCTTTTACTGCTGTGCCTGAGTGTTTATGACCGTCTCGTCCGAGTTCGAAGCCGCTGGAAGCGAAGTCGGTTTTATGCATCAAGTCAAAGGGATTCGAGAGGGTAGCATGTGCTCATTTAAATTTTCGAATTTTTCGCCGGGACTTCAAACATGTGTTTGCGTGTCCCAGATTGAAATAACTCAACGCACACCAGGCAGTTGCAATAGCCACAGCCCGTACCTCAGTCATCGTTCACTGAACTGAACAACACAGCTCACAACTGTCGAAAGATGCAAAGTGCAATATCCTAAGTAAACAATTCACCCTATGAAAGGTGCATGGTGTATGGTCCGTGTTGTACGGTGCAATATCCTAAGTAAACAATACACCCTATGTCTTGTTGAGTCTCGTCCAATGTCTTGTTGAGTCTTGTTTACTCTTGTACCCGAGACGCTCGTTCCAATGTATAAATCGGGCATAACATACATATAGTGCAATCGAACAGTTATCATGTGCGGCCAGCAGTGCAAGAAAATGAACGTGGAAAATGGTGCAAACACCGAATCCAATCATCATCATCATTGCAAAAATAAAAACAAACACACAATAATCGTTTTGTTTCGATGAAATTTCATTTCAATATTTATATGGACTATGCAAATGTTGTAGACGTTCATATTTAGATACGAATTTTTTTATGCAGATTTGTATGAAGATCATGCGCTGCCGCCAACACATCACCTATGCTGACATATGGACATACCTATACCTACAATCCGAACTAGCAGTCAATGTCCGATGCTGCTGTGGTTTGGTAACTAGAAAGCAAAAGAATATTTTAGATACTCTCAATAAATACGCTGCTCACTATATGCATATATTTCAGCAATATATTTTCGAATTATACGATTTTCATGTTTTTCCACGGACAATAATAGTAAATCAATTCAATTGCTCTAGCTCGCCTCATCTCCGTGCGGAAGATAGCTAGCTAGCTGGCTGAGTTGGCTGGCTCTGGTCTGGTATTGACTAGTTTAGCCGTGGAAGTTTATCTTTTGTCTGTACGGATTTCATTTGGAGAGCATAAAATAAAGTTGCATCTATGGCATATATAGATTGCCTGCTTGCCTGCCTGCCTTCAGGTTGAAAATGAAACTTGGTGATTTTATTGTCGTTGTTCATGCTGTATTTGTAGATATGTGTGGAATATTGTGTGTATGATAGTTCTGGTATTTTAGATACATAACAGTATCTAGTCAGATTCTGATTTAGATACACAATGTGAGTTGAATGGCTGGCTTTCAGTGTACGCTTGCTGCAGGGGGCTGAATCCTGAGTTGGTCTTATATATACAAACATTTATATTATGTCGTTCGGATACGGTGGAAAATGAAAATGGTATAATGTTAGTTTGCTTTCTTGTTTGTTTATTTGCTTGATGGAGTCAATTTTCAAGCAGAATGCATTACTTGATTGAATTAATTTCACTTGTTGGAGAGAAGTGCAGTCAAGCGATTATATGAGTTGGTGATTTGTATCGGTAATTGTTTATTCAATAAAGAAGTTGATTGGCTCTATGAAGCCTTTCTGATGAAGTAAAGTTTTTGTTTGATAAGTCCAATAACATTAAAAATGATTTAATTTAAAATTTAATTTCGAGAATAAAATACCAAATTTTTAACAACACTCATCCTGGAAATTTTCAGATAGCATTTCATCATACAGAGGATTGTTTTTAATTTCGTTTATTTTTCTGGAGTCTTCCTAAATTTCATGCGGTTGAGGAACTGATAATTGAATTCACAGAATTTCAAGACAATCTGGAAATTATGGTGTGGTGGCTTGTGTGCGTCTTCTGGGCGGTTATTTTTCACTCCGTGTTTTTTTTTGTTTCATTTTTGTTCGTCTGTGTCTCTTCATCCAGCCCCGATTGCTCATCTAAATAAAAAAGATTAACTTTTTGTCGGAGAGTAAGATGCATCGTGATGTTGATGAAAAGACGGAAGAATTTTTCGGTGGAATTTTAATTTTGTGACTTATTGAATGTGATTTGGTTTCGAAAATGTACCTAATTAATTTAAGGGCTTCTTAGTTTGTCTGATTATGGTTTGGTAGGTGGTTCGTGGAATAACAGGTATGTAGCTCTGGGAGATATAGAATAGGGATTTGGCGTTGGCTATTTAGGGGTATTTCAAAATCTATTGTTTTTGTTTAATAAAATAGAACCCGATATAATTTTTGATATCGAAGCTGAAACTCATTAAGATCTCACTGATAGGAATTAAAATATTGAAACACGAACAACGTGTATATTTTTGAAACACGTAATATATTTCACTTTTTATATCAGCAATCTAACCCAAAAAAGATCATCTGCAAAATAAAATACGATGCGTAGAATGTTAAGAGGACAGGTAGTCAAAGAAAACAAGGGACACCGATATGACCCCAAAAAATCTTCAATCCAGCAAAAGGTGCCTAAAGATAAGCCCGTGAAAAAGAGCCAACCTATCGGTCACGGTGTAAACTATATAATATAATATATCTCTTTGCTTTCGTTGCCCGCCCGAATAGGGACCTCAACGTCAAATCCTGGAGAGTCTTTTTTTAAAGAGAACAAAAGGAAGTGTAGCAAGCTAGTCATAGCAGCGGACTAGGTCTCAGCCACCAAATAAACTGACAGAGACGGCAACATTAGCATCCGGTTTGCGTAGGTTAAGTTCTGTTAAAAAGTTAAGCGACAAGTATGGAGGATAGTGGGACTTATGTGGAGGCAACACCAGGTTCTAGCGGTTACCAGTATTAGGCTCAGCCTACTTCACAGACGATGAGGACCAGGTCCTAACTAACAATATCAAGGGAGTCGTAGGTCACCGCAAAAACGAGAACAAAATGCTGATAATTGGCTGTGATGTCAATGGTCATCACACAGCATGAGAGAGTAATGACGTCAACGCTAGAGGTGAATCACTCTAGAATTTCTCTTTACCAGAAATTCAACTATATCAAATAAGGGAAGACGTCAACGTTGCTGACAGTTAACAGACCAGACGTAGCAGACCTCACGTTAGTGTTAAACAGTGTAATACATTATGTGAAGAAATGGAAAGTCCTAACAGGAGCTTCGTTCTCTAGTCACAGGCACTAAACTTCGAACTAGGGCAAGATATCGTAAAACGGGTAAAATACAGGCAACAAAATTGCACGGACTGGGAGGGCTGTTAAAATAGCCTTCGTGGCCTGCACCCGAGTTTCACCACGCTGATGGAATTAGAGAACACTGTGGGCAAAGTTTACAGAATAATCCTCGTATTATATAACGATAGCTGCCCTGAGAAAACCAGTGCTCCCAGAACAAAGGTATGCCACGTGGAATAGGGAGTTCGCAAAAATCAGAGGCCAAACCGAGCCAAAATTACATCAAACTGGGAGGCCTATAAAAAAATCTCAAGACACAACAAAGAGCTAAGAAAATTCAAAAAAAAAAAACTTGGAGTGAACTCTGCAGAAGTCTCAATAGCATCAAAGCGAATACCAGAATACGGAAAGCTCTGTCCTGGGGCCACCAAGCATATATGATTACTTATAGCTCCATATGGAGGGATGACGACCACCTTTAGGTATGTACTAGAAGTATACAATTAGGAGCACCGGTCAGACTGAGGGAGAAGAGAAAGGCCCCGATCGGACATGCTACTCACCTCTGATCAAACAAATCATCATGTATGAAAAGGTACTTCAGACCCTTTTAGTCACCAGAACCAAACGGAACCTACCCAGCTCTATTACAAAGAGCAACGAGGAAATTAAAAACCATTCTGGTACATACATATATAAGAGCGAGCTTGGAATTCAGCTACATACGAAAATTGTGGAGACTGACGTGGATTTTGTTCATCCCCAAGGGCGACAACAAACTGAAATTCATATAGCCTCAGGTCTTTCATTTTGAAGACCACGAAGAAGCTGATTGACCTATACATAAGGAGTGATCTTCTGGTAAAGATGCCACTTCAAAAATTTCAATTGGCCTACCAAAAGGGCAAACCAACTATAGCAGCTACACATTAGTTGGTACAAATAATAGAGAAAGTATTGGATGGCAAGGAAATCGTACTCTATGCCTTCATGGACAGAGAAGGAGCCTTTGACAGTGCCAGACAAGACTCGCTGTACCACGCTGTCCAGAGGAAGGATGCCCCTCAAGAAATAGCAAAATAAGCCAGGAAATTACTAAGGTATTGAGGTTTATTTACGGAGCGACAGAAGGCAGATACTAGAAAGGGATGTCCACAGGGAGGCGTATTATCTCCCAGCTATGATTCCTACTAGTTGATGATCCTGTCCTGTACCCCAATAGTAAGAACCCGACTGCTATCCATTTACCATCAGAAGACTAGCATATAGTACCATTCATAAAAAATTTAAAAAGCGAGAGAGGAGCTCTTAAAATTAAGGACACAGTCGTTTGTCTTTGTATGTTTGTTTGGATTAGTATGCAGTTTGTCTTAGTTTGCAAATAAATGATGAGATATATCACCCTATATGAAGCTACAGTGTGGTGGAAGAAAACCACACAAAAAACTGCCCTTAATAGGCTCTACGAGCTTCAAAGGATGACCTGCCTGATGATGGCAGGAGCAATGAGCTCCACCCAAACGGCGGTAATGGAAGCCTTTCTAAACTTAGAACCGCTACACCTTTAATTCAGGAGGAAGGAGCAATTTAGGCCATTAGCCTACGACAGACCTACAGGAACAAATCATTAAACCTAAAAGGTTACCTTAGAATTCTGGAAGGCATCAGAAAATGTTGACCTTCAGAGATAAAATAAAGATCAAAGCAGCTTTCGTGAAGAGGTTCAAGATCATAATTCTACCCGCCCTCTCTCGTACAAAGAAGGAGAAATGTGCTATAACGATGGTTCAAAGATGAATTGTGGAGTAGAGCTCCATTTTCAAGGGTCCCAGTGCGCAATGCATATCCCTTTCCTGAAGTATGTCACCATCTGTCAAGTAGAACTATCTGCCATACTTAGAGTCATATATATATATATATATATATATATATATATATATATATATATATATATATATATATATATATATATATATATATATATATATATATATATATATATATATATATATATATATATTATATATATAATAAAGATAAGGAACCCTAAAAGGGTTAGGATTAAGATTCTATCGGATAGTTAGCGGTTCTCAAGGCTATCAATCGTGATCACATAATTCCAGCTATACTCTTAGAGATGAGGTAGGTCCTAATTAAAATAGAGCACATAACAGCCTCGAGTCGATATGGATCTCCAGCCATGAGGCACTAAGGAAACGAAGAAGTTGGTACCAAAGCCAAAAAAGTCGCAAGAATGCTCTTCACTGGTCCTACTCCGGGTTGGGGTAGGCAGCCACGGAGAAGGAAATTAAAAAATGGAATCAGAAAAGAATCGAAAGCTACTAGTTTAATCTTAAGGGTTTGGATTCGATAACATACATTGGGTTCGATAACGAAATGGCAAAAGAAGCAGCGACTCTCCACAAAAGTGGCGTAGGAATCCTATGTGGAGCATTATTCCGTGCAAAAAGTACCTTCACAAAATATGTAAGGACCGAGGTATAACAAATGTCCGGCCAAAGAACACATCCACATTCATAAGAAGCCTGGATATACCGCGCATAACGCAGGCCCACGGCCCGTTCTTAACGAGCCCCTCTGAGTTTCAACGTTCCTAGACCGGAGGTTAACAAGGTGCAAACGTTAATCTTGTATTCAAAACTTGCTGGGGTTCGATACTTAAATTTGTCACCGAGTACGGGTTCATTTGTAGTTGCTCCTAAATGCTTATGAGGAACCCCTTAGGACCATCACTAATCTGGCTATAAAGCCCTACTTTATTATGACTCCACTCTTGTGTCATCTTTCTTTCTTTAATATTTTGAGCATCTAATTCTGTCCAAACGCAATACCTACACTCATAACAAGAAATCCAACCTCTCTTGCACTTTCGCTGCGCAGTTCTTTTAACTTTCCCCGCTGTAATTTTCCTCGTAAAGTCCATTAAGTATAGACAGCCTAAGTCTTTATTTTCTATCTTAACAATTTAAGCGGTCGATCTACTTAACGTGCGTGCCACCAATAAAATTCTACGTTGATGTTGCAGTAGTTGCAGAAAAAAAAAACGAAAACTTGTAAATCTTAAAAACCACTCCGCGCAACACATCATGAATATCTAGGTCGTCAGCATCAACACGCTAAACACCGTAATTATCGGCTAGATACAGCGCAAATGAATACAATACAAATACTGTTTTACCGAGGGTTTTTACGCAAGGTTGTAGCTAAATACCATTACGAATAATCATCATCCTCACCAGTAGGCTCCGACCATGGACGATGAAAGAAAAATTTGCAATGTTTTTTTTTGCAGCACCACTAGCAGCAATATTTTGATACGCTACTTCTTGAAGATTTTTCCACAGTTGTGCAGAAGATGAGAGTGAAATATTTAGACTCTGGCAGACACATTCAAATTACGCGTGTTGATACTATTTGTGCAACCAGCACTAAACTCGGTGCTTTTTAGCATTTAATTTTCGTATTTGAGAAATTGACCGTTATTTCAGTTTGATCACTTTCGTCGGCGATGTGGTAAGCGAGTGTGGATTGAACGGAATCAATATATTTTCGATTATAGTCGAATCCATTCGAAAGTGATTTGTTTTTCTTCCAAAAATCAAAACGGTCCAAACGGAAGATTAATTGTTGCGTATCGTTAGCATCGGTTATTAATTTGAAATTTCGCGAAATGATTAGTTTTCTTCTCGAATACTTTCACTATCGGCAAAAGCCGTGGAGTTGAAATTCAAGCCAACTTAATGGGAAAAGAATATTCCTGTACTGAAATTCAATTTAAAATCGGTGTATTGCTCCTTAAATTTGTTGTTAAAGATGGCGGCAAGATATTATACCACTTCAACATGACACGAATTAAAACAACAAACAAGTTTCAAAGTCAATTACTGAACAAACCAGTTTCAAAATAACAATACATTCCGTGGAAATGATTATTTGTACTTTTAAATTGCTGCTAATCAAGAAACATGCCGTCGTTTACATGAACAACAAATAAACCACTTGTATATATAATGCAGTTAGTCATACAAGCGATTATCTCACCACCACAAAAACCACATTCATTCAGTTCTTAATGTGAAAATAAAATTTCACAATACCGAATATGAATTTCTGTTAATTAAACATAGCGCTTAATTGCCACCTTAGGATATGAGTGAATGTTTACTTAAACACGGTTGATAATATTCGTTTGTTTATGAATATCAATGTAGATAAGAGATAAAAATATTTTTGACTTGAAATTTCGAGGAAATAACATTATCGACAGGTGTTTGGAAATTGAGTTAAATAAAATATTACTGGAATAATATATTTTTTTGGATGTTGTAGATGGCAAAAGAAAATCTTCAAAAGATACTCGGGTCACCAAATCATGGTTTATGTAATATTTTTACTTAAAAAAATTCGATCTACAGGCCACGAGGGTTCGGCTCGGAATCCGCTTTCGCATTACTTCAACCCGGTCGTGCTTTTTTTACCTATCGGTGCCTACTTGCTTCAGAATTTATCATAGTTTGTAGGTCGGTAAGTTTGTAGGTCCTCTTGCTTTGTGCGCAGTATTTTCTCAACATAATGTTGAGACTGTGGGACAGTAATCTTTGTTACGCAGTATCGTTTCCGCAGTCGACTCTAGCGTGTAAACTCGAGGCTGCCTACCAATTGTGGACTCGAGGCTGCTCCTCAAACTTGCGAGCCGACTGTATGTAAAGAATGTAAGGTAAGCATCATCGTGCTCATTCATACAGTGCTGACAGTACGGTGTACGCACCTTACCAATCTGTTAAGATACTTTCTAAGGTAACTAAACCCCGTTAAAAATTGGAACGGGTAAAAGTTAACCTCTCCGTGAACACGGCTGACCCAAATGCCCAGAAGACCTATCAATCTCGCCGTCCAGTCACCTTTGTTGTTTGCACTCCAACGTTGTTGTAGTGTTCGCGAACGTGCGTGCGCTAGAGCCCATGTTCTGTTCGGCTCAGAGCGTGTGAGATATTCTTCTTTGTGCTATCGCGCAAGCAGATCTATTGGGATTAGTGCCGATACTACCAGCACGGTATTCTTCGACACTGTACGGTAGCTACTGGCGATATACAGGGCACCTCTACGCTGGCAATATGCGCTCGAAATCACTTCGTTGGCTTGCGTGAAGCAAGATGAAGTTGGTTGTACCCATCAGCAGCCTCCGTCTTATTTCGCCATCAACCTCCCCACCGAGCCGACGGCTCTCAGAGCCTTGTCACATCTTACGGATGTGGTCCTTATTGTTCAGTGACTCCCAGATACCTTACTGGTCTGAACCTGATCTGAACCACTGTCATCGAAATGACAACGGAGGATGTGTCAGCATGACGATCTCTGTCTTCGATAGTGCCAGCTTCATGCTATGGTCGGCCATCCACTATTCCATCCTTCTCATGACTTGATTAAGTCTGAATTGGCAAACTCGGCAGTTCTAGAGGTGATTACTTTTGCCACTTTGTCAACCTAACCCACGAGAACACATCTGTTGGTATTTCCAGCCGCAGCAGTCCATCGTAAACGATATTCCAGAGGCTAGGTCCGAGGGTAGACCTCTGTGCTGCCCCTGAGGTGACAAGGCTCCTCGGAACACCTTCGTCGATATCGAACAACAGCGATCGGTTCCTTAGATAGTCCCGCATCATGACCAACAGGTAATCAGGAATGCGGTAGCTATGCTTGAGTAAACAGAGCACACATGTCCACCTCGCCGATTAGAAGGAATTTTCGACATCTAGCGTCACCAGCAGAACAACCGGCCGGGCGCTGTGGCATGCCTTCCTCGCTTATGCTACCGCCCCAATCACTGCTGAGATGGTATCAACAGCTGATAGCCCCTTTCCGAAAGCCATGCTGACAGCTGCCGTGGCTTCAGCAACCGCTCGAGGAGCTTCCGCGCCGTGTCTAGTGTGCGAAGCGGACAGTACGCGGACGGATTGTCCCAATCTCCCTTTGCTTATCGATGAGCGCCAATCGAACAACCTTCCATCGCGATGGAAAGACACCCGTCGCTAAACATGTATTATATAAATCCAGTAGAAGTCGCGGTTGACACTCCACTTCAACTTTAAGTGCTTCGACTGGCACTCCATTAAAGCACGGGGCCTTCCTATTTTTCATCCCAGACACCGCGGCGATCAGCTCCTCTTTTGTAAATAGAGGAACATCCCCCCATTACTAATAATGCTACGCCGGAAACAGCGAGCCGACGATACGTTCTAGGGCTGCAACGTCACTGGAATAGAGATGTTCATGTAAAAAATATATCGATATAATATATCGATATTTATTATATTAATAATGTGCGATATATCGAAATGTAAAAATCGAAATATTCGATGTATCGAAACCGAATCGAAAGTAATATATTGGATAATTTAGTTTCATTATTGAATTAGGTCTTCGGTTGGTTTGGTTGAGTTGTATTACTCGGGTGGATATTGTTTCTATGCATATTTTTCTCGCGAATATCCACCACAATAAAATGTATATGCTCGTTTCGATAAATTATCTGATTATTCCAAAGAATAAGCACATAGATGATAGAATTTCTAAAAAAATTACGAAAAGTACGGCAAAATCTGGAGTTTACTACAACTACTGGATAAAAAAAGCAGAAAATATCCTTGGGATAAATTCCACATTCTTTAATTAAGCAATATTCATCCAAATAGAATAAATGAAAAATACTATTAGTTAAATTTAAAAGTTGCCTCGACCTCAGGTTCGAAACAAAGAGAACAACTATCATTACTTTGACTTCTCTTCGCGGCGTTTAAATTTCGCTTCTGAAAATGAAGATTTTTATTTTATGATGAACTGGCTCATGTCAAATTATAAGCGAAAGGGGAATAAAGAAAGTAAATAGATTTTATGATATAGCAAAATATTATAAAGGAAAATTTCAAATATGCAGATATGACGTTATCCTTGTCCTGAAAGATAATGTTATATCTACTGTTTTGCAATATCTTTACATGTGAAAAATTGCATTTATTCTTAAACTCATAATGAATATATTCATTTCTGAGCTTACGTTTCCTAACTCCCCAACAACATTAAAAATTGACCATATAATGCAAAAACCTAAGCCTAAAATAGCGCAATTTATAAGGAAAAATAACAATTCATTAACATCAAATAATTAAAAGAAGAAGTATAACACAAATCAATTATATAACGGTTTGCTTCTTTTCGTTCTCTTCTCTTGCAGGCTAAAGCGATGCATCGCAGTTCAGCGATTTCATCGTCCTACCAGTAAGCCTGCCTCCTTCCACGGAAGAGTTGCCGTCGGGGCATTGAAGCATCGCATGCTCTGCGAATCAGACCCATAGTGCTAGAGACAGTAGCTTCGAATGCTTCACGAGCCACTGGGGCTCTAATGGGTGAAGCTTCTTCCTCCAGGCTCAGGTTAATCGACGTCACTATCTCACTTCTGTTTAGCCTGACTGCGTTCCAACCGAACGTTTTCCAAAATGAGTGGTGTTGCCTGTGTCTGCTCCCAACGATGTAGATGGTGATATAATTATGGTCACTACCTGTATAGTCGTCCATCATCGTCCAATCACTCACGAGTCCAGTCCTTCCGAAGCCATGGTGATACCGGGAATAGATTCGCCAACGCTGGGTGTTCGGTATGTTGGCGTAAAGCCCGTGTTTAGCACCAACAAGTTCAATCTCGACACGATCTGTACAATACGTGGCCCTCGAGTGTTTTCGGTGGGCATACACCACTCTAAAGTCTTAACATTGAAGTCGCCCCCTACTTTAACAAGGCCATCGATGTTACGGAGAGTGTCCTCCAGTGAACTGAGCTTATCTCCGAATTTCTGCATTGAGTTATTTGGCGAAAAGTAACAGCTCACCCGTACCCTGTGGTGCTCGAAAACCAAGTAGGCGAGTTCCTCCTCCTGTAAGGCTCACTGATCAGGACGATCTGACCTTCTTTCGCAGACGAACTGCGTGAGAAGCTCATCAGCTGCTCTGCAATGCTGCAGGTTTCCAATAGACCTCTTTAAAAAAAACAGCTCATCATTTTTGTTTAGCTCATAACAAAATTTGGTAGAGCTTAATCTGTAGAGAGTCCCATTTTACCTTGTCAATCTTCGATACCACTGATAACAACACTTTTTAAAAATGTGCATTTTGGAAGAGGAAAAGGAACAAAAAAAAAGCTCTGTTTCACCCTACTTTCCCCTACGTTATCACAAAGCTGCATAGAAGCTGCAAGAATGGATTCTCAGGTGATTCGCGAATAGGTTTTAATAGGTTTTTAAGGGTTGTGAACAATCAATAAATAAAGTTAGCCTTTTTGTTAGTTTGAATATTCCATTTCAGTTTATAAGTTCTTGACAAATCCAAAGTACGACTTTTAATTATGCGTCTATCAGTTTAAATCGGAATTTGAAAAGACGGAAGTGAAATGGAAATACCAATCAACCAGGCTGCCCTCTTCCACTTCACTCCTGCCTTCTAAAATTCCGGTTTAAACTGGTGGATGCATGGACGCATTTGTAAACAGGGCCTTTAGGTTAGATGGGAAAGAACTAGCGAATTGGTTTATGTTGTCATATAGCACGAATAGTTCCTGCCCCTTCGATAGTTGGGCTAGATATAGCTGAAAATTATGACACATTTAGTCTAGGTACCTAGAATTAGATAAAACAGCCTTTAGCTTCCTGTAAAAGCAATTCAAAGAGAACATAATTTATTAATATAAATCATTTAAATAAATTTGAATCACGATTACCTGTTGTTCAAAAGTAGTTGCTTCAGCTGATTGGTACATGTTTTTATAATAAAACAAGTATCGAATATAATAATCCTATAAAAAATACGGTTAGTATTATCATAAATTTTCCGTTCAAAGCTCCTTGAACTAGTAAATTGACCAGAAATCAAAACAAAAGATCCTCCATATCCAAACTATAGTGAAAACATCACCGCATATAGGTCCCTTACAATCTTCAATCACATTCCTTGCCCATACCTTCTTCTCCTTCTATAATTTCCTCTTAATTTTAATTATTCGCCGATTCTTTCTTGTTTCTCGAACCATGAAAAATTTCATGCTTTGCTGAGCCTTTCTAGCTCGTTGAAAGGTCACTAAACCGGGTGTTCTCACACACACACACACACAGTCCATGCATGAAGGATTTTACTGGATTTCTTCAACAAAAAAGCATTTTCCACTTCCATCTTCACATATTTCCTTATCCACAACATGCACATTGGTATACTTGGCCGAACGAAATGAAAAACAATTCATCGTCTTCATAGAATGTCGGTGCTGCAGCTGGTGAGAATTCAAGCTTAACCTAAATTTTGTAAAGTGATACTTGTACCATTATTATTTCCTCATTCTTCAGCATCGTGTCGTTGCTTTAGTTTTGTAGGAGGTGGCCATGAGAAAATAGAATTGGAAGGCTCCAGCAATAGTCTCGAAAGTAGTCACTAAATGAAATCATAAAGCCTGCGAACAGCAGGAGATCGAGTAGTAGTGGGAAAGTGGGAAGCAGTGGGAAAGAAAAGTGAATGAAAATAACAAGTGCTTTTTTTCACTTAAATTCTTCATTTTTCTCATACACGGGACACATACCTTTTAGTTAATTTTATCAACCAACCTACCGACAACAACGACATTCCTTTCCATTCGTTGGCTTCAACAAATTTTGTTCCCAGTACCCCTCCGACTGTTGATGAAGACGATGAGAGGGTAAAGTTCTGTCAGCCAGAAAGAATAAGGATAGGATTTCAGGAGGATGCGAATAATAGATATATATATATATATATCTGAAAGTCTCTATAGTAGAAGAAAACAGAAAAAGATGAGAGAGGAAGAATGAAAGAGCCCGGCCAAGCCAGGGTGAAACGTGTGGCAAATGAATGTGGCTTTTTTCTTGAATACAGCGCCACACACGACACGACAACCCATGGACGCCAACCAGGCTGGTGAGGTGATAAAGCCAACTGTTGCTTAATCCCGGAGTGCTTAAAACATCTCTCGCAACAGATAAACACGAGACAAATTTGACCTCGTTGATATTAATCTTTCGAGTTTTTTTCTGTATTAAACTGAGGGTAGTTTTATTAAAGTGTGATAGAAAATCTGAGATATAAATGAAGGAGCATTAAATTGCAATTTTTTCCAACATCGAATATTTTCTGGCGAATTGAATAATTTCGTAGACTTAATTAAATAGCATATCAGGAAAAATAAACCAAACACGCAAATAGATATCCGATATCAGTTCACACTTCAACATGAAATCAGTTACGGCAATTTCAATTGCAACGGAACGAAACAGCATTTAGCACTTGACGATAACAAACACGTATCGCTTGAGTAATTTCGGAAAACATTAAATTTTTTTATCGGAAATCAGAAATAATGTGTAACAATAATAAATAAATATAAAAATAAAATAAAATAAAATAAAATAAAATAAAAATAAAAATAAAATAAAAATTATGCATTTTGCTACTACTAAAGAGCCTGAGTAGCCTAGAGAGTAGAGCACTGGCTTCTTGCGTGTGGGGTCCCTGGTTCGAATCCAGTTTCGGACGAGGGTCCGCGCACCAAGCTTTGAGTTCACCTAGCTCTGATTAGGTACCTGATTTAAATCAGGGGTAAAGTGAGTCGTGGAACTAATCACTCCACACTCGTATCCACAATGATTAAATAAATTGTAATGAAGCTCTCTACCAGCTTCAACCCCTAGACCCGTACAAGGGTTGTCGTGGGATTGCTTTTACTACTAAAATTTCATACTGCGTGTAGTACGTGTATAAAGAAAAATTCAGTTTTAAAAAATGAAAAATATTGAGAATAACAATATGCTTTTCTTTTCTTCTTCTATTTTTCTTGCAAAGTATAACCATCGCTCTTGAATATCTTCTAGAATTTTCGCTGTTAGGTATCGTCTGGATTTAATTGCACCACTTGAACATAGTCCCATCACTTAAATCCATATCAAACATATGTACTTAATGCCTGTTAAATTCAACAGCGAAGTTCGAAAATTCAAGGACTAAGGGCCTGAAAAATGATGGACTAGCTACTCAAGTCTAGAGAACTCACACCAATTTCTCTACTAGATAGTATACATATATAACTTCAGCTGAATTCAATAGCCCACAATATACTCCACATTTATGCCTTGTTTACACCAGAGGAACACTCGATTTGCCTTCAAAGAAATTTAATTTCCCAACATGGAGGGCGAACATGTAAAGATGTGTAGCAATATGTTTAGTGTAAACTAGGCATTACATGTTCATGATTTTCTTAGCAGTTACTAAGAACGCTCGATTTTTTTTTGAAATGTTCATATCATGTTTCAGTTGCATCTATATATATTGTGCGTATCGTTCAATATCTTCATTTATTTTAAATCCCCTCCCTTAGGCGAGCTCATACGATAGACATGTGATTCTAATCTCATCCCGACATGATATGAAAAGTCTATTTTTAAATACAAATTTTTCTACTCGTATGTCTACTTTAAGTAGTTGGGGGGATTCACATACAATTTTTATTATGCCCTTGAAGGGAAAATTTGGAAGGGAGGCGTTGAAAAATATTTCAAAGATTTTACGTAGGTTGGAAGGTGAGATTACTTTCTGGACTAGATTTTAACTTTATGAAATCATGAAATTTTTTTTTTTTTTTTTTTTTTCCTCCATCCTTCCACTCTCTCCATCACTCAATCAGTATGCACGGTCCGTGTGCATCAACGTATTATCAAACATATCGTCCTAGTACTTCCCAGACAATTAAAAATTGGTATAAGGGAAGATACAATTGTTATTAATTTTAATCACATTTCATACCTTAAGCTATATGATTGTCCTCATTGACATGTGTCCAGAGAAAAGTCTACAAAAAACTCTGGTATCTCTTCATTAAGGATTGGTGTTTTTGATGTGAGATTTCAAGTGTACCTTGAACTCTATTATGTTTTTCGCTGATTTGACGCAGTTCGGCAATGAATTGTAATATGCGATAGCCTGCTGTATTGGATCCATCTTCAATCTATCTGTTCTTGGAGTTGTAAGAAATAAATTTCTAGCAGTTCTGGTTTCCCGGTTAGTTATCTCCAACACAGTGCGGGGGGTGTTAGGCCATTTCAAATTGTTTCTCAGGATGTTAAAAATCAGTTTTCCCCTTTCAAAATTAACTAGTTGTCGAATATTTAACAATCCTGTTCGAGTGTACACAGTAACTGTTGGTGTTAGAATCGGCATTCTAAACATAATTTTAATTCCTTTAGAAATAAGTCTGCCAATCAACTCAATGTTTTGCTTTGATGTCTGACTCCATAGAATACTTCCGTATGTGATTGTTGAAAGAATATAAGCATTAAACATCATTAACTTAGTTCTGGTTTCCAAGAACTCAAATTTTCTTAAGGCTGCGATCATTGGTTGATAAGGCAATCCCACTTTTTAATTTGATAAGGCAATCCCACTTTCTCGTTTTCTTGGACGTTTTCAAAGAGCAAATTAGATTCGACCATTTTTAGATGCATAGAATGAACAAGTTCAATTTAAGGAACAGAGGTTATCAGATTCCAGTTAGATGTAATAAAAAATATTTCTTATTCTTCAAGTTATTATTGTCTTCTTCTTTTTTATTTCAAATAAATTACACCTGGTCTACGCCATGTCTAGCTTTTTTTTCTTTTAAAAAAAGGGTTCCCATAAAAGAACTACAACTTAACCTTTGATTGATCCAAATGTACCTGCTAATAATATGACTCGTCGATCTATCCAAAGTCTTCATACGAAAGACATGTCTTTGTATTGAAGACTTAAAGACCGCCGATTCCAACATAGTTGCAGGTTCCAGTTCAGAACTCTGCCCCACTAACTGAGATGTTATCAAAAATCTAGATCTGGGAGTAAAAACACTGTAAAATTCATTTCGATATTTTTCATTGATCAGGAGAGAAAGCAGTTATAATTCATTACGGATTTTTTAAAATTTTTAGTGCAATGACATGCGATTAAGTTTTTCCCTCGCGGCTTTTTCCGCGCCAAAAAGAGCTCAAGTGATTAAGTTAGCTGCGACATACGTTCAGGTTAAAACCGAATCGGTTTCAGAGCCTGAAAGCAACCGTCGCAATCCCCGGTTCGGCAACGGCTGGCTCGACGTATTTGCGACCAAAAGAATTCAAAACTCATTGAATACAATGTAGTGCGACATACGATTAGGTTTTCCCGGAACGGTTTGTTAAAATTCGATTCATCCGAGTAGTAGCTGCATGGTACGCAATAAAAATAATTGAAGATAGTTTTTGGTTGCTAAAATGCTGGATGCAGAGAGATTGATTTTGTGGATATAGCAAGTGTCCACCGATTTATTTAATGGGTGAACTGAACATCTACGCTGCAATTGTTTTTCCTTTCTTGTTTGTTTTCAATCAAAGACAACATAACTATAAGTTCGAAATCACTCACATTTATAATTATTTTTGCTTTTTAAAAACTATCCAAACAACATTAATAATTTGCGACTGTATACTGCTCGAGAAAAACCTATTCGTATGTCGTGTCATCACGGCGGCAGCAAAAACCGGAGATGGTTTGCCATCCGAGAAAAACCTAATCGTATGCCGCTACACGAAACCTATAAGCCGGATATAGTTGCACTCTTCGGCAAATTATTTTATGCGGTCCTTCTCAATTGCGTTGTAGTTTTCGCGAACAGCCCTTTCAAAGTCGTGGTTTGCACAACCAGACCAGGTTAGAATCCTGCTGAGTTAGCTATTAAGTTGTACCTTGTTTGCATGCGTTCGGTGGTGACATCGTGTCTTTTTCGCATGATCAAGTGTATTTGCGTCAACCGTTGCCTTAGTTCGCTTGCGTACGCCGAAATCGTCTGTTGCTGCTCAGTTTGGTTGATAGACGGATTGTGTTTCCAAAGATAACTCTAGCTGGGGTTTCACCTGATGACGCGTGCTCTCCTCCCATGAAGGCCATCAGAAAAGGCGGAAGGTGACAGTTTTAGTTCCTTTGGCTCTCATCAACCACCACTTTGGCCAAACGCTTATTTATCGTATCGTTTAGTCGTTCAACCATCCTGCTAGTGGGTGAAGCAGAGTTGTTTTCGTTTTTCGTATTCTCAACAGTTAAGACATTTAACCGAAAATTTGCGGCTCAATATTGCGACCCTAGTCCGAATGCAGCTATACGCCATACTTACTGACCCAATGCAAAGCAATCTGTTAGGTTACTGTAGTTACCACCTGGTTTGGGATCGGTTACAATCTGGCCATTTACTGTAGTAGTCCGCCACCATTAGATACTATGGATTTCTCGACTCGGCTTCTAAAATTGATCCTGCAGTGTCCAAGCCTATTCTTTAGAACTGATAGACGCTTGCATCTATCTTCTAGCTCTTCGGTTTGGACCTTTCCTTTCGTGTCCAATCCTGTCCAATCCTTTATGTCATCTCGACCGGGTAGCCAACATAATTTTTCACGCATATTTCCTACCATATTGTTTACTCCCTGGTGACATCTTGACGTTCATTGGTCCATTTCTTTTAGTATTTCTTGATTCGGTTTTTGGGAAGAACAATTTATATCCTCCATGATGCACCGGCTGCCGTTTCCCATCTTTGCTTCAACTCTCTACTTTCGACCTGCAGAGAGTTCCATTAGACTATTTGATGAGTGCACCATACTTCGACATATCCAGCCTTTCATGGCATTCCGAACACTTCTTTCATATCAGCAATGGTCTCGAATTGCTTCCTGTGATCATGCTTTGGCGGTTTCAGTCATCATCAAACGAACATTAGCTCTTGGCTTCTTTTCGTCGAGAACGTGGCAATTGACAGGGGCTACAAGACTAAGAATCAGCGTTCCCCTGTATTCCTTTTTTCTGATACCTCATTTTGTAGTCAATCCTATCTATTCTATCGATTTTAGCAACCCGGTCGTCGGGATTTTAAAGTGAAGCAATCAGAACTAGAGATAGCTCGGCTAATTATGATTTGACTTTTGCTTTATCATCAATTTGTTGAGAGGGTAATGCTCCAATTCCGTTGTTGCTCGCATCGATGTCAACAACCAACATTTTCCTTTGCTTCGGATATGGCAGTATAAGTGCACAGCTCTCTTTTCATTGTCTCAAAGGCCGCCTGACATTGCTCACCCCACGCAAAGAGGCGTTTCTTCTCGGTCAGCTGGTGTAGTTATGTGGCTATTCTGCCGAAGTCCTTGTCGAGTCTACGATAATAGGTTGCCAAATCAAGAAAAATCCGTAGCTGATGTTTGTCATTTCGCACGGGCCAATTTCTAACAGCTTCTATCTCTTCAGGATCGGTTTTCGTATTTTACATCGGCTGCAAAGAGGGTGCGTTTTTCGGGACTTATTATAAAATTTTGTCCTTGAAACCTCGAAGAATACTTCTTAGTATTTGTTTGCCTTTTGCGTTATGCTCTTTTTCCTGCAACGATGATGTCCAGGTATACCAAGCATGTTTTCAGCTTAACTCTCGCAAGATCCAAAGTTGCTAGAGAATTGCAGTGTTCAAACGATATCGCTGCAGTTCGCCATAATCCAGTGCCAACAGAAAATGAAGACTTTACTATCCTTTTTGTCGATTCGCGTCTGTCAGATCTAACGTTGAAAACTACTTAGCGCCAAACCAGATGTACCTTATATTTTCGAAGCGGGCAGCTTGATGACATCATTGAGTTATCTATAGTCGACGCAAAAGTGAGTGCCCCCTTTTTTTTCCCAAGGTCGGTAGACAATGTTCGCGGACTAGCAGATGCCTTAATGACTCTCTGTTTTTCCACATCCCCAATTATTTCGCTTACTTTTTTTTTTTGCCAAAGACACGCGCCTTAATGCTTGTAGGACGGGCTTGATGTCCGGTGTAGCTATGAATTGAATCACAATTTTCGTTCTTCGCCTGTCTAAAATATGTCACTGATCAGTGATCATGTCGGGAGCTTGCTTAAAAAGCTGTGGTAGTAGCTGGTATAGGCTAGCTACAGCTAGCCCACGAGATTTGCATACCTATTGGTTTTTTTTTCGTTTGATCACATACCGTTTTCAAAGATGTCCCAATGGAAAAAAAACTGCCAGCTTCAAATAAAATCTTCTGTTTTGAAGCTTAAGACAGAGTCTGCTGTGTTGAAGACCGTGACTGGTACATAATCATCCTTGTTAGCTCTTACTAAAGTTCGCGCTAAAATCAGGATACACAGTGTCGGTTTCAGAGATTAACTAAGATCGGTGGTTCCCTGAATCATCATCAATTCTGGTCCATGTGACGTTCTCGGAGGACATCGGTACGCCAGTGTCAGCGCTTACTATTACTTTTGACTTAGTAGCCTAATCACTGGTGTCTTCCATAATAATTTCCACGTTTAACCATTTCAAGAATTGTTGGTCGAAAAATTCATTCATATAATGCAATTGTCCGTGATGTGAGCAACCAGAAACCGATGTTTGCACAATAAATTCTCTAATCGAATTTTGCAATTGATCTCTTCGTAGACGGATTTAGTTTCTCTCCTGGCAGTTCGTGAGAATTTTCAATTCCCGCACAGTGGATGGTTTTCACCAGGTCTAGTCGTAGTATCGAACTTGTTGAAGCAGTCTCAATAACTATAAAATAATTAGGATCGCTTCCAGGACATCGATGGCTATTTGGTTTCTGCATTAAAATGGTGGATCCAGGTTTCTTCCATGGCTACGAAACATGGTAAAAACTTCTTTTGACGAAAATGTCGACTCGTTTCTTCTTTTGGTCTTCGGCTAACATTGTCGGTACCCAACGCGCAGATACCTTCTTCGGATGGAATTCCTTGGCAACGATTCTTTGAATCCTCTGACCACCCTGTGACCTCAGCTATATGCCTGATTGTCACTCTTTGATCTGCCAAAACGAAATCTTCGACTTTTGTTCACGTTGTCTTCAGTGAGTGGCATGCATGGACGTCCTTCGCGGTGTTCATTTTCAGTGGATGTTCTTCCCAGTTTAAACTCCGTGGCCCAGCGTGCAACAGTAGAATCTCTTAAGGCAATATTCTGGTCTAAAGGCTCGATTTTTAGGTGATTTTACGGACGCAATAAAAAAAACCATAAACATTTCTGGTATATATTTTTCTTACCAGTCTTTTATTAACATTTCGAAAGTACAAAAATGTATTCAAAAAATAAAAAAAATAAAAATTGATGTAGATACAGGCCGGCGAAGTGAAGGCTCAAAAAAAAAATTTGTCTCTTGGTTGACATGATTCCAACCTTCCTGGTGGTCTGAAACATAAATTTTTGGTGAATTCTGTAAAAAGAAGAATGTAAAATTCGTTTGACGTAGGCGATTTGAAAAAACTTTTTTTTTTTTTTTTTCACAAAATGGCGTTGATGTAAAAAAAAAGAGTATTTTTGCCTTATTTTTTCAACTTTGGAAATTTTTAATAAATACTAGAAAATTTTTTTCCAAAAATCCCTACGTCACACGAAAATGAATAGTGTTAAGAGAGTTTCTGCGAAATTTCACGTAAATCGGTCCATTACAACTAAAGATATAATGTCAACCGTATCGCAAAAAGTAGTTCCAAGAAAAACGCGTTTAAAACTTGGAGTCTCGTTTCGCGCAGTTAGTTGCCGTGTCACAAAAGTAGCTGTAACTCCAAAAATAATTCGAATTTCCAAAAATCCCTTTAAAAGCTTATTCTTAAAGGTCCAAACTTTGAAAATATGCAAACAAAAAAAATCGATTTGATCAAATTTCAAGACCAGAATTACCCCCCTAATGTTAACATCAAGTCGCTGTCTATATTTTTGGTAGACATTTTTTTCAAACATAGGTACTTAGTGATAGGTCTAGTTTCGTATTTCTCCATTTTGATGGTCTCTCTTCGACGGTTCGTATTCAAATGAATGTACTTCCCTGAAATCGTGGCCCATTTATATGTTTTTACTTAGTGGGGATATGAGGTAGTAATTTTTTTAAATAATTATGCAAACTGGAAATAACCGATTATCACTACTTTTGGATCAACCCTCGTAAGTCGGCTTTCCCACAATGTACTATATTCAAAGTACTTCGAATATTCTATAGTACTTCGAATTTTCTATAGTAATTCGCATATTATCCCGTCGGTTAAGCGAACCTTTAATTTTACTTTACCACTTTGAGAAGTACTTTTTCATTTTTTAGCTTCTTTTTCATTTTTTCAAACCATTTTTTCACTTTCTTAGCTTCTTTAACTCACCCAAATCTAGCTCATTAATTTTATGACGCAATTTTTACACGAAAGGTTTGTTCAACTAAAGTTCACTATATTCACTAAAAACAATGTTAATTTGAGAAATGTTTACGTCTTTTTTATTGTCAATTACTTTACTGTCTTTCAATTTGATCTCACTGCATGACATTTACTTTTATATTTATGGATCGTCATATTTGTAAAGATCACCACTGTTTCTCAAAATTAACCGAGAACCAAACGAAGGCTAACTTAAACTGAATAAAACACTTTCAATCACATTTCCTCTTTCGTTGCTCCATGCTGACCTTTCTAATAGCAGTTCATTGTGCCGACATTAATTTGATAACAACAATAATCTTCGTCATAACAATAATACATTTCTTTGTCATAATTACGTTCTACTCACTAATACACAATAAAATCACGAAAAAAACAAAACGAGAGGAAAACACAAAAAGCTTTATCCACCCCCGAAGAATTCATTTACGATTCATCTACTCAATCTAAAATTCAATTACATGAAAACAATCATTAAAACAAAACGATTGCCGAAAATAAATTAGACACTGAAAGCAAGCTACATCAAATATGTATTATCGAAAAATCGATCATTCAGGTACATTACGGATCCAAACAAATAAGGCACGTGCCATATTTTCCAACTTTCTCTTGTTCCATCTTCAATCAATCCATGCCAATTAAGGGGCCATTACACTGTTCCAATTATCTCTGCCGCATGCGAACATGCTAGCTATAGCTATATCTACATAATCTGTCTGTCATGCATGTATCTTCTCACGAAAATCCTTCGTCCTGAGCTGTTCGCTTCATAAATCCTTCGTTGTTAATTACCGTTTTCAGTTCATTGTCATTGATATAAATCCCTTCTCCATTCACCGAAAATATCTACTACTACTGCCATTACTACTTGCTGTTTTCCCATCTATCGCAGTTGGCGAAACAACACCAAAAATGAAAATCCTCCCCTTGAACGTCTGCGTTTCCACAGTTACCCGTCAATTTAGTCAGCCCGGTGAAATACTGAAAGAGCTCCGTTATCAAGACTAGGGTATTAAACTATAATTATGCAATTAATATTTCACTGGAGAGCAGGCGGTAAGTAGTCTGGCGAAATTTCCTTCGTATCTACTAGTTAGCTATCGCTGAGCACGTAATAACCAGGCAACGGTAAAAGGCTTTCATTTTTGACAGCATCGGAGCCGGTGCTTGAATTTCAACAGCATGTATTTGTTTATGCCTTAAGCGAATCAACTCAATAATAAAGTAAACGAAAATAGAATTGAGGACAATAAGGGATTAGTTTTCACAACAAAACAATAGACGTTGATTCTTATTCAAACAGAATTGTAAAAATTTTCAACAGAGATCCCATAAAACAATGAGAAGATTACGGTGTGAGTCAAATCGGTGAAATTTCGACGACAACAAGCCACACAAGAGGATTTCGCGTTACGAAAAAATAGATACAATAAAAGATATTTGGCAAGGAGAAGATGATTTGATTGAGAAAAGAATTTAAACGCAAATAAGATATTTATATCCAGTGACATATAAGAAATTTGGTTGATGTGAATTAGTCAAAATGATTCGTATAATGCATGGTCCATAAAAAGATTTAAATGCGCAAAGATATTCGAAATTTGCATAGATACATATGATGAGTTTTTTTCGTGGCATTTAAATTAGCGACTGAACGAGATGCATTTTATTCGCTTGAACTGGTTCTTTTTATAGCTAAAATCTGCAGTAATAAACGATATGAATTATTTTAAGCTGATCAAAATAAGATTTCGAACGAGAGGTATAAAGTGCAATGTTATTTAGGTTCATTGTAAAAAAGAGAACCATATAGCGAAAAAAAAGAATCAAAAGCTTTGTATAGCAGATACATTTTAATTTTTGAATAGAATACTTAATTTGGTAATGTGATGTAATATATATATATATATAATATATATATATATATATATATATATATATATATATATATATATATATATATATATATATATATATATATATATATATATATATATATATATATATATATATATATATATATATATATATATATATATATATATATATATATAAAGTTTTTTTTATAGTAACTTTATTAACTGTTAACTTCGTACAAGAAGGTTCAGTTTGTTTTAGAATATTACATACTAGGATAAGTGATGTGCACCCTTCACAGTTGAAGACGTGTACATGTTGAACGCAAGCTACATTAAAACCGAGATTAGTTTTCTAGAGACCAAGTCAAGATTAGTTTTCTAGAGATACAATACACATTAGTTTTCTAGAGTTAGAAGATTTTTTAACCAAAGACAGTGACCAAACAAAGTTTGTTTGACGTTGGAGATGGAATATCTAATGGGTCAGTACCCTTCAATCGCTGGAATTTGCGATGGGCTAATATTCTTTTGGCTAACTTGTTTGGATGATGAGCAAGAGCTGCAATATATTTTTCACTCAGGTTCTTAATATCCTCTGCGATTTTCTCGGTATGCAGGTTCTTGTGGAGATAAGCGTTACGGAATTACCACGAGACTCCGATGATAGATCTAAGAATTTTTGATTGGGTCCTCTGAATGATATTGATGTTTGATGGGTGGGCTGCTCCTCAAAGTTGTAAGCTATAGGTCCAGATTGGCTTCAAGACAGACGTGTAGACGAGCACTTTAGAGTCAGGAGAGAGTTTTGACATTCTATAGAGCATCCATTTGAAATTATTGAACTTGAGCTTCAGTTGCTGATTTTTCGCTTCGATATGCCGTTTCCAGGTGAGCTTCCTGTCAAGCTGCATTCCAAGATACTTCACTTCGTTGCTTTGAGGTATTGGTACATTGTTTAAATATACTTGAGGACAGGTTAGTTTTAGCAATGTGAACGCAACGTGGACGCATTTGGTTTCGTTCATTTTGATTCCTTATTTATTTCAATAGCCATTCTTCAAGAAATGAGATTTGGGTTTGCATTGTTTGGGATGCCATAACTCGATCTGAATCAGTACATAGAGTAGCAACGTCATTCGCAAAAGTGGTTGCCACTCTTGTCTCTTATTGGGAGATCAGATGTGAAGATTGTGAAGAGTACAGGTTCCAAGATACTTCCTTGAGGTACACTAGCATGCGCTCGATATTTTGTGGTAGTATAGCTTTTGTATCTATCCTGGAATGTGCGGTCGGTTAGATAGTTGGAGAGTATTTAATGGAAGCTTTTCAAAAGCATTGATTTGATTTTGAAGATCAAACCTTCATGCCAAATTTTGTCGAAAGCTTGAGTTACGTCTAAAAAGACTGCTGAACAATACTTCTTATCTTCCAATGCTATTTTGATATCTAATGTGATTCGATGGATCTATTGGATGGTTCTGTGATATCTTCGAAACCCGAATTGGTGTTCGGGAATTTTCCTTGGAAGTGGGTTTCCCAGCAGGAATTTCTCGAAAACTTTGGAGACGCAGGACAAAAGTCTAATAGGTCTGTATGACTTCACTTGGGAAGAGTGTTCACCAGGCTTGAGGATCATTATGATCTCGTCTGTATTCCAAGCTTCAGGGAAATATCCAAAAATAACGTTGAAGAGACTAGACAGTGAAGAAAATACGATCAGTGTCAACTGTTTGAGCATAGCGTTAGTGATAAGATCAATACCCGGAGATTTTTTGCGGAGGTTTCCTGGATAATAATATTTTGCACCTCCTAAGCCAAAGTTTTGATTGATTGTGAGTCCTGAGCACTGATAATATGTGGAAAGTCGCATGTTGCTGTGGTGAAAGGTGTAAAAACCTGTTCTAGGTGACCTGCGAAGGCGCTGATTATTTCTGCGTCACTTCTGGCACATTGGCAGTTCTTAGTCAGGCTTCCCTGATGGTAGGCTTCTTAATTTTCTTGACCGCTTTTCACAGCGCTTAGTCGGCATTTTTGGTGGGAGCCAGGTTCTCTGAGAACGAGTGAAACTTTAGATGATTGTCCTTCGCAAGTGCGAGCCTGAGCTCCCTAGAAATTTTGTTGAGTCGTGCTTTAGTTTATCTTTGTAGTTGCCACTTTCTTCTTGTCTGTGTTTTTTCCTGTACTAGGATTGTGATTGATGAAGAGTAAAAATTTTTCCGAGCTGAGGAATGCAAATTAATTTTAGGTGTTGCTATGTCGAATGCCTCCAAGACATGCCCGTTAAAAAGGATAACCGCTGAATTTACTTCTTCTGGTGATTTGTGTGGTGCTCTTAGAAATAATGAGCTGATGAGGTATCGTCTGAATGGATTCCAGTCGGTTATACATATTCGAATATATACGATTACCGCATGCGAAGTGGGGTGCCATGTCGAGAGTAATGATGACAGGAGAGTGATCTGCGAAGTTAATAACGTCCGGGATTTTGTCAGTGTCCGACAATCAATATGTTGGCTAGCCAGTTAAAATATGTCTCAAGCCATTGGTTAGTAGTGTTTCGAAAAGTGCTTTGCCCCTAGGAGTAATAAGTCGAGACCCCCAAAACGTGTGTTTTGCGTTAAATTTAGTTTCGATTTAGTTACGATGAATTTAGTTTCTAACGATGAGAAAAAACTTTTGATATATTGTGATTCGGAGCGCAGTAGATGGACGAAATTGCAATTTCACTCGACTGCTCGTGTAAAAAAATTGCTACTGCTTCGCTAAGTTCTTCTAAACAATGATGGAGCAGATGTTTTTTTAATGAGTATTGCAGACCCGCCTCTAGCCTTGCCATCTGGGTATTTGGTGTTTTAGAAGATGTATCCTGTGATGTCAAAATTATTATTATTCTTTTCCCTGAGGTGGGTTTCCGATATAAGGAACACATCGATGCCGTGAGATGATATAAAGCAGACTATTTTTGCTTTATTTTGGATAATGCCATTCGCATTCCAGGGGGCGGTCCTAAATGTTGATGCGAAATTGGAGTAAAATGTTTTGGTTTTTTGAGCAGCTGTTGCATCATATTTCCCATCGTCGTCATTAGTCGATTCATATTATTAATAATAATGATAAATTTATTTCCATAATGCAAAATAAGTACAATAAAATAGTAAACAATAACGTAATTTCAGATAAAATTGCAGCTATGACTAAATAAACTAATTCACTAAATAGATAGTACATCCAATATTCAATCAATATTAGTTATGCACATGGATAGGTACCTCCTAGCTAATGCTGTGTTGAGGTCACCTTCTTATAATTTAAGGTGCTATAGTTGACAGGTGATCAAAATCTTACTCGATTTAAAAATTTTACTAGCTTCTATTTTACTAGCTTCTATAAAAAAAAGTATATCAAGCTTGTCCCACTACAGTACTCAGTACTCATGATTCAATGTATTGCATAGAGAATAGCCAAAATTTTAAATGTTTTAGAAATTTGATCTCGTTATCTATAGATGATATTGAGCTGGGCAGGGAGCTAAACAATTTTGGTGCGCAGAACTTGAAAGACCTTTTATAAGCTTCCAATCCAGGAAAAGGGACTGAAATTTGGTTTCTTGTTTGCAACCTACTCGAATAAACGTTAGCACTACCTCTCCTGTGGCCTCCTATAACATAAAAAACTCTCAACACACGATAAACAAATGAATTCCTTAGAGGCAATATCTTCAAGACAATAAAAATTGGAAAAGATCTTTCGTATCTGCTAACTGCCATTATTACTCTGACTATTTTTTTTGCAAGATGACAACAGATTTAATCGAAGAAAAAAAGTTTCCGCCCCAAAGTGCTAGGCCGTACTGCAATTTCGACTGAACTATAGCGTAATAGACAGAAAGAAATACAGAAATAGGACAGATGTATCTTAAGTAATAGAAAATTCTTAAACACGAATTCATATTATTTAAACCTGCAATGTGGTGCTTCCAGTTTAGATTTTCATCAACCGAGATTCCTAAGTGTTTTATTTTATCAACTTGATCTGTCTCAATTCAGTTTTCATGACAAATATCATTTTCTAAAAGACATCTTTTGCATTTGTAAAATAATCTGCCTATATCATATTGTCTATCTCTAAGTGAAAAACAAACAAACTTGGTTTTGATGCTCAAAGCCATTCTGTTTATAGTGAACCATAATTTGAGTTTATTCAAATCACTTTGCATTTGGGACCTCAAAGTTGTTAAATTTTCTGCCGAATAACATAAAGTGGTATCATCTGTGAAACTTGTAAGAGAGCCAGCAAGTTGGCCTGAGCAGAGATTATTAATGTAAGGTTAGGTTAGGTTAGTAAAGAGGGCTGCCGGGAAACGCGGCTTGCATTAGGCCACCAGTTTGGGCCCATTTGCCACCCTCCGCTGGCTTGTTAGAGCTGCCAAGTGACCGCTTCGCCAAACTGGATCAGCTGACTCAGCGTGACGGTACCAGCCACCTCTGCTAACCCTTGAAAGTGGTATGCACCAAAAATTTTGAGGCGTTTATTATTTAGGGCCGGACAATCGCAGAGAGTATGCTCGATGGTGTCCTCTTCCATCTCGCACCTCTTGCATAAACTGCTGGATGTCAGTCCCATTTTCTTCGCATGAGATGCGGTCAGGCAGTGCCCTGTGAGCAAGCCGACCGTGGTTCTCAAGCAGTTCCTGCTGAGCTTGAGCAGTTTCCTGCTTTTGCTTGGATCAGGTGATGGCCATAATGTCCTGGCCACCCTGCAGTCCAGCCTGTTTTCCCATTCGGACTTTAGTTTGGCCCATATGGCGGCATCAAGTTTGTTTGTGGCGTCCGCGATTGACCGAGGTACAGTGATGCAGGGGCAGTTGCTAGTTCCCGAACCTTTCCTCGCCAATTCATCAGCTTTTTCGTTGCCTATGACTCCACTATGCCCTGGCACCCACATAATCCGGATAGGAATATGCCTTGCCTTTTCATTGAGAGCCACTCTGCAAGCGTTAACAGTTTTTGAAGAACATCTGTAAGACGCAAGAGCGAGAATGGCTGCCCTACTGTCGACGCAAATGGCCATTGGTCTGGTTGATATTCCACTAATGGACTCAACTGCCATGCGTATAGCATGTAATTCAGACTGAAAGACGGTAGCATGGTCCGACAGTCTACACCACAGGTTAAGGCTCAAATCCGTAGAAAATACGCCCGAGCCAACTCCTGTGTCCGTCTTTGACCCGTCCGTGTAAATCCAGGCGCCCCTATCGGTGGTAGCTTCCTTTTTCTTCCAGTCTGTTCTTGTGGGTATCTTGACCTGGAAATTCCTGCCAAGATGTATTATTTTGCTCATGTGGTCCGTGTCTTCTGCAACGAGTCCAAATCTTTTGCGGCATTCTATAAGAATACCGCTGTGACCCCACTGATCTGAATCGTTCCACATGCCAGAACTTTTAGCGCGTATCGCCGCTAAGCTTGCGCTTCTAAAGATGAATCGATCTAGGGGCATGAGTCCCAAAATCATTTCCAACCCAGCCGTTGGGGCGGTTCTTAAAGCGCCCGTAATACATATGCAAACTAATCTTTGCAGTGTTGTTAGCTCTTTGATATTAGTTTTACTCTCCGCTGCTTTCCACCACACGACCGCTCCATACACCAAAATCGGCCTGACTACACATGTGAATATGTAATAGGCCGCCCTAGGTTTAAGACCCCAGGTATTGGAGTAGGCGGACCGGCAAGCGAAAAGTGCTGCGCGGGCCTTACCAATTCTGTGCTTCACGTTAGCCCCCCAGTTCAGTTTCCTGTCTAGTATAAGGCCCAAATATTTAACACTATCAGCAAGCTCCAATGTTATTCCGTTGAGGTTTGGCGTGGCAATAGCCGGTACCCTGTGTTTCCTTGTGAAGAGCATAAGTTCGGTTTTTGTCGGGTTTGCCCTAAGACCGACTTTTCTGGCCCAGATTTGAATATGGTCCAGCGCCGATTGCATAAGGTCCGACAAAGTTTGTGGGAACGCACCCCTCACAAGTACCACAATGTCATCGGCATACGCCACTACCTCAAAGCCACTGGCCCTTAACTTCTCCAGTATTTCGTTGACTGTCAGGATCCAGAAAAGGGGAGGTATAATCCCTCCTTGTGGTGTTCCGGTACCGACTGTTCTTTCCGCCTTGGCCTCCAAAAAGGTAGCCTCAATTCGCCTGCTCTTGAGCAAGTCAGATGCCCAGGTCGCCAGGGTTTTATCCACTCCATATCGAGCCAAGGCATTAATGATACTCGCGACAGTGACATTATTGAAGGCCCCCTCAATGTCTAAGAAGGCTGCCAACGTGAATTCCTTCTGCCGTAAGGATTTTTCTATTGTACCGACAACTTTGTGTAATGCCGTATCTACTGATCTGCCCGCTAGATACGCGTGTTGATCAACACAGAGTCTCGCGACATCAATCGAGCTTTTGATATGCAGATCAACAAGCCTCTCTAGTGTTTTGAGCAGAAACGATGTTAAGCTGATTGGTCTAAAGTCCTTGACGTAATGATGATTCACCCTACCAGGTTTCGGAATGAAGACCACTCTAGCTTTTGTCCATTGCTCGGGTACTACCCCGAGGCGGAGTTATTAATGTAAACTAAGAAGAGAATAGGCCCTAGTACAGATCGCTGAGGGACACCATATGAAATGGGCAAACATGAACTTGTAGAATCTAAGATACGGACACATTGGTATCTCCCAGTTAGGTATGACCGAAACCAGTTTAGAGATATGCCTCTTATACCAGCATCGTATAAACGATTCAACAGAATATTATGGTCAATCGAGTCGAAGGCTTTAGCTATGTCAACGAAAATTGCACAGACGAATCTATTATTGTTCAAACCTTCAAACACATTCGAAAAGAGGCTTAACAGAGCATCTTCAGTAGATCTTTTCTCAATAATTCCAAATTGGTTACTGCAGAAGAAGTTAGAATTGATTAAAAAATTTATTATTTGGCTTTTCATGATTTTTTCAATAGCTTTTGAAAACGTTCGTAATAGACAAATCGGCCTATAGTTATTGTGGTCTGTACGAAAACCTTTCTTAAAAAGAGGGATCACTACTGCAGTTTTTAGAATCTCCGGAAATACTCCTTTTTCGAAGCTTAAATTTATTATGTGAGTGAGAACCGGTGAAACAATATCTTTTATTTGTTTTGGACAGTTGACCGTTATACCGTCAATACCAGGATCCTTGTGTTGTAATCTGCTCTGTGGATGTCGGTAAACAAAAAAAAAAAGAGTTTTCAACTGGCGGCCATGGAAACGTTTCAGAATATTCTCTATTCGTCTAAGGTCGAACATTCTTTTAGCAAGCATAGATTGATGTGGCCCACGAATATTACGTTTTTATCAGCTATCAATTGGAGGGAGCAATTGAGTTCACAAAGAAATTCCGATATAGGAATCGCGTGCCGCCTATACATGGCAAGAATAGTTATGGATACGCGACGCTCTGGGTTGGGCTCGGAGCAAATAGTAATCTATTGACTGCTAAATTCAGAGCCTGTTGAGCACTGTTTTGAGGTGGAATCATCTTTACCTTTAAAGATTGAAGTACTGGGCAGTCTATGTAGTTAGCAGAATGGCTGTTACCGCAGTTGCTACATTTCTTAATTGCAGGATCTTTTTTGTTCTTGTCGCAGGACTATGTAGCGTGAATTCCGCCACAAATAACACATACACTGGAGAGTGAACAATAGGTTTTAGTGTTATGTATGTGTATAATATGTATATGCCTCAAAATGTTCACTTCCTATTTCTCCACCCCTTGCCACACTGAAATCGAGCCAATGAACCCTTATCTTATCGCTTGTCCAAAAAACACAATCATTATACAGTCTCAACATCATTTCTATAATTGCAACCGCTATCAGCACCAGCAATCAATTATCATCATGATTAAGTACATTTACATTATTGTGTCGCGAAATTCCTTTGAAAATCAGAATACCTCAATTGCATTTAATTTACACGCTTTATAATTTTTGTCTACATTATTCGGTCCATATATAGTAAATACACTCTTTTTTCCATCCGATGTTTATTTTTCATTGCGCTTTCATCAAATAATTATTTAATTGTTGTTATTGTTATTCGTGTTAGTGTTCACAATACCGATCCCAATTGCTGATTCAATTCGAATAATCAAGCGTGTGGTCAGAGGAAAGGAGACATTGCCACCCGAACAACAAAGAGGTCAATCGACATGCTAAAAAATATTTAATAAATATCAATATGATTGGGTTGCGGTCGACGCGAGAACGGGGTCGAATTTAATCAACATTTTCTCTCTGAACGAAGTGTTCAGAGTGTTCTGTACTGTTATTGTTTATGTGTATCTGAGTGCACATTTATAGATACTATGCTTCAGAGCAACTGATAATAAAATGAAAAATTTATGGTTCTTGTCTGACTTTATTGATGTTTCGGCATTAAATTTTTCATTAATATAGACGTATACAGAAATCTATGTATATTAGTTTGTTGGTTCGGTTTGGCGAATCCCGCCGGAAGATATGATAACGTTGATGAAGCGGATATTAATTATTTATTGTTAAATAAAATGTCCTGTTTGAATTTATTAAATGTGGAAAATTTATGAATATGCAGAATGATTTGCTCGAGAGGTATTCGTGTAGAGGTGGAGTAAAAGGTGCTAGGTGGCAGTTAATTTAAAATATATGCAAGAGTAGTGGTTTTATAACCTCAGTTAGTTTAGAAGCGGTTGACTATCACAATACATAAACTATTTTAAGGGGTTAGTCCACTGTTAAACTGCTCCAAATGAACTTTTTTTTGAAACAGCTACCAAAGAAAAACTATTCAAGATATCGATTTGAAATTTTACACGCATCTTTATTAAAGTTAGGAGTTAACATTTTCATTGGAAAAAATTAGTAGAAAACAAAATGGCGGCCACCCCAATGGATCGCCGCAGCACCGCCGAAAAAAAAGGCAAATTGCGCCTCGTAAATTCCTGGACAAAATAAGCATCTGTGAACAAATTATCAAAAATATTTCATTAGTGTTGAGTATGAAGGACTGCACGGGCCTAAATTTAGAGCCCTAAAGCGATTTAAAAAAATGTGGTATACTTTTGAATCAAAAAAATGTTTAAAAAAAAATTTTTTAATCAAAAAAATGTTTCCCAGATCGTAAAAAAATTTTTTTTTGTTCTAAATTTAGGCCCGTGCAGTCCTTTATACTCAAAACTAATGAAATCTTTTTGATAATTTGTTCACAGACGCTTATTTTGTCCAGGAATTTACGAGGCGCAATTTGCTTTTTTTTTTCGGTGGTGCTGCGGCGATCCATTGGGGCGGCCGCCATTTTGTTTTCTAATAATTTTTTCTAATGAAAATGTTAGCTCCTAACTTTAATAAAGATGCGTGTAAAATTTCAAATCGATATCTTGAATAGTTTTTCTTTGGTAGCTGTTTCAAAAAAAAGTTCATTTGGAGCAGTTTAACAGTGGACTAACCCCTTAATAAAATCTTTTTTCCTCCAGACAATATATCCCCATTAACCCGTTTATCAATCATCACAAAACCAAAAAAAAACTTCTAAACGAAACATTCAATTTTCAACGAAATCCATCAAGTAGATTGTAGACACAATTTAAATTGCTAATTTCGACTGCCTGCAAACGAACAAACTAAATTAATCTACTTCGATTTGATTCAATTATGTAGATACTCCTCCGTTGGGAATGTTGCTGCTACTCATCACCGAGATAGCACGCAACAAGTTGATAGCTTAGTTTAGTAATCGTGCTTACTTGGTGGCACTACTGCAGTAGAGCTACTGTAGTACTCGTAGTACTATCACTACTACTGATGCTGCTATTATCACAATGCACATTGCTCGCTTACTCTACAAATAGTTTTATGTGAATTTTATTCTAGATTTTGTTTGAGAATGAAATGAACACAAAAGCTTGAGCCCTTCATCCGCTCGAAATGACTCAACTAATGTGGATTAGTATGTAATTTGGGTATGGCCCCATCGGAGGAAGCTAGCTCTGATGATAAGGACATTATGAAATTCGATAAGAAAATATTTGCTCAGATACGCGTCGAGTGGCATGGCGCTTCGAGAGCTATAAGTTGATTTTATGAGAGTCCGGTGAACTGTAAGAATTTATAACTTTCTGTGTAATCAAAGTAATTTAAGTGTATTATCATGTAATTGTTTGTATTCTGTTGAGTTGAGTGAAAGGTTTAAATTGATTAAACATAGTAAATTTACTTGCTGCCAGCTTTGTTGACTTATGTCAGTGACGGAGAAGTGCGGTAAATGAATTATGAGTGTATTATTGAGTGTAGTTTTGAGAATTTTCTTGTGATGAAGTAATATTTGCATTTCCGGGGTTTAAATGTTGCTGGGATAAATTTAGGAATTTATTTGTGATCCATAACTAATTTATTTGAATGACTTAATTCAAATTTAGAATTGAACGAATTTTAAATGAACTTATGCTAAAAACTATCAAAAACACAGAAGATATAAGAAATTCTATTTTTAGTCATCAGTATTGATTAATCATTGCAAAAAGTACCATAAGGTATATGCTATGATCTATTCCGGTAGTTTTTCCAAAACAAAAAGCTCATGCAAATCAAGCGTTTTTTCTATGAGAGTCTCTCTATTACCATTGCTACGCAATCTGTTTCAAACAGTTATTTCCTAAGCTTTAAAATTATTATTCGCGCAAAGATTTGTAGGAAAATTGATTTTCGAAGAAAAGCAGATGGTATGCTAAGATTTTGAATGTATATTCTACCCTATGTGCTTCTCATAAACTTGACGATAGCATCTTTTTGAGCAAAATGTGATAAAAGTGCGCGGAGCTGGCAACCCTTCTCTAGTAATATAACTAAAAATCAATCAAACCTGCTTTGCGCTGAGATAAAAGTACTCTGCAAGTTTCTAAAAAAAACCTGTGCCTACTTTAGAGCACTCGGTGTCCAAATAGGATTAAACATTTTTGAATCATTATCGTAGCCAAGCTAAAAACACGATAAATTTTCATTTCGCATGCTTTTTTCCAAATGAATTGTTTTCATAAATGCATGCGGATACCTTAAATTCACTAAAATGGCCGTCGCCACTAAAAGATTAAATATAATATACTTAATGTCACAAAAACATACAGAATCGTATGGACGAACACATCGCAAATTGCATGAAAACGTCCGCGATAAATTGCATGAAAAGCTGCATACAAAATTGAACAAATCGCGCGGGAAATCGCATGAAATTTACACCGACAGTTGCATGAGTAGCTCGATGGAAAAATGGCGCGGGATATCCATCGGTGCCAACGTATTCAGTGTTCATGCGATTTTCTGTGCAACTGCAGATTATGCGATTTTCCGTGCACGTTTCATGTAATACTCGGTGCGGTTTTTTGCGCCTCTTTTCATATTATTTTCCACGCGACTTTTACATGTAATTTTTCAGGTGATTTTTCCATGTAATTTTTCACGCGATTTTCTCATGCAATTTCTTGCAGATTTGTGTGCTATTTCCGCAATTTTCGATGCGATATTTCGCGCAAGTTTTGGTGCAATTTTCCGGCCAAACTTTTTTGCAACTAACGGTCCAACTTTCCATGCAATTATCTGTGAATTCAATCGTATATCTTTCCGTGCAACTTTTCATCTAACTCCTGGTGCCAGTTTTCATTCAACTCTAGACGCGATTTTCTGTGAGATTTTGAATGCAACTTTCATACATTTTTACGCGTGATTTTCTCATGGTATCTCCACGTAATTTTTTTCTATAATTTTCTGTGCAATTTTTAAGGTAATGTTTTGTCCAGTTTCCCGAGCAAATTTCCATGTAATTTTTCCAAATTTTATTTACTCTGGAATATTACTTGTGATATCTCTTGTAATATTTCATGCGATTTCCCGGTTGATTTCTCATACGCTTTTTGTGCAGCTTTATTGTAAAATTGTCTGTTCGATTTTGCACGGAATTTTCCGTGCAATTTTTCGATGAAAGGTGAATTAAAAATGAACTTAAAATTGCATGCTAGTTCGCACTGGTACATGTTGGTACAAGGCACGAAAAATGCAGGAAACATTTGGCGAAAAACATAATGATGGACTGATCGGGAAAAAATTTTCGGGAAATTTCACGAAAAAATAAATTAAAGTATCCACGGAAAGTTCAAGTAAAATTACGTGGTAAAAATCAGGAGAAATCGCATGAAAAAATACACATACCACCCAAGTTTGCTCGGAAAACTGCAGGAAAAATCGCCCGAAGAATTTAATCGAAAATTACACGTTTTTGCGAATGTGGGAGAAATTGCCTTAAATCGCAAGTCAAAGCCCATGATAAATTGCATGGGGAATACATCCAGAATCTCAAGCGCATAGCATACGAAATTGCTCGTTAAACTACATGAGAAGTTGCACGTTAAAGTTGATGAAAAGGTGCACGAAAAATTCGTGAGAAAATTGACCTGGAAAATTTTATGTAACCCATGCAATATTTCACGCAGAACATCCTGAAAAAATCTGAAAATATTTTCATGATATTTTACATGAAATATCTCATGCGGTTTCATAAAGTTTCCCGGATAATGTGAAATTATTTGAAAAATTAAGCATTTATAATTGCATAATTCCTCGAATGATTCCACGAAAAATCACATTAAAAACGTAAAAAATCTAATGGGGGATGCCCGGAAAACTGTTAGAAAAAGTACACGGAACATTGGATGAAGGCATCAATTCAACATTCCAATTTGAATAAAAATAACGTTTTTTCATGAATTGTGCTACTTTTAAAATCGGACATGCGATTTCCTGCGTGCTGTTTTTCATTTTTTCATGGCATTTCTTTCGCAAATTTTCCATGTAATTTTGATTTCCATACAATGAAGCTTTTCGTGAAATCATCATGCGCTCTTCGGTGCAATTTTTATATGATTTTCCATGCAATTTCTTGCGCATTTTTTTTACACAATTTCCGACAGAACATTTCATGAAGCTTCTCGTCAAGTCATCATGCGTTTTTCGGTACGATTTCTCATACGAAAATCTGTGCAATTTTTTATGTGCTTATGTACAGGTATATAACTTTCATGCTATTTTTCCACGGAACTGTAATTTCTCATGCAACCTCCGGTGCAACTTTTCATGGATCTTTAAATATAATTTTCCGCGCATTTGTTCGTACAATTTCACGTGTAATTTTTCATGCAAATTCCGGCGCAAATTTTTATGCAACTTCCGGCGCAACTTTTCATGCAAATTTCGCGTGATTTTTTTTATGCAAATTTTCAAGCAATTTCACGTGGAATTTTTCATTTTCGTTACGATATCTCATGCAAAAAAACTCGACAAAATCCATATAATCCACTATCGTTTATCCATAGTGATGTAAATAAATAAATAAATGCATCAAAACGTCGAAGTTTTCTCAGGCTCATAACTCGAGGACTATTTGTCACGCGTGAATTTTATAAATGACAACGAGGTGAAGAAAAATTGAGAATTTGAAATAATTTTATTTTTGACAGTAGATTAATTTATGTAAAATAAATAACACAAAACTACTATATTATGTTCTGACTTTATTTGGCAAAAGTTAAAAAGAAATATTGCAGGCCAATTGATCGCCATATTAGTCGGACTTCTTTCCACAAATCGTGCTTTGACCTTAGCTTAGCTACCTTCATAACATTTTACTGGTTCATCTAAAATCAATCAAACAAACAAAAATAAAAATCATTTGGTCAATAGTTAATCTAGAGCTTAGTTGATGTAATTTTTTTTTTTTTGAAAATAAACAAAATGGTTCTCTCTGATAATTCACTCTCAGAATTTAAAGGAAAAAACTACTTGTTTATTGCTTATAAAAAATATAAATGTTAATAAAAAAGACATTCCTTGGGTCAGGCACTAATTTTTCATGTTTTCAATAATCTGTACAAATTACATTTAAGTCCCTTGAGTGGTTTTTATAATCACAGTGGTCGCCCACTTTGAAAATATAGTTTCACTGAAAACTCTTGTTAAGTTCTACACTCGATTTATTTATAGATATATTTCCCGAGAGTTCTCATTAGTGCTTTTGTCTGCAACCTTCACACGCCTAAAATCAGTTTTTTTGTGGAAAGCACTTCAGTATTTGTAGAATATCTCAAAATCTATTCATTATTCAGATAATATTTTCGAAATATCATGCTTTAAGAAAATGTAACTACGTCTAACTACTACCCCTAATCCCTTAAAGATTATAAGTTGAACGTACATTAAATGAGTAGTTCATCAGATGAAAAAGCATCAATTTTTAAGGGTGTCAATATTCGGCAAAAAATGTGTTAAACACATGAACTCTAAAAATGCTATTGGGATGCAGGTGCAGACATGAGAATTGTGCTCATAGTTATCTCCGCATAGACATTGCTCAGCTTAAGAGGGCAGGTACACTTAGAATTTTGAGAAAATCGATTTTATTTTCTTTGCATTTTCTAAAAAAATATGCAAGAACTGAAATATGCAAGAACAGTCTCTGGAAATTTCAGACGAATCGGACAATTCTTTATGGAGATAAATAACTTTGAATGAAGTCGTCTCTATTGCATAAAGTGTTTTTCGCATGCTTTAAAAGCATTTTTCTCGAAACTATGTTTTCGAAGTCGGTGACCACTGTAACTTGAAAACGGCTTTATCGATCAGCATGAAATTTTCTTCATTTATTTGATATGTAATTATCCTCTGGATGAACGAAGGATTTTTTGATTGGGCGATATACTTTTTTCAATAGCCGAAAATGTGAGTGAAATTTTGGTCGAAAATACTATTTTGAATTTCAACAACGGCCATTTTTCGACAAATCAAAATCTGCCAAAGTCCTTCGTCCATCCGGAGCACTATGTCATTAACTAATTATCCCCGATTTTTTTTTTATTTCGGATGATCCAGTGACAAGCTACAGTGATCATGGCAAAACAATGTTTTTTTTTTGGACCCCTCGAAAATTTACTCTATTTCGACTAATTTTCAGCCTTGTGCCTTAAAAAAATTACAATAGCGTGTACAAATATATTTCTTTCAAGTAAAAAAAACATTTGTTATTAATTACTTTAATTTGTGTCTAAAAAAAACCATGAAAAAGAGCTTTTTCTGGACGTCCCAAGTGTATCTGACCCCTTAATTTACTAATCTGAAACCATCCAATTAAAGTGAAAGCAAACACCATTCAAATATAATAAATTAAACAATACATGCATTTCATTCCTTTTACACATGAACTTAAAAAATCCACGTGACACAATTTTCTTGTTTACTGCCGATATTTTTTTCAAATCAAATGGAAAAAAGGTATCGTTTTATCTCAATCACCTTTTGTGTACATCGCACACAAAACGTGCAAATTAAAATTGATTCTCCAAAAATAACACAACTAATTTTTTTCCAATTGTCCTTTGCATTTACTGTTCGTTAATATTTATTTCTGTCTCGATTGACGTACAGATAAACGTGACACGTAATTTGATGTCTTTTCAATTATATTTTTTTCGCAGTACTAAAATATCATTTCATGCGCCCACAACAGACAAAATTCAGCTTGAATTTCACATTAATTGACCAGAGAGTGAGAAGTACGATCGAATTTTGATTTTCATGCTCTAAATAATTTCATGTTATAGAAATATGAGTATAATTGGCAAGTTTCACTTACAAATTGTGTGACGGTGAGATGGTTTTTTGTTCCGTCTATTTCAACGAGCGGATTGTTATGGTTTATAATTGATTTGATAAGATTTTCACTTTCGTTAGTGCTAGGTTATTCGGAAAATTCGAATGAGATATAATGAGATAGAATGATTTTTTGTTTTGTTTCTGAGGTTTTTTCGTCATGGTTTGCGTTGAAAGTTTTATTATTCAGTCATCCAATATCAGTGTTTATTATTTTCATTTTCAAATGCATGTAAAAAGACCGTGGTGGAAGATGACTGGAGAACATGATAAATTATAGTTACCTACCAATTATATCTAAAGCACAATTTGAATGAATTTGTATCAGCCATACGTAAATTCCCCTGGGATATTAGTTGCATATTCGTGGGACTGCCATACAGCAATCGAGTTTGTTTAGAATTCAAAGAATTTTAGAAGAAAATATTTCTCATTTTAAAAAGATGGAAGACTTTTGCCGACATATTAAAAAAAGGAAATATTATTCAGTAGCTTGGGCGCTGTATAGTCGCTTCAATAGCCGAATTGGTAGAGCTAGCGTTCAAATTCAGCCATGATTAGACAAACAAAAACCGATTTTAAAAGATAAACCACGAAAATTGTTTGCTTACACAGTACTGTAGAAAGAGGTTTCCAATCTTTAGAAATAGATAAAGATATGAAGCAAAGAGGAAAATTTTGGACGTGGCTAACCCTCGCTGGCACAGAAAACAAACTAATAAGTCACATGAGCCCTTTCAATGAAAAACTTATTTATAGATTCAAATCATTACTTCCTTCTGAAAATTTGTTTGTAAATATTTTATGAAGATTTTTCTTTGAAATTTTAAATAAAATAGTAGGTATTTAAGTTTGCAATGTTATCTGGAGAGACTGCTAAGGATCGGTTACTCTCCTCGTTGAGGCTATAGCTCGATACAGCGATCTATCATGTAATTTTTCACATAATTTTCTGTGCGATTTTCAAGGCAATGTTCTGTGCAGTTTTCCGTGCAAATTTCCATGCAATTTTTCCAAATTTGATTCTCCGATATATCTTGCAGTCATTTGGGCCCTCTTCTCTTTAATATTTTCACTTCGGATCCATCTAGGATTTTGTCTGATACCCCACATCTCTTCTACGCTGATGACTTGAAATTGTACCACACTATCAAAACGCAGTCCGACATAGATTTTCTCCAATCAAAACTTGTATCTCTCGAACAGTGGTACCACCTGAATAAACTAAGTCTCAACGTCGACAAGTGTCGAGTGATAAGTTTCTCCCGAAAAAATAAAGTCATAGCCAACTCATGTTATCTCAATAACAATAAACTTATTAGGTAGAGCATATCTTAGATACCAAAATGCGCTTCAACTTGCAGATCGACAAAGTCTTGTCGAAAGCGAGCAAACAATTAGGTTTCATCAAGAGGCGCGCTGAAGAGTTCAAAAACATTTGGGTTACTAAGTCTCTATATACATCACTAGTGCGACCTCTATTGGAATACGACGCATAGTCTGGTGCCCAGCTTTTCAACTACACAGCGACAGGCTCAAATCGGTTCAGAAACAATTTTTACTTTCCGTCTCGAATACAGACTTGGTCTTCCCTCTTACGAATACAGACTTGGTCTTTTAAACCTAATGACACTTTCATCAAGAAAAACCTTAATTAGCGCATGCCTAGCCTTTGACATCATTAATGGAACAGATAGTACAGCAGCTCTCTCTAACAAAATTACATTTAACAATCAAATAAGACAGACTAGTCATACAACCCTCCTTAAGGAATACCAGCACCTTACAGCTCATGGGTATAACGAAGCCATCAATAGGTGTTGTAGAATATTCAAAAGTGTGTCAGCACTACTGTTCAGGTATGAACAAATCTATCTTCAAAAATAACTTGACAAAGGCCCTATTAACTTCTTAACCTAATTCGCCTAGATACAAATAAACATGAACTTAAAATACTTTTATATTCTATTTTATATCTTGTATGATATATATTGCACTATGCCTTGTTCGGCAAATAAATAAATTAATAAATAAGTATTTCATGTAATTTACCGATCGATTTCTCGTGCAATTTTTCGCGTAGGTTTTTTTTTTATAAAAATGTGTGTTCGATATTGCACGTGCAACTTTTCAACGAAAACTGAATTACAAATGCACGGAAAATGCAGGAAACATTTTGCGAAAAACAATGATGGACTGATCGAAAAAGCTTACGGGAAATCGCACGGAAATTTAATTTGAAATATTCATGAAAATTTCGAGAAAAGTTACATGGTACATATTATGAGAAAACGCACAAAAAATGCGTACGATATTCCATCAAAATTTTCACGATAAGTTGCAGTAAAAATCGCATGACAAATTTAAAGAAACATTTTGTTTTTGCGAATGTCGGGGAAATTTCGTAAAAATTGTACGTCAAATCCCATGATAAATTGCATGGAAAATACATGCCGAACTGCAAGCACATAGCAGACAAAATTGCACGTAACACTGCATGATAATTTCCACGCAAAAGTTGATGAAAAGTTGCACGAAAAATTTATGAAAAATTACCTGGAAAATCTTATGAAATCGTATGAAATATTTCACGTTAAATATCCTGAAAATATCTATGGAAAGTCGCATTAAAATTTACACCAAAAAATCCATTAACAAAAAAGCATTTATAATTGCATTTTTGCATTAAAAATTGCTAGGGAAATCGCATGAAAAATTCCGCAGGAAACTGAGGTAAAAATTATGTGAAAAATTCCACGGAAAATAACATTAAAACTACTTGTGAAATTGCGTAAAAAATGCATGGAATATTATGTGAAAAGTTACACGGAATATTGCATGAAAAAATCAAGCAAATATTGCAATATGAATGGAAAATTTAATGAAAATTGAATAAAAATCGTTCGGAAAATCGCATTTAAAAAACCATAGAAAATTTGCGTGAAAAATCGATTGAAAAATTGCAATTAGGTATTCATGCAGTTTTTCTTGTGATTTCTCGAGTGATTAAATTTTTCGAGTAATTTTCCGTCTAAATTTTCATGCAATTTTTCATGAAGTATACGAAAAACTGTATGTAATTTACGTGTGATATTTCTTGGAAATTTCCAAAAAATTTTACAAGCGATTTTCTGTGATGTTTTCCCTGAAATTTGAACTTCTCCAAAAAAATTTTCCCTGAAATTGTCTATTCGATTCCGATAGGTGCATGAAAAACTGCATTGAGAGTTGCAGAAGAAAAACCATTAAGGGGTTACACCACAGTAGAGAGCGAAAATTTAACGTTTTTCTGCGATTTTCTTTTAAGTGGAAGGAAAAGTAAAAAAGTAATTCTCTTTAAGGATATTGGTTAAGCATGTTTTGAAGTTTTTAAAAAAAATTAGTTAACTAAAATATATTACAAAATGGCTGCCCAACAGCCGTTTCTGCGGAACGGTTTTTTTTGGAGGGGCTCCGCGGCACGCAGTAGAAGTGCACAAAAAATTAATCTGGAACCAAATAAAAAAATTTTTCTTAAAGAACATTAGTATAGCTAGAGAAATACGTAGGGGATTTTGAAAATATTTATTTTTGTAAAATTGGCGAGCATTTGAAAAAAAGTGCATTTTCCTTCAAAAAAACCGGCACTTATTTGTAGCTAAAAAATCGAGATATTTACTTATTGAAAATCGGCTACGTATTTCTATGCGGAATGTTGTTTTAAAGATGTGATATTAATTTGGAGTGAAAAAATAGAAAACTGTTTGAGTTATGCTGCGTGCCGATTTGAAAAAATGTGTTTCGAGAAAAACGCGTTTAAAGTTTTGACTCGTGTTTCAAGTATGATAAAATAACAAATTTTGATCATTTAATTTTTTTTACCTTCAATCAACATCCAAATTTACTTTATACATCGATAACGTCAGAATCCACTTTCAATTTTTTTGCCGAAGCGCTGACACCGGCCGAATCTTCTTCCGCCTCATATCTGTTCAACGGTCGTCGTTTCGTCACGTTGGTCCGTCGCCGCGTTTTATACGATATTTTTGAGCTTTTAAGGCTTGCATACACTTTCTTTTCACTCATTGTAACTCACATAAATGTAAAAGCTACAAATAACGTGTGAGAAATTAGTACTGCGAAAAAATCGTAATTCGAATAACTTCCACGCAAAATTTACGTCTTCTCTCAACATCAAAGGACACTGTACTACTAAACTTTGTGTTCAACATGCTTGAAAATGTTTCTAACGACTTATATTAGTGTATTAGAGAAGTTGGAAATCGTATGATAAGACATAATGCTGTACCCAATGAGCAGGTGTCGTATCTATCGCAGGTAGTCATTTTCGAGCAGTCGGGAAGAGTCGAAAAAGTGCTCGAAATTTCTTTGAAAACGATTTCCAGCAGGTATGAAACCGTTTGCCTCTTATTCTAGAGGCTTCAAAGGATTTTTTAAGCCAATAAAAAGAAAATCAATTTTCTGAAATTTCTACTGTGGTGTAACCCCTTAAAGAATAAATATAATATTCAAATCTATACACATATACTATCTGTATATGCGTATAATCAATGTCTCATTTCGTACCGAACATACATTTTTCAATATTGCTTCAAAAATAGATTTCATCTCTCAATCTAAAACAAAGTCTGCCTACAAAGACAAGCCAGGATGATATTTTTCTAGTAAAGTGATGTCTTATCGACAACCATCATTCAAACATGACGCCAGATAAAAAAAGACTCAATTGCTCACAATATCCGGGAAGGTCAACCGCAATATATGATGCACGCAATAGACTTAAAGTAAACTTATCAAGGCTGATAGCAATAAAAGCGAAACATATTTCTTGAAGTTTCGAAAGAGATCCAAATAAAAGAATGATAAAATAACAGATTGTACAATAAATTTGGCACAAAAATCGTTTTGGAAATGGTCGTAAGAAAAGACAAGGAATTCCATTTGCTTCATTTCTTCATGGAGTTTCTTTATTTATGTGTCATTGATAGTCCTTGCAAATGAAAGCCCTAAACGCACTTTACAGGCCAATAAAACACACAAATTTATACCCTTCCCCTTAAAAATGATGTGATTTTTCCGAAGGATAATATGATGACCTATAAGTTTTTCTCTCCTGTCCTTGTCCTAGACTTTCGAAATTCACATGGGAAAGGAACTGACATAGTTTCTTTCCTACTGGGTGGCTTTTTGTACTATATAACATGTACATACATACATATATCTAATGTAGGGTTTTTTTTTTACTTATCTCTTCTTGTAGAGCTACAACGTTATACCATTAGAAAGTATATTGAAGAATTAGATTATATTTAGTGCAATGCGTTGGGGACAAACATGCCGCGATAAAATGACACATGAGACACACACCGACGATGGCGTAGGATACATGAAAGCGGAATAAAATGAAAGAAGAGTATATGAACGATAAAGAAGTTCAAGCTTGAAATAAAAACTTAAGAAAATTTCCGTTATTGAATTGGAAAAATGGTTTTTATGGTAAGTGATGGTAAGACCTCGTTAAATCCGCGGGGGATGTATGTTGTGTCTTTTGAATATGTTTTTAGGGTAGATTATCGAGATGCTATTTGAATATGAAATTGTGTTATGGTGGTTTAAAAGGGTGTAAATAAGATAAAAAATAATTTCAGAAAAAATAGATAATTTTGGTATAATGTAAATTAGGTTTTCTCACTTTTCAAAAAATGTGGGAGCGTTGTCAAATTGTAAAATATGTAAAGAATCGCAGGTTAAGCTCTGTGAAATGAACCTTTTTAAAATTTCGGTGGCTCTCAAGCCTGCAAATCTGCATTCAATACCGCAAATTCGCAAGTGTAATATTTGATAGTCAATTTGCCTCCAAAAGTGTCTCTTACCTCTAGTTAGTGTTGCTTTTTAATCGTTTTAGAAGTCTGCTATCGATTAGAATCACAACTGCACGTCTGTTTGCAACTCGCATATGCTCAAATGTACGAACTGCTCACTGGCTGGTAATAACAATTCTTCGCATCCATCCTTTAGTAGAGAATACCCAGAATATCTCAAGAGGAAAACATAGGTTCAAAGAAAAATTAATTACCTGATTACGGAAATATAATCATGAATAATATGAGTCTAGAAATATTTTACGCGAATATCAGAAGTATTAGGAATAAATTTACTGACCTTGAGATATTCTGCAATTCTAAGCCTAAGTTAGATGTACACGGAGAGAAATTTCGGCAGTGATTTTTACTAGAATGGATAATAAAATTTACTATTCCGAAAATTGGATATGAGAACATGAATGTTATTACAAATTTGATGAAAATTTACTATTTTCCTGCAAATAATAGTCAATTCCACTACATACTACAACTCACACATGTTCATTGCGCTGTAGTAAAGGCATTCATGTATACATAATTCACAACAAAGTAGTAAAATGTGTAGTGCAATTGATTACAAAGGTAATGCGGCAAAAAATTACTACTATTGCAATAAAATTAATTGCAAATTTTTTATAATTTCATTACACTTTTCTCTCCGTGTAGTGATTCTTAATGAGACTTGGATCTCTAGTGATGAAATTGGTTTATTTAACTTAGATAGATTTGTCTCTATCCATAATTGCAGATATCATGCCCAAGGAGGTGGCACTGCCATTTACATTAATAAAAGGATTCAGCATAAGCTGCTTCATTATGATAGTAGATATCACACTATCATTATTTCTATAGAATGTGACCTTCGGTCAATCCACTTAGGAACATTCTATAGAACCCAGCATGATGAGGCTGAAGACTTTATTGACTATGTGGATGCTTTGTATCAAAGGTTTAATAACTTGATAGTTGTCGCAGATACCAATATAGATGCCATTAATATAAACAATAGTATATCTGTTAACTATAATAATATGTTGGCAATGAACAACGTGGTACTGCTAAATTGTAACCCTACCAGAATTACATCAAGCTCAGCTACTCTATTAGACCATGTAACAACTACTGTCAACACTCAATCTGTTGCTTTTAAAGTAGAATACTCAGAATGGCCAGATTTAGATCATCATACTTTGTATATAACAGCATCTGGTATTAAAAAGCAATTGCAACCTATAGTTAAAAAGAAAATTTCAGTTTTAGATAGACGACTATATGTTGATTTGGTGCTGAAGCAGCTTAATGAAACGCATGGTGAAATTTCTTTTATAAACATAATTACTATTATTCAAGATGCAAAACAATCGGCTTCAACTATTAAGGAAATCAGAGCTAGGAGAGGCAGCAATTGGATTACGGAAGATTGAATTAAGGAAATGGATAAAAAGAAAATGTTATATAAAAGAATGAAAATGAATCCAAGTGATGCCAATCTTACTTCTGAATACCGATCCCTGAAGAATAGAGTATGTTCCATGATCAGAATTGCTAAGAAAGACTATGTTAGAAGACAACTTATTTCTGCTGAGGGTGACGTTAGGAGAGTTTGGAAATTCATCAACCAAGAACTCTTGCTTGGGAATAAGATAAACAAATCTAACTCTCTCATCTCTGCCGATAATCTCGTTGATCATTTCAGCTCTATAGGTGAAAAACTTACTGAGGACTTAAAAGTGAAGTTTAACGTTGACAATTTTGAAAGGCAGAACATTCCGTTGAACTCAAAGTTTCTTTTTTACGAGCCTACTGACCCTGATGAAGTATTTGCCATAATTAGCTCATTGAAGAATTCTTCACCTGGAACTGATGGAATAACTTCCGAAAGCTTGAAATTAGTCGCTACTCAGATTTCACTTTATATTTCTGCAATCATTAACAATCACATTAGCAAAGGTGAATTTCCTACAGAGCTGAAAGATACCATGATTGTTCCTATTCATAAATCAGGTGACGATTTAGATCCTTCTAATTACAGGCCAATCGCTTTAACAAGTTCGTTTAGCAAAATTTTCGAAAAAATTATCAACAAAAGACTAGTCAAGTTTATAGAAAATAGTGTAGGATTTGATACACACCAATATGGTTTTTTACAAAAACGCCTTACAATTTATTAATTGCGAACTTGATTTGAATAAATATGTGGCTGCACTGTTTATTGATTTAGCGAAGGCCTTTGATACAGTTAATCATATCACTTTGTTAGAAAACCTAAGCGAACTTGGAATAAGAGGCTTGGCACTGGCGTTAATTGATAGTTTTCTAAAAGATAGAAAAATCCTGGTTAGGTTTAATGATGTAATAAGTAAGCAACGAATAGTTAACATTGGTGTTCCTCAAGGGTCAATTCTGGGGCCAACTTTATTTTTACTCTATATTTATAATTTATATTTCTCTGGTCTTACTGGAAAATATATTATTTATGCTGAAGATACCCTTTTACTATTCTCTGCTAACTCTGCTGAACTTTTGGAGCGACAAATAAATAATGATTTAATTGTTAATGGGTCCTGGCTTTTGGGAAACAGGCTTACAATCAATACCTCTAAAATTAGTTACATGGCATTCAAACAGATTAATAAGAGTGAGATCTGCCTTAACATCAGAATACATGGAGAGGAGATACAAAGAGTGGCTAGATCTAAATACTTAGGACTAATTATTGATGATAGGTTATCTTGGTCCCCTCACATACTCGTAAGTAATGTTAAATCTAAGTTGGTTTTCTGGGTTAGGTTGTTCAGAATGAAATATTACTTGGATTTAGACCTGAAAAATATGATCTACAACTCTTTTGTGCTGCCTAAGATTACCTATGGTATATTGAATTGGAGTCAAACTTCAGAGATGAATATTGACTTAATTCATAGAATACTCAATAGGATAGTTAATGCAGTGCATGGACTTGATAGAATGACTCCAAGTGATATACTATACAGACAAACAAATAAATTCAATATAAGGGATATTATATTTATGGAAAAAGCTAAGATAATATATAAAATATTCAATAACAATATAAAATCTTCCATATTTCCAATGAGGCACTGTGATTATCACAGCTATCACACAAGATTTAAAGGTAATCTCAGGCTTGATATCTCTAGAACGAATAGAAAACATAAAAATCCTATTAGATTAGCTATGGAATCTTTAACAATTTACCTAACTCTTTGAAGAATGCTAGATCTTTTCCCGTCTTTAAAAGGCTGCTGAAGAATCACATTAGAACCATGTAAAGTAAATCTCATACTATATACGACTAGTTTGTTTCCTGATTGCTGAGTTTTTTTTAAATTTAATAAACATTTCTTTTTGCATCCCTAATACCAGCACTCCGTTGCTGTCTGGGAGCAGTCTCTCTCGTTTTGTTTTCTTCTTAAAAATCCTTTAATTTATCTTTTTATATTATAAAAGAGCTTCTTCTTCTTCTTCTTTGCATGTTTTTTTTTATTTTTCATCTTTTCCACTAACTTCACATCAACTAACTCTATCTTACTTTCTTTATTCTCCATTTATCCTATTTATGTTTTCTTTTTAATTATTATATAATTTAATTTCAATTTAAATGTGTCGAGAGTGTGGTTTGGGATTCCTTTCCTATCCTATTCCCTTTCGGGGGATGATGATAATTTTAATTGCTTGTTTCTTGACTAAGCGGCTTACTACTGCTAGGAAGAAGAGGCTCTGCAATAAAGCTGACCCCATTGTATTGTGTTGTGAACTATTAATTTGACATTTTGAATGTATTGACACAAATAAAGGTCTAGGGTAAATCTCATGCACGTTTCTAATCCTGGATGCATTTTTTAAATTTCATTCAGATCAAATCAGCTTAACCTTAAAATCAAATTGTATTGCCCACTCAAATCTGCACTGTCACAATTTCAAATTTAAAACAAGCCAAAACTACAAACTTTTTTTTAAAATCCTATCTAGTTACAACACAAATGAAAATCTCCATCAACAACTCTCAGCGTGCATTTAATCGAATGAAAATTCGAAAAAAAAACTAAACCAACGAAGGAAAAAAAAAACGAAGAAAAATTTCAAAGTTTTCCAATCGAATAAACTTGTACGTAACTTCTAGTGTTTGCTTGAATGTTGGACGACTAGTGTTCGTATTTTATGCATTCGTACACGATAACTTATCTGTATGTATTTATGTGCAAGCCAAGCAATGCATTTATTGCATGTTGCTGTTTTGCAATAATAATTTATTGCACTTGGCTGAGGAACTTTTTCGTCTCTACTAGTGTCGGTTTGCACAAGCTTTTTTGTTCTTGATTCATTGCGATGGAATTATTGAAGAGAAAATAATGAAATGAGAATTATATAGATTAAACTGGATTTAAGTTTGAGTGATATGGTTGCAATTTTTAACTGGTAAAATACTATAGTATTAATTTGAAAATTTTGATTTCAGTGTCAAGTAATCAAAAAATAGTCTCAATTAAAAATGAAATAGAATAAATTAAAGACTACGATCTCAAACGTGAAAAAAGATTTGTGGAAATCTATTTCAATCTATTTCAAAATCATTGAAAAGATAATTCGTTCACTGAAAATGCTTGGTGCAGATCCTAAAACTCGAGAATTTATTGAGAGATTCGTTTTTCCTCTCGAGATAACATTTTCCCGCTCGAAATTTCAACCTTCACTGCACTGCGTCTGCTGAAATCATCTAAATATCTCATACTGACTAGATTTAACTGACACGAAGGGTAATCTGCCAAATGAATCACGAACTAAATACTCGAAAACAAACCCCTGATTCTCATCCATTCCATGTTTCGTTATTCAGTGTAGGGAGTAGCAAGTAATCAAAAGTGTTTTCTTTTTTTCTTAACTACTCCCAAATTCTTTGCTACTTTGCGATAAACTTACTCCCTTCTTCTTGATGAACAAATACACGAGCTACAAAAGGCTGGTAGATACTCAGTAATATTGTGATCTTAATTCCTTACGTACTCTGTGAAGTATAAAAAAAACCAAATTGGCTTGGACTACACCCGACCATCATTAAACCATATTAATTTATTTATGTGTCGTGATGCATCTAGCTTATTAATAAATTGGCTGCAATCTTACTTGGATTATCAGACTCAGATTCTCAAATTCCAAGTTCACATATTCAACTTTGTTAACTAGTTTCATAATTCGTTGGATTTCCAGAAGGCAGACATTTAGATCCCCTTTCGTTTAATGTCCTCATTTTTGACATATCAAAGACATTCGACATAAATATACTATTGTGATCAAAAAGTTAGGTGAAATTGTTATTTAAAACTCCCGGGCATTAAGAAGGCAGTTAATTAGGCAAAAAAAATAGGTTGGTAGGACTGTCTATAACATTTGCCAAGCGTCTGTTTGTCAAAATGTTTAATTATCTCCGAGCTACACGTGTTTTTGTAAACAACCAAAAGTTAATTTTTCGATTTTTACAATGGGTGATTTTGTTGAGCAAAGAACTTGCATCAAATTTTGTTTGCGGAACGAATATTCTTGTGCGGACACATTGAAAATATTGCGGAAGGCCTTTGGTGATCAAACTATGCAAAAAAAAAAAAACGTTTATAAGTGATACAACGAGTTCAAAGCGGGCCGAGAACGCGTTGAAGACGAACCGCTCTCTGGACGACCATCAACGTCTACCGACGAGGGCCACGTCCAAAAAATCAAAGATTTGGTGCTTGAAAATCGTCGAGTGATAATTAGAGACCTCGCTGATAGTGTTGGAATATAATTTGGCTCAGCCCAAACCATTTTGAAGGATGTTTTGTGTCTCAAACGCGTCCAGTCTCGATTGGTGCCAAAAGTGCTCAATTTTTTGGAAAAAAAAGCGTCGCGTTGATGTGTGTGAAACTTTGGTGTCTGACTAACAGGAACACTTGAAATGCATCATTACTGAAGACGAGACTTGGATTTACACATACGACCCTGAAACCACCGACCAATCCAGCGAATATCGTGCAAAAGGTGAAGCAAGACCGAAAAGACCACGGCAAAGTCGATCGAAAATCAAGGTCATGTTGATAGTTTTCTTTGACTATCGTGGTGTGGTGCACTATAAATTCCTTCCGCCGGGCCAAACTGTCAATAAAAAAATATTATTTGAGCGTTATGCGTCGTTCGCGTGAAGCTATTCGTCTGAAACGGCCGGAATTATGGGCGAACAACTCTTGGTTCCTTCATCACGATAATGCACCATGTCATACTGCATTGGTTCTTCGCGACTTTTTTTTTGCTAAAAACTCGACTCACATCGTTCCGCAACCACCGTATTCGCCTGATTTGGCTCCGTGTGACTTCTGGCTACTAAGCAAACTCAAAAGGCCAAGGCGGGGACGCCGTTTTGACACGTTTGAGGAGAAAAAAACCGAATCGAAGAAGGTGTCGAAGGCTATACCGGAAAAAGACTATTCCGACTGTTTCGAGGACTGGAAAAAGCGTTGGCAAAAGTGCGTTTTATCGGACAGGGAATACTATAATACTATGATACTATAATACTATAATACTAAAATACTATAATACTATAATACTTCTACCAATACTCTCTAATTTAAGGGGATGCAATTGATTTGGAATAAATTATATAAATAAATATATAATAAATAATAAATAATATTTAGAAGAAATAAAGAATTTACATTTTATAAGCAAATTCACCTTACTTTGTGATCACAGTAGTACATTAGATTGTGCTTCCTTCAATCTTCAAAATCTCTTACGCTATAATTCTATCTCAATCTTAACGAATCTCATGTGACAAGGTTTTAAGAATGCTGAAGTACATGAGGTTACCTTGACGGTTTGTGTTTTAGCTGCCACACACTTCTCACAACGGGCCTTCGAGCAAGCTATCAAAATAAGAAGTATATACGTCCGTAACAGTGACATAGGAAGGCTTTACACGATGATAGTGCGCCATATATGAGGAAACAAACCAATAAGACCTCCGATCAGTTGCCTCTGCAATAGCCATGTTATCCTTGTCACATAAATAGTGAAGAGCTAGGATATTTATGATATTTTTGGCAAAAGTACAGATTCGTGGTTTTTTCAAATAATCGGGTGCTATAAGCCTGTATCCATTGATGCGTGGGCTGCAAACTTGATTTTCTTCAAGCCAGTTGTTAAAATTAGCTTCTTTTCTGTCCTTGACAAGCGGAGGAGCAAAGTAACTGTTTCTGTTTTGGAATTATGAAAATCAGTTTGAAGTACCTGCAACATTTTATTAATTGGGGTTGAGCCCAGGCCCTCTTCGGACGTTAAAGCTTCTCAGATTCTAGATTCAGAAGGACTGGAAACCAGAGGTAGTCCCAACACTGACCGAATCAATTAAAAAGGATTATGCATTTGATTCTTCTTCAGATGACAACCCTGAATGATTTGCTGGAAAATTTTCTTAGCTCAATCTTCCTGTATCCTGTTATGTTTAATGGTTTCAGGATCCTTCGATCCATAACCCTTAGCTCGATCGCTCCTAAACAGCTGTAAAGCTGAATTCTTGGCCCTCTACTTAATTATTCCCTCTGCAGCTTCTAAGCTCGGTTCTGTCTCAGCATTTATAATAAAGATAGCTTCTCATCAAATTTCAACAAGCAAATCAAATTTTGGTAACTCTCGACTGCTCCGTCGCAAGATCAGGGCTAAAAAGTCTGAAAATTTCTCGAATTCCCTCTGGGTAATAGTTGCTCGTTCTTCAGCAACACCTTTAATTTGGTGCCTGGCCAATGCTACCAGTCTGACTCTTTTACTCCAGTCGGCGTCATTTATCATTGTTGGAGGACACAACAGCTGCTTACGTCAGGCCTACAACATAGTCTGCCTTATTTCTAGCCAGTATTCTTTTGAAATTATTGACATCCGTGACATCCTAAAAAAGGTATTCTTTAGCCATTTCTAGCCCAAGTTAGCCATCAGTTTATGTTTCTTGGAAATATAGCTACTCTGTTTTTTTGCTGAGCCATCACTTGTCGATTCTGAGCAGAATGTACAGGATTTCAAGGAAGTAGGTACTCTCCAATAAAACAACTTGCCCATTGGAAGGGGTTTATTTTTTAGTCGCATAGTGTCTCGGAGTGACCGTGCCCAGCATCCTTAGAACTTTAAAGGCTAATATAGTTCCGTAAGCTCAAGTGGAATAGTTGGATGGACGTTAAGCGCTTGAGGAGGCAGTGGAACAAGAGATGGCACTAGTTAACCATCAGGCCGGCTCATTTTCCGTAACCTATACGCCACTCTGGCGAGCAACCGACTTCCGAACATTCCCTGGGTTAGACTTGGAAACCAGAACTCCGGGGTTACTCGAAACAAAATTGAACGGTGTATCCAAAGTTGTGCTGGATGCTAGTGGAGCTGACTCAATTGTCATATCTCCACTAACGGCAGCAGATTTAGCAGTGAGGCTACCAATAGTTGGCTCACTCGGCATAACTCCTCTTCCCGTGATTTTAGCTACTGCCGACGGTTCAATCGTCTTGGTAATCCCTCTTGATATTTTTAAATTAGACCTATTGGAAAACTGTCGGAAAGTATTGATTTCATTTCAGCTGGGATTCATCCATTTGAAGCGATTATTTAAGCTATCAGCAAGATTAATTAGGCTGGGAAATTATTTCGAATGTGTAAAAAATCGCACAGTAAAACTGGTCAAGGTAGCCAGAAGCCTAAGAGTATACCTGTCAAAAATCGAACAAGCAAATTTTAGCCACAAGAAAGATTTACCTGATTAAAGGCAGAAAGGTTCAGGTAAAAAATTGGTTCTGTTTATAAAGAAATTGCCTCAATATCAAAGAGGACGTGACAAAACAGACGATAAACCTATAACATGCCTGCAGGAACAAATCAAGAGACCTAAAAATCCACCTCAGTTTCCTGTCCCTAAGGAATCCACTATCCATTAAGCAGAATCATCTGTTATGCTTAAGGCAACAAGTATAATGAAGATAAAGTTCACTAAGATATAGCCAAGTGGTATACTCTTAGTGACGAGAGAGGCCCGGAATTAAATAGGAGCACTTAAATGCCTCGAGCTTATATGGGTTTCTGGCTTTGAGGGCCACCAGGGAAATGAGAAAGCTAATTTCAAGGCCAAAGAAGGAGCTAATTTTCTCTACATTGGTCGCACTTCGTGCTGGGGCTTTTCGAAGGCTGATGTAAACAAAGAAATCAAAACATGGACTAAAAAAAAATCAAAAGCTACTGGCTTAATCCAAAGGTTTTGAAGCATTGAAACGATTACCTCATCTGCGATACAAAAAAAGAAAAAGAAGCAGTGGCTCTCTGTAAAAGTGGAATAAGGTGCCTATTTGGAGCTTTAACAAGCCATTTTTGTTGCGAAAAATTCTTGCACAGGATAGGCGAGAAGCGAGACGAATGCTGCCCATACTGCAAGGAAGTGACAGAGAGTGTAGAGCATCTTCTCGTCCTCTGTTCAGCCTTAGCGAGACAAAGACTAGAGCTTGGCTCTGCTTTTATCTCCAGTTGGAATGTTAAGAAAGTCCCGTCTGGGCATAAATCCAAGTTCATAAAGAGTCTGGATATCTTTTATGACATAACGCTGAAAAGACACAATAGACCCAAGAAGTCGTACTGCTAGAAATCACCTGAAACCCGTCCTTGCATTGAAAATAGATGTCAAACGAGCCTAAAAAAAAGTTGAATTATTTGAGTGCTGGATGCTGACGTGTGCGGTCCCTGGTTCAAATCCGGGTGTGAACGATAACTCATAAGTGCCCACTTTTTGCGTCTGCTTAACTATGAGTTAGCTCTGAAGACAACTAATTCGTGATCCCAGTTATCCTTTACTCGTTCAAATTGACTTCTGTAATGAATTTTCAAGCAACAAGTATCTCCTAAATCTGAAATCTTTTGCAACAGGATAAATTTGCATTAATATTTTATGGCTGGTGCTACAACTTTTTTCTAACAGCAGTTAAAGATATAGCCAAACAAAAATCAAACAATAGATACGAACTTCAGAAAGAAACGCTAAGAGATGTGTTTAGAGATGCTGAGCAGCTACAAAGAAAATTAAACCCGCCTAACCTCAAAACAGAACACATTCATCATCTTCATGTTTCACAGATGATTTACCGATAACTCTTCCAGCTTTTGGGCACAGTTCTTTTCTACCCTCCAGCTTATCCATATCTTCTTGTCCTCCTGCTATTTCTAATATTGTTTGCACATCAAATTGCTGATTGAACATTTTCAGGAGCGTGTAACAATCGAACATATCTACCCCTCCCAATTTCCTACCCTATCCCCTATTCCATCTTCACCACGCATCCGACAAACAGCAATCGGGAAGTTGGAATGAATTTACCGCATGGTTGGATAGAAAACACAGATACCGCTGATTAAGCGCCAACACTCGAAGACAACACTCGAAGAACACTCTCCTACTCTGTACAGAAATAGCGTGGAGTAGTTGAACGAAATGGAAAAACGATAGATAGACTAGGAAACTTATCGATCGAAGAAAGACTATCAACAGGGAAATACGTTGTCATTTGATCAAAAGCAATAGATGAGTCGCAACCGAACAATGTACTCGGGTAATCAATACGTCAATATGCCACTAGTACCGATACGGTGGTGCGAATGTGAATGCGGGAAAATTGGTTGTAGACACCCCCATTCCGTCCAGCGAAGTCAATATGTGTTTTATTTTTTGTTGTTGTAATACTATGACTTAGTTCTACATGAATATACTGCAAGCACATGAGTTCGAGTATGTATGTTATTTATTTGGCTTTTGTATGTTCTAGATACATAACTGTGAAAAGCTCCTTTCGATTCAACGTTTTTTTTTGTCGTCGTAGGGTACCTCTTCCTGTAGTTTCCGGGTAGTAAAGCGGGAAATGAGATAGGTTTGGCAGAGGAAATTGTGGAAAGTCAACTTGATGACGCTCAGTAGTAGGTAGCGGCGGCATCAAGCGCTATCAATCAATCAAATTGCAGGGAATAATATTCTTTGGTGGAATTGAAAATGTTTGCAACTATGTGTGCACGTATTTGACACAGAAACGAGCTTTAGTTTGAAAAACACAAAATACAAAAAAAAAAAAAATCGTCGTCCGATCGTATGTGGTTGCGGTTTAGGAAATGTGAGTAGATTGGATGATAACGATGTTGGTTAGGTGTGCATTTGTGCGGTTGAATTGACCTCTTCCGGTTGGGAGAGTGAATTTATTGTTGACGAGAAAAGCTTTTTGGTGATTTATTATTGCAAAAGAGGCTGTAATGTTGAGAACCTAAAATATTTTAAAGTCATATTAAATGAATTCAATTCTCATTGCTATTATATTGATACTTTACTGATACCATTCTCATTTTTAATTTCAGGTTGCGGAAAAGAGATACGACGAGTTGAAAGAGGTATGTACCTGTATTTGATTTATATGAAGAAGAAGGTAGAATAGAATACTTTCTAGGTACTTCGACGTATTTTATTAAGAGTAAGTAAATGAATCTAATTTAAAATGTTCATCAACTATCTTGCTGACGTATTTATTTCTTGAGTGCACGTAAAACTTTTAACCGACCTTCTCAAATCAAATTTTCTTATCATTTACCAAAATGCTTTCCTTATTCATTTAATGTTAAGAGGGTGAGTGGATGTTTAGGTCTATTTTCAACTCGACAAATAAAAATTTCAGGGAAAAAAATCGATTCCCCTTGTTTCATGGCACTGTTCCCAACATAATATACCATGTGTTTACCTTCAAGTGCACACGTAATATCTTATTTTGAATGTGCCTTCATATTTCTTCGTTATCATTTTTTTCGTAGCTAATATGTACATATATTAGATGGTGAGATGTTAGCAAATCTGCCGTGTAAAAATTGCGTACGAGTATAGATATACATAAATGTATATAAACAGATAGTACTGAAGTAAAAAGACGGACGATTTGAGGAAAGAAATCGGCTTATGAGAGCGTGATTTTTGTTATTACGTATTTACATAGAGATATGTGTGTATTTTTCGTGCCCAAGATCAAAAAGCATGTCGATGTGAAAAAATAGGATAAGTTAAGTGGATATTTTGCATGTTCGACGTGAAACACACCCGATTTCATGGTGAATAATGGAAAGGTAATGGGAAATTTTGTTGATTCCTGGGATAAATTTATGTAATAAATTTAAGGCTTTTGTGAAAAAACCTAAAGTATTCCACTTTGTCGTGGAGAAGCACTTGCGCTACTTCCGTATTGAAGAAATCAAATTGAATTATTTTTTTTTAAATTTCAGCATCCATTTCGTTGGTCGCGGTCGACCGCTATTCGAATCGAATGACTTTAGTTTGTTTTTGTATTACCTGTGAGTTTATTTGTAATTTTTTTCCTGCATTTCTGCTTATTCCATCAGCAGCAAGATCGGTGTTCTGATGAGTTGACATCATGCTACCCTATTTCTTCGCCTGCAAATAACTAGCATCAATTTATGTCGTAACGATATGTTAAGAAGTAGAGATGGAGGAACTGCAATACTTGTGAGAAAAGGCATAAACACTTCCATATCTAAACTCTTATCATACCACAATTGAAAGCGACTGTCATCAACAAACAACATGAAGTAACACGAGAAAACGCTAGCCAATAAACAGCAAAACTCAATTAGGCAAAAGAGGACAATGCAGCTCAGACTCCGACAAAGGAATATAACCATTACGAACTTCCTAGAGACATAAAGTACCTCTTGAGAAAGAACAACAAAATTCGGAGAAGTGCTAGGAATATGGGTGATCCCAGCATTAGAACGGAAACAAGTCGGCTTGCAAATGTCATCACCTGCTGGATCGCGCAGTACCGCAATGAAAAGTGGGGTGACTCCTTGAAGAGCATGAAATCTGGTGATAACTACGGTCGCATGACAAAGTGCTTCTGGCTCGAAAATAAACTTCACAGATGTGCTGGAACATCAATTTCAGCAGAACCGCTCTTGGGATGGCAATGGCAACGAAGATAAAAAAAAACCAGTATCGAACTTAAAAAGTGGTTTTAACAAGCAGACAATTCTCTTGGCTTAGTTACACTGTGTGCAAAATCATTAACATTATTCAGAAATATTAACAAATAATTTTGAATCGGAGAAACCCACTTTGGAATTTCCCAAAGGCTTGAGTAGGTTAGTGCCGCAAGGTTCAGATGAGAGTGAATTCTGCGGCATAATTTGGCGATTCGAAAGCTAAAAGCTCATTAGGAGCGGGTGCGTTGCACAGCCAGGAGCTGCAAAAAGCAGACTTAACCGACGAAATTAAGGAAAAACTAAGCAAGCTATTCGAACAGCTGCAAAAATCTCAAGATGATGTGACCGCCGCTGAACTAAGAATTGACGAAGAAAAATGAAAACTTACCGAAAATTTAGATATGTCTACTATTTATTCTTCCAACAGTTGTCACACACAGCCCCGGTAAATCAAATGTGATGGGCCTTTCAACCATAAATTCTGCACCAAACCGCCTGACGAAAATCCAAAATGTGTTAATTGTGGCCGGGAACATCCCGCCAACTGTGGAGGCTGCACATAAAACCCGAAAAACATTAAGAAATAATTTGCTTAAATAGCCAGACCTGCAGGAATCAAATGGGTCAGCTCCTCGCCATCATGCAAGTGCAACTTGCTACGACACGATGGCGAAAACGGTTCACGGGTTGTTCCCCGCTCAATCCTCCCAGCACGCACTGCCTCTACTCAAGCTAAATGATTCGAGCGAATCAAATATTCATACTTATGTGGCAGGCGAATTCCATCCTATCAAAAAAAGTAAAATATTGCAATTTATGTTCGTTTGCAAAATTGATATTGTATTTATACAAGAAACATCAGCTCCGAACCCCTAACTATAACATTTATAGAAATTATGGATTAATAGGCAGAGGACGGGGTACAACAGTCCTTGCAAAAAGGCATATTATCAATCACAATATACGTGTCTCGAAGCTCAGTTGAATGAAACCAACGGCCATTCAAATAGTAACGAGCTTTTTCAAATTCACAGTTATCTCCATTTTCAAACCACCCAACGCACAAAATCTTATCGAATTCCTTCGTGCATTATTCGATCACAAAGGAACCATCTTTTCATACAATCGCGCATGAGAATCAATGAGAAATAACCAAACAAAGAAAGACATTTATAGCTTTGGCTGCAGATACATTCCCGATGAACCCACTAATTTTGGCTCTATATGCAGTTATTTCTTAGACATTGGCATACATCAAAATATAGACCAAAGTGCTTGTATATACCATTTTTGAGTGAAATTCATAGATTTATGGCACAAATTCATAATACTTGTCAAATCAAATACATAAATTTTCGATATCTATTCATAATTTTTCGAGTGAAATTCATAATTTGTTTTGGAGTCGAATTCATATTTTTTTCGAATCAAATTCATAATTTTATTAATTCAAATTCATAGTTTTTTCATTATATTCATTATGTTTGCAGGTGAAATATATATTTTTTCGAATTATATTCATGCATTCTTAAGTAAATTTATATTTTGCGCATCAAATTCATAAATTATGATCTTGACGTGCACAAATTAGAATTCTTTTCGAAAAAACTACGAATTTGACTCGAAAAAATGACGGCTTATATTTGTGAAAATTATGAATTTGGCTAAAGAAAATTATGAATTTGATTCGAAAGCTTATGAAGTGGTGTCGAAAATTTACGAATTTCATTGGAAAAAATCGAATTAGACTCGAAAACATTATGAATTTGTTCCGAAAATCTTTGAATTTGACTCGAATATTGTATAAATGTGGTAGATGAGTTCCCTTCTGATCACAAGCCAGTGCCTTTTCAAACTGAAGATATTTTCATCGACATCCCCAATTAAAGAGAAATTAAATATCGACAAGCTTTCCGGACTTCTCTGTCCAATGAATTCATCCAAGTGCCAGAAACAACAAGAATTTTAGAGGAAACTTTTGAGCACCTTACCTGAAAAATCTCTCAGGTCAAAGCTACCGCCTGGACCAAAACTCCAGTTACGGTCAACCAAGACCCCTGTGAGCTTCCTAATTTCATCAAAATAATCATTAAGTGGAGAAATTACATTAAAAAATGAGCTAGAAGGTCTGGCTATTCCAGATTGAAGCAGCAAGTGAATTCGCTAACCAATGTCATTCGGGACCAGATCAGAAAATTAAAAAATGATTAGTTGAAGCATTTCATGAGTAGCCTTGATCCAAATAGTGGCACACTCTGGAAAATTTCTAAATATTTTAGAATTAAGATCAAACCGAATATACCACTTATTCACGCGTCCTCTGGCTTAAAGTATAGTAATTAAGATAAAGCCGAGGTTTTTGGGCATTCACTAGAAATCCAATTCCAAGAGAATACTTCCTCGGAGGACAATCTCGAAGAACACACCGAGCAGGCCACGACACAATTATTATGCAGCACGGCTCAAAAGGAAGACCCAATTCCTCAAACATCTTTTTGAAAAGTAAAAAGCTTGATTGACAGTCTCAACAAGAAAAAATCTCCTGGTTTAGATAACTTAACGAACCTGTACCTGTACCTTCAACATCCATCAGACAGTTTCAGATATTATCAATGCTATATTTCGCTTGAAAGGTACCCTAACTGTTGGAAACTGGCCACAGTCATCGTCATTCCCAAGGCCCAGAAATACTTAACCTTCCCTCAAAATTGGCATCCTATCAGTTTTCTTTCTACTATCGCTAATTTCTTGGAACACGTGTTCCTCTCTTGTCCAAAAGATAAAGTACTAAAAAATACTTCTCTGCCAGCAAAGCATGGCTCGTTATGTTCGATGTCACAAAGGCATTCGATAAAGTTTGGCACGCTGGTCTCATTGTCAAACTAGATTATCACTGCCTACCAACAGCATTCAGCCAGCTCATTAAATCCTTACTTCAAAATAGAGCCTTCTATGTCGGAATTGGTAGCATCTTCTTATTTAAAAGACCTATAGCAGCAGGAGTTTTTCAACTTTGTTGACGCCCTCTCAAAACCTCTTAGCTAAGTAGCTCAATAAACAAGTAGTACTCTACAAACAAGTAGATAGACCCCAATTATTCTACGGTTGCGTGGTTTTCGGACAAACCACCAAAACAAACAAGGAAAAACTCCAGTCAAGCGAAAATATTGTGCAAAGAAAAAACTGTTCGACACAATAGACCCACCACCTCAACAGTTCTCTAGGAATCCTGAAAATGTTTGGCCTTCACAATAGTTTGACATACCCAAACCTGAAGCAGCTTACAAATTAAGGTGGACTCGCCGTATTTATATACATAAAAATACCCAGTATGGCTCGTTTAAGTGACTGAGCGCAACACCAGCCACTGTTAAAAGAGAAGTTAGGGTACAAAACCCGCACCAGCGCCAGGGAATCATCAGTTCTCAGTCAGGGGATCAAAATGGTAAATGCTTTTTCATGTAGGTAGTTTAATTATTCTGACGACTTTGAAATCATCAGTATATAGAAAGCAGAATGAATTAATGACAGAGAGAAGGTAATCAATAAAGACAAAGAATAAAATAGGACCAAAAATTGAGTCCTGCGGAGCACCAAAAAAATAACAGAATGCGGAAGATGAGGAAAAAAGCAGAATTACAGTGCAGGTAAGACCATAAACATAGGAGGAAAAACACTGTAACTTTGTGTAAGTTTGTGATTCAAAGAAGCACATACTTTTGAAAAATTAGTGTAAGCAAACTTCGACCTGTGTTTTTTTATACGAAGCAGAAACAACCAGCTCGGAGAAGGTTATAATGCCGGATTTACATTCTCGCCGAGGAATGCCAAATGTAGACAAGGTCTGTGTGTAAATGGTCTCCTTGTCTATTCTCGGCTGTTTTTTTCATGGCAAGCACACGTGTGTAAATGGTTTGCTCGTCGGCTCTTGTTTGTTTTATGAAGGGATAATGATCCTTTTATTGCTGTGCCTGAGTGTTTATGACCGTCTCGTCCCAGCTCGAAGCCGCTGGAAGCGAAGTCGGTTTTATGCATTGAGTCAAAGGGATTCGAGAGGGTAGCATGTGCTCATTCACATTTTCGAATTTTTCGCTGGGACTTCAAACATGTCTTTGCGTGTCCCAGATTGAAATCACTCAACGCACACCAGGCAGTTGCAATAGCCACAACCTGTACCTCAGCGATCGTTCACTGAACTGAACAAAACAGCTCACAACTGTCGAACGATGCATGGTGCAATATCCTAAGTAAACAATTCATCCTATGAAGGGTGCATGGTGTATGGTCCGTGTTGCATGGTGCAATATCCTAAGTAAATAATTCACCCTATGTCTTGCTGAGTCTCGTCCAATGTCTTGTTGAGTCTTGTCTACGAGACGCTCGTCCCTATGTATAAATCCGGCATAAGGTTAAATGTGAAAGATCTACCCCTGATGAATCGAAGTTGCTCAGAAGGGAAAAAGGGTTAAAGGACAGGGATAAGCTTACTGAATGCAACTCTGTTGAGTACTTAGAAAAGAAGTGAAACTCATGGTTATAATGGTTGGTATCCTCCTCTTGGTCAGCATGATAATCTCAGTTTTTGCGATCGCCAGCTGGAAACCATGGCTTTCCATCCAGGCTTAAACCCTTTTCATTACTTGATTGAGTTTGAGTTGGGCGAGGTGAGGACTTCTAGACGTGATAACAGCGGCTACATCATTAGCATAGCCCACCAAGAGCACGTCTTCCGGCATTTGGAGGCGTAAGAGACCATCATACGCAATCTTCCATAGATCTGGCCCGAGAATGGACCCTTGTGCTGCTCCAGCTGTAATGGTTTTGCGAACAGTTCCCTGATTCGTTTCATAAATCAAATGGCGATCTTTCAAGTAATCTCGTACCATTGCCAGCAAATATTCCTCTATTTGGAAATTGCGCTGAAGAGAATCCAATATGTCTGTCCATCTCGCCGAGTTAAAAGCGTTGCGGGCGTCCAGCGTTACCAAAAACATTATGGGTCCAGCCCGATGACAAGCGGCATCTGCGTTATCTACTGCGCTAATGGCTTCGTAGATGGCACTTATTGTTGAGTGGCCACTGCGGAATCTATGTTGGTTTTTCGAGAAGTCACCAGCTCTTCGTATAGCTGCCTTTAGCCGTGGTTTCAGCAATCCTTCCAGAAGTTCCCCCGCAGTATCAAGCATGCAGAGAGGTTTGTACGCTGATGGTGTGTTGGGATCTCCCTTTCCCTTTGCAATTAGAGCAAGTCGCGCCACTTTCCAAGGTGACGCAAACCCACCCGCTAGTAAACATTCATTGTACATACGTAGTAATGTTGACGGATGTCTCTCCACCACTACTTTTAGGACTTCTACTGGAATATTGTTCGGATCTGGGGCTTTCCGGTTCTTCATTCTTACACTCGCGCTTCTTCAGTGAACAAAGGGATATCTTCGTGGCGTACTGTGTGGTGGTTCTCTGCTCTCACGTCGTACGCTGGGAACAACGAGTCTACAATATTCCTCAGGACATCCGAGACCCATGCGGCCTAGCTTACCCGATACTAATTTGTAGCCCTGGCTCCACGGGTCCCGGTCTACTTCTTCGCATAGAGTTTGCCACATTTGCATTTTCCCCCGTTTTATAGCCATCCCCAGTTCTTTTTTTTTTTCCTTTTTGTGGGTGGCGGCAAGTAGCAACGCTTCTGGTCGTCCGATAGACCGCTGTGCCCTACGCCTACACGCTAGAGCTCTTCGTCTTAGTTCCGTTATCTCCTCAGTTCACCAATAAGCGCTCTGTTTGCCATGTGTTGACTTTCGAAGTGGCGTCGCACGCTCGCGGAATTTCGCCCATGGTGAAATTTACAACCGTATCTATTTCCCCAGGGGAAAAAATTTAGTCTGGGTTTTAATTTATAAATATAAATTGGGGTATGAGCAGACTTCCATTTGGACAGGAAAGAAGTCAGAGGAAAAACTAAGGTTTACTAACAAAGGAGTACACAGCGACGAGAATAGTGATTTCGCTGGCAAATACGAGACACCATCAGGACCAATACTGGCATTTATGCTTAGTGAATTGAATATGAAAGCGATTATAAAAGCATTAGTTTGGATGGAAGACAAAGATAAAGAACTAGAAAGGCTAAAAATGCAGAGTGAAACAGCATTGCTGGGAAAATAATGAGGAAAAAATTTTTATAAATAACTTAATATCATTAGCTATATTTATAATAATTAAAATGTAAGGGTCTAAGCGGAATATCAATATAATATATCACTGAAAAGTCTAGTGATATCGTGATGGAAAGCAAGGTAAGGTGCATGTCAGGAGGACTATAAGACACGAAGGCAGTTTGTAAGGTGATATAATGGGAGAGGATGTTCAAAAGGACTAAATTTAGTATTTTATGATTGGCACTCGGAGAAAACTGAGAAAGGGAACGTCATGAAATAAAGGAAACAGTTATTAAGGAAACAGTTTTTGATGAAAGGATCGAAGAGCAGCAATACCAAATATTAGAAAAAAGATAAACTATTAACCCTAGAAAGGTAGCGATGAGTAAATTTTACTCACATAGGGTATACATTTCGTCGCGCACCAGCCAGTTGGCCACTCCAACTGCCATGATGCTAGAAGCTATATAATCTTTTTATGTTTAATGATAAAATAAAAAATGTACATAATACTATTGTTGCCATCTTTTTAGTAAAAACATGTACCAATCATCCAAAAATTTACCGTACCATTCCAGGGTTAACGAAATAGCTAGGAAGTTTTTATAAAAAATCGATTATAGACGGAGCTAGAAGAATTACATCGGACATATACAGAGGAGACAAATAAAGTTTCAGAAAGAGCGATAATGATACGAACCAAAATACACTCAACAAGAGGATACGTATAGAAATCACTACAGAGAGCTTGGTATGGCAACCGAAAAACCACCACCATCATTTTCAACCGTTGATAATAGATGACGATCACGACGAAAGACAACGTGTGAATATCATAAATAGCTCATTATCGCTCATTATCATAAATAGGCCAGTGGCCAAGTTTCAGTATGACAAACGATGTGATCAGAAGCTGAAAATGCAAAGAGATAAATCGCGCTCATCTTATGCCTTAGATAAGAGTGAAAGATTCGGAAAGCTTTTGCTTTTAATTTTATTAAAATATCATATTCCTTTATTACTGCGCTAGCGACCAATTTCAGTTAGATTGAATGATTTAGTTATAAAGCACATTCTAGACAACCTAGGGACTTTTTGTATAATTTCGGAAAAAATGTAAATTTTCTAAAATTTCCAAGTAATTTTAAATTGAAAGCAGAATCGTGAAAATCATTAAAATGCTAAATTCAATTATCGAGACAAATAAAATTCTAAATTCACTTATCCAGACTAATAAAATGCTGCATTGAATTATATCTCCCTATTATGAATTAAAATCACTCAACACCATGTATTTTCCTTTCAGTCCTAACGCAAACTTTTCCGGTTAAACTGCCCTGAAAACCATAAACTGCAGACATATCTCAGTTGAAATGCTCCGTTTAAGACTATTAATACTTAATGCCCCATGGAAACAGTACTATTCACAGCTACCCCACATACAAGCTCAAACCCTGCATTTAATTATACACCTGCAATTAACAACATGTTCGTACATTTATGCTTACCTGCCCATTTACAATCCCATTTCAACGTCAAAAACACACAACTTCAGCTTAGAGAATAAATAACTTTCCCTCTGTTTAGGGAAAATACAACATTTATCTGGTTACGATTAAAAGTGACATCATTAAATTCAAGTTACGTCATTTCTTTTAGTGGCCACTAACAACCTGTGTCTTTAAACTACCCCAACACTTTTCATCGCCAACTATCAACAACCACCATAGTCAACACTTCTAGGTCATATGAAAAAAAATCCTTAACCTCATTATGTACTGTGTTCGGCAACGACGATTTCAATCTTGAGTGAATGCACTCAAGCATCTAGTTGGAGTTTATGTGAATCTTTCAACCCTCTTCGGTACTTTCGTCCTTGTCGGCAACGTCTGTTGCCTTTTGCTTCTTCGCCCAGGTCGTTCCAGGGCAGGTTACATTGCACGACAGAACACTTCCCTTACCCTGCTCCTGGTTGTTTCAAATCCAATTACCGATGAGACAAGTCGTTCGTAAGCCAACCGATAAGTTGCCACAGTACGCCACATTCCCAGCTGGGCTCCTTCCAACCACCTCAGCATCCATCTCTCTCATCACAACCAATTGCATTATGGATGCTCTCTTCGATCTCGAAAGGTTCTTGCCACGTTGCAAGTCAAGTTGGTACCGTCGTACTAGTTCAGGGACTTTATTCTCTAATGGAGCTCACACAACGCAACGCTCTCGGAACATCATCGACGGCCCCATCCAGCTGCATCAGAAATCGTAGTTACGGTCCGAACAGCAGCAGCAAGCGTGCAGAACCACGACAAGGATTATCCATTCGATGTAACTTTCAATGAGTATAGAAAGAAATCTTATCAAAGAAGTCCTCAAAAGTCACTATACTTGGTTTGCTTTCATCCTGAATTTTTTCAGCCAAGTTGTCTCTCTCACTCTGTGCCTCTTTCGAGCTCTATGCTCTATTCTTTTGTTCTGGAAAATCTGAAATAATCCCGAAGTAAGATGCTTGACTGACTGATAGTAGGCAACAGTATTTTGTGCTTGATTTACCGGGTCGTTGAGGTGAAATCAAATTGGATTTAAAGTTTGTGCGCAAAATTGAAGACAGAATAAGATGATACGTATAACTTTGATGGAGCTGCTGGTGAAGAAGAGCGAGTTTCAGTCTGTTTAAATCATGTCGAACTTACAGTACGAAGGGGAAGGTACATGGATAGAATCGGGATTGAGAAAACTCATGTTGAAAAAGTATTGGTTACTGAATTATTAAATTGCTTGAAGGGTTGTTGACCGACGACAACCGACCCACTGACTGTAATGTGCGTAATGAAGTGAACTAACTACATAAATATGTACGAAAAAAAGATGATTTAACTGAAATATGAAAGATATTTGAGATGAGCGAGATTTGATTTGAAAGGAATTGCGCAAAATTAAGGGTTCAAATTGGATTAAGTAGAAGAGATGAGCATATCTAGGCCGTATTCAAAGCAAGTGAACTGAAATGTAGAAAACGAATGAAGTGGAACAGACTAGTTGTATGCAGTTTGGACTCTTTTAATTACGGAAATTCAAAAGATAACGACATACTTAATGAAGCATTAAACAATGCAGTGAGACATGAATAACAGTGTAATAAAAAAAGAGATTAGATGTACAAATAAGATTATGAAAAACTACAGAAAGATATGAAAACGTGCAATTCATTTTTCAGTGATATATCTATAATCTACTTAACTAACTTCGAATCCAAAAAGCGAGTAAGCAACAGACAGTTAAGATGGAGATAGAGCCAGTTGAATTTTCTTGTCGGTTAATCATTTTCTTTGGGCAAGGTAAGCCAAATCAATAGATAATACTGCAATAATGGTGCTCTTGTCCACGTCAAAGTGGTGAGCCCGCCACTGCTGGTCTTCATATCTCGCATCGATTATAATACTCCAGCCGAGATGATTACGACTACGACATCTTCTCTGCAAAAAAAACTGACGCCTGACAACTTACAGAATCAGGAAGTGGCATCTTTTCGTATTACTGTATTTGTTGGCTTCAACAAGCTTCTACGAAAAGACTTCTGGCCTCCTGGTGTTGTAGCTAAGGAATTTACCAGAATTACACGAAAAAATTTTCATCGGAGAGGAGCAAAGAGCTCCAGAACTTAGGTTTAAAACTTTATTATCAAAATGTCTGCGGTTTGAGGACCGAAACTAATGAGTTCAGGTTCTCTGCGACTTTAGCTCCCAACGATATAATATGTCTTTCAGAAACCTGGCTTACTGATGATATCTTCGATTCGAAAATCTGACCTGTTTTCCGTAAGGACGGAGATCGTTTAGTTAGTGGTAAATCCGATGGTGGAGGTGTTCTCATCGGTATTAGTAAGGCACTCAATGGAACACTCTGTCGTGATTTCCCTCTCTGTCCTCCTGTTGAGTATATTTTTGTGCGTATCTCCTTACCTTCTGCCAAAACATTAGTCGTCGCTTCAATATATATCCTCTGCAACCTTCCTCTGTCAGCTTATGAGCAATTCCTTGCAGTACTCTCTTCTTACCTCAATAGTCGTTTTCACCGCTTACGATCTGCTATGCGGTAATTTTAACCTCCCAACTCTACATTGCGATGCTGCCTATTCGGTTATCATCTCAACTAGTGGTGTCTCTTTAATAACGTCATCGTTTCTTTCACTTTTTTCCTTCTCACATGTATTCCGACGGCTAAATTTCATCATCTCTCTGTGTCCCTCTTTCTGTATTGTTCAATATGAGTATATCTTCTGGCTCATTCCCTTCTTTCTGGAAAATTGCCAACATCTTCCCTATACATGAAGCCGGTGATCGTACATACATCTCAAACTACCGTCCCATTTCCCTCCTTCCTTGTTTTAGCAAGATCCTCGAGAAAATGGTCTGCAAGCGAGTCTACTCTTATATCCAGCCTAATCTAGCTCATGAGCAGCATGGATTTGTCAAAGGTAAATCCACATTAATCAACCTTCTTTCCTTCTCACATATGGTCGCATTCGCTCTTGACCATAAAAAAAAGTCGACGTACTATATACTGACTTCTCCAAAGCCTTTGACTCGGTCAACCATAGCCTCCTTTTTCAAAAGCTAAGGAACGATGGCTTAGCTGGTTTTCTTTTTTCCTGATTTAACTCTTGCATCTTTGGTCGTACCTGTATAATAACTGTTAATTCCTTCTCTCCAATTCCCTTTTATCTTGTATCAGGTGCTCCGCAAGGGTCTATTCTTGCTCCTCTTCTCTTTCTTTTGTTCATAAACGATCTCCCTCCTTTAATCCGATGTTCTTCTCTTATATATGCCGACGATTTCAAGATGTTTCGAGTGTTCGAATCACAAGATGACTGTACGCTTTTACAAAACGATCTTAATAGCTTACAGACTTGGTGCGCTGCCAATGCTCTCACTTTGAACATCGCTATATGTCACTTGTAAAATGTCACCTTTTATTTTTTCTATTCTGTTTCTAATGTTGTTGATAATTTTAGAGATCTTAGTGTAATATTTGATCCAAAGCTTAAATTTGATGAGCGCCTTTTACTAAATGGTGCCTACTCTCTATGCTATTTTATAGGATGGTTGATTTTGATATATAGCCACATTTCTGTCCGTGAAGCAGTGCATATTATTATTTTTCTATGTTTTTGATAATGAATGGATGTACTTGAGAACCTCTGTGAAGTGAAGTCTGCTCGTTAAAGACAGGCCACAAAGTACGTTTTATGTCTCGTCGCCATTGCGTTGGTGGTGTAGGTTCAGTTGAGGAAGGTGCCTGATTAGCACCGATTCGGCTCGGAGCACATGTCCGCATTAGGGCTTGGGGCAACTCTTTCATGGCATTTCTGCATCCATACATAGCCATGACACCACTAAGATGACTAAAACTTCGGACTGTGATAGCAAATCTGAGTGGGAATTCTTTCAAAACGGAAAATAGAGGCATCAATACTAAACTCCTCGGGCAAAAGTCTGGACACAAACTCAGCTGAGCAAAAGTACAGGGTCAACCAAATCCCAAAAAAACCGAAACCAATGACTATTGCTCCAGGGCTAACTCAATCTTTCAATGAAATTACCAAAGAGTAACCAGTGAGAACTTTTATTGATGACAGCAAGGGAGACAGAATCATCTGCTCAAAAATACTGCCTAAGGATAAGGGAGATTATGTTTAGGGTTTGAAGTCAAGTGTAGAAAGGTAACTCGGGTCACATATATAAGGCAAGTGGCGCAAGCTGGTGTATTGTAGTTCGACTGGTAGCGTGCGAAGATCAACGCTCAGTCGACTTCTTTAAGCAGGCGATTTTCAAATTGAGGGAACTCGGGCCAGGCGTTAAATTAAAGGTGGTGCGTAAGGACGAGTTCCTATTCGACTTAGATGAAGGGCTTGAATTCCCTGTTTTCATTCCAATCGAGAAGTTCTGGAAATCGTTTGGCTTTTTAACTCTGTTTTCCTGATAAGGCATTGAAGGAATATGGCTCTCAGCGGTAAGACCACAATGTTTCCGGCATTTTAGAGGAAAACGGGGAGCTTTTGTGGCAGCAATGTGTCGCTACATTGGCATTAGTAGTTCATAAACTTTAAGGACCGCGTCTGCCTAAGTGCGAGCGTGCCATTCCTGCAGTCGCGATAGCTGCGCACGTAATCGGATACGCATGGCTATTGTTTCGCCAAGCAGACGCTCGTGTTTATGATTCCACGCTCGAGCTCTATGCATACGCACAAGCGCTGACGAGGAATTTTGTTCAAATGTTCGAGCTCTATGCGAATGGAGACACATTCACGTCTGCGTGATCAGCACTTATGACCTACATAAGTGGCCCGCAGACGGCGATCATCATTCATTCCAACTCGATTCGAATCCAACTCGTCGTACGAATTAATAGTTTTTATCAAATAAAATTATTATTTTAGCATTTAAAAACAGACGTTTTAATTTGCCACAAGGGACATAAGCGTCAGAATCATTTCAAGGCCGGCCGTTGGTGTGGTTCTTCATATACCCGCGACACTTAAGTAAACTAATTTTTGCAGTCTCATTAGTTCTTTGATGTTAGTATTGCTTTCTCCTGCCTTCTACCAAACAATCGCTCTATGTACCAACATCTGCTTAAGTACACATTCAATTATTTAGCAGGCTGCCCGAGATTTAGGACCCCAGGTAGGTCCAGGAGTAGGCAGGTGTGAAAATTGCTGCGTGAACCTTACACATTTCGCATTTCCTATTAGCCTCCTACCTACCTACCAGATAAGTTTCCTGTCTGGTACAAAGCCCAAATAATTAACACTGTCAACAAGTGCTTGATTCTCTAGCATCTTGGGAGTTATACTTGGAACTTGGCGGCTTCCTTATTTCCCTAAAGCCCTTATAAAATTTTCTGGATGTGTCTCGTTTGGCTCGTGGCATCTACTTTTTGAAAAGCGATAAATTCTACTTGTAATCAGTCTTATTACCCATCCTTGTTTTTTTTTTTCGTTAGAAATATAAAAACTTCATGTTTAACACAGCCATCTTCCCGAGAACCTTGTGCCTTTTCCACAACCACGAAGTGCTGAAGAATAATTCTGGCTGAAATGCTTAAAATATTTTTTTTTTGGGTTCTAAGTTAACAAATGTAAAAACATTCTTTACTACTTTCACTATTTAGGTTTCAATCATCAAACTCAAAAGAAAATAATCTCAATGTCTGTGGGGATCTGGTTTGTAATAAATGTCGGTAGTTTTTGCCCGAGTATGAATATTTCAGCTTTTGCCGGTCTGAGCGTTGAGTTCAGTAGAGACGTGTTTCACTCAGATACCTGCACACAGCTGAGCTAACTCGAAGCCCGGTATTTTTTTATAGCTGAATTTGAACATACTAGCATCTGGTGCCTTACTCGCTCGGTTTCTCAGACTTGACTCCTTAGACTAACGGCAGCTTTAATCATTTCAGTAGTGGTACTGGTCAACTTTCAAACATCGGTCGTGATTTCTCTTTCTCTATCGTCAGATTTGAGCCAGGTACCTCATTCATTGGCAGCTAGTACTCTGTCCACTAGATTACGCAGGTTTTCAAATTGAAAATATTTTGCTTTAAGTCGAAAACCAACCTCATCATTAGAATCGAATTTTTTTTTGTATGTGAATAGCTAAGGATCTCGTCCACTTCGTACAAATTCGTCATCATCTAAAAAAAACTACTAACTGCATAAAGATCCAAAAGGCAATATTTTCTTCCTTTCTTTCAACCCTACTACTTTATCCTCGTTACGTCGAAACAGTACTCCCATAGTTTCTTTTCTTCTACATAAATATTTTTTTGTACATCTTAAACTAATGATTTTCCTATATCAAGACAAATGAGGTCTGCGAAAACATCCCACAGCGGCAGCATCGTCAGTCCAGAAAAGGAGGACATTATCGGTCACTTTGACTTTTTATTCACGTTACTTTTCAGTACCAAGAACAATTTTATTGCAATCTTCCATCTCAAGACTACGACCGACCGAAGACACAGATACTAACGGCAACGGAAGTTCAAACTGTAGTTTGTAAACTAACTGCTTCCTCTCACAATACCACGTACAACTATTCGCTCCTTCTTATAACTATTGCTTCGGCTCTCCCTACTCTTGCAACTGTTCTACTTTTCGCATTTTTAGCAAGCACTTTCATCGTCTAACTTGATAATAGATACATGTATGTATAGCATTGGAACCATTGTCTATATTCTGTGTGATGATATTCCTCCTTTTTTCGGTAGGTCGGTTTCTATATCGATAGAACAACGAGTTGTATTCACAGAAAAGAGTTCTAGATTATAGAAAATATTGTTGCAGGGCGTGTAGAGAAAAAGGACGCATTAAAATTAATGAAGTTCAAGAAATCGCAAGACTGAAAAGCGCGACGACACGGAAGATACAAAAATAAATATGAAGAAGGATTTGAACTGTACAACCCTTATGATTTCAATAGCCTACCTCCTTATAAGTTTCGACTGGGTCATTTAAACCTATCGACACTAGCCTCCAGAAGAATGATGATATCGGCCTGCTTCACATTCGACGTCATTAGAGGCGCTATTAATGTAGAATTCCTGAATAGTAAAATTTCGATAAATATCCCTGTGAGGAACACCAGGTCCAATCGTTTCTTAAAAGAATATTCACATTCGACGAAATATTCGACGACAGCAAATGAACCAATAAATAGATGCTGCAGAATATTCAACAGCATAAGTTATTTATATTCCCCTACGATTTCCAAATCATCCTTCAAATCCTCTCTTTTGCATGCCATCCATGCCCCTAAACCTTAAGCCATAGCTTATATGTCAATGTTTTCATTTATTGATTGTTATTTATTAATCTATTTGTTACTTTTTTCATTTGTTTGTTACTTATTTAACTTGTTTGTTTTTACTTTTTACTTAACTTAACTTTTCCATTTTATTTTTAATTTGTTATTTTATATCTGATTTTGTAATATGTTTGGTAAATAAAATAAATAAATCAATAATAATTTTCTAATATTCTTCAAAAATTCCACAATTTCCTGGACCTGCTGGTTTGCGACCAAAAAACCATGTTATTGAGATAAAATTACCCTCGTTCCCACGTTGGGCGCTGTTATTAAATATCAGGAAACTAATTACAAAATGGTCTATAACACTTTCATTGTCCCTTAATAGTGACTGTGACGCACTTATGGAATAAAAAGCAACAAATATATAAAATAATAAATCACATAACGGCTAATTGACGCATTATGAGCGCGGCTGGTCTCTCCCAAATCCCATTGAAAACTATCTTATTCATCGACCTTTTTCTCAGCAGAATTTTTTGCAACGTTTTTTTTTATTGGTTTTGTAGTATAATCAACTGTAGTTTTCAATATGTTGGGTTTTTATATAGACCTTATTTTTTGTTTTTTTTTTAATTTTAAGAAACTGCTCAATTTTCCTTAAAACGACTCATAAATATTTTGCCAACCGTTCCTGAAAAAAAAGAAGATATTTGAGTGCAAAAAAAACATGACAGGAAACGTCATCTAAGTGGGAAATAATTTTTGAAGTGGTTTTGAGGGTTTGTCATTTTAAATCAAATACTTTAAAGGGTTTTAAAAGTAAAAAAAGCATATCTCTAAAAAAAATTCTGTTTTATAAAATTTTAAGAGCATTGAAAAACATCACACATATCCCTCCATTTACACGGAAGATAGGTACAGCAAAAAGCGTGTAAATTGAATTCATTAAACCGTGTCAATCGAAAAGAAGCTAAAATTGGGGGACAGAGGTTCTTTTTTTTTAGCGTGAAATAAAAATATAACGTAAGTATTACAATAAATAAAATAAATATGAACATTCGTCCATAATAAAGTAAATGGAAAATTTAAATATACAGTAAGAAATTAATTTTTTAACGAAATGTGAAACAGTTCCATTGATTATGTAAAATTAAAAAAAAAAATCGGAAACGGCTCAATCACAAAATTTTGAATAATGGTTTATGTATGATATTACAAAAAAAAGTTACAGTATTGTTATTCACGAAATGGGACTCCTAACGAGCGACACCTGTATGATGTGTCAGGAGCCGAGGGTCTCAGAAGCAATCCAACATCTCCTGTGTCACTGCCCGGCACTGGGGCAAAACAGACTGTGATACTTCGGCGAGCCCTGGTTGGTTGATCTGTCGTACGCGGCAGTTGAATTATGAATTTTATTTGCTTTGTTTTTGGTGCCACTTTCATCATTCGACAGCGGTTCTGGTTGAATAGTGGTTGATTGCAAAGAGTTAAAAAAATCTGTCATTAACAGCCGTAGTCGGTTTTTATGAGATTCTTGTAGATCTCTTCATACTGACGTAAACATTTACTAACGTCTTGCTGAAACCGAAGAGTACGTTCAAAATTCGGACATTTTGTAAGAAATGATTGTCCAATTTTTCCCTAATTCGAGCCCATCGTAAAACTGTCAGTTCATCTTCGTTGGCATCATTGTCAGGAGGATTTGTTTCACTAAGCATGAACATTAAATCATTCTCGTCTAATACTAAATTATCTAAGATTTCACCTCTCGTTCTGTGCGCCAACTCCGTTATTTGAGAAAATTCATCCTGCAATGGCACTCTAGAACTCTCACTTTGAACTACGTCAAACTATTAGTTTTTTCTGCAGGCATTTGCTTAATCTAGTTGTACAAAAGTCCCACATTTTTCCAGGCATCCATCAATTCAAGGGTTGGCCCATTTTCCATGTTTTCCAAAATGGGCCTCAAGATTTGTTTTACAAATAGCGTCTTGAATGTTACAATATTTCCTTGGTCTAAACGTTACAATAGGGAAGTCCTGTTCTTGGGCAGAAGTGCATTTTTCATTTTCTGCAACTTTCCTTTTCATGTTGAATAGTATTTTGAGAATGACCTGGTGCATTTTCAATTAGGAGAAGAGCTCTAAAGGGCATTTCTTCTCTATTTAAATATCGTTTGACATCCGGAACAAAAAAGCTGTGAAACCATTCGTTAAAGACTGTCGCAGTAACCTACGTTTTTTGTTGACCATCCAATAAACAGGAAGATGATTTGTGTTGATTGCTTTAAATGCACGTGACGTCTTTGATATATTATGACTTACGGATTCATTAGATAATCTCCTGATACGTTACTGCAGAATAGTACCGTTATTCGGCTTTTTGCTGCCTTGTGGCCTTATGTTGTTTTGTGACATTTGTCCAAATAAGTCCATTGTGGCATTTTTTCCCTCAAAATAATCCGAACATGTCTGCGTTAAAAACTTGATTCGGAGTGTATAAATTGACAGCGAACATTTTAGCGAATTGTGCGGGATATTGTTTTGCACCATATAAATTAGCTGAGACTTTTTTGACTCTTTGAATCCTTCAAACCACCCAGGGCTTGCACTAAAAGATCTTTTCTACTGAAGAAGACGATGGTACCTCAAGCTTAATTTTTCCGGAAATATTCAATGCTGTGTTGGCAATGGTGTTTGTATCATGAGGAAATCTTTTTTGAGCTTGATCTTCTTTCCACATCACTGATATCTGATACATTTTTTTTCCATCGCAACATCCCTTTCCTATAAAACCGTGCTTAAGCTCGCAGACGATCCAGATGCTACGCTTTTCTTGATCGAGTATTCATTTTACATTATCGTTTTTATGGTAGCCTCATTCATAGTATACAAAATCAAGCTAAACAAATTTTTTTTTTGCGAATTCTGCTTTTTAAAATGTCCTTTAAATCAAAGGAAAAGGTCCATTTCTAAAACCGTGCAAAAGCTAAATCGTGTAAATAAAGTTCCTGTAAATGAGGGGTTAAGTGTATTTAAAAAACATTCCGTAAAATTTTTATTAATACACATGAAAAACTTAGTCGATGGGACCCGGTTTCCAGAAAGCCCTCAAAAAAGTTCTCGTGATGGTCAGGATAATTAATAACAACTTTATTTGAAGCAAAAAAACTTCATTTTTTCTGTTACAAAATAGATATAGATTGTGGTTGAACGGACTTAAAAAACAATTTACACTACGCAGAGCGTTGTAAAATTAGTTTTAATAAAGAAATCTTATTTAATGACTAGTCAACTATATTTTAAAGGAGTGTGCAAGGTTTTGAGGAATATAACGTCCACCAATTTCAAAAAGTGTTTTCGGAAAAAGTTTTGAGTAGTTTGGGTTTTGGTCTTTATACCCAGGTGAAATCAATCAAGCGTATCCGAAAGACTACAGGTTAATTAGCCTGACTTCCTTCCTCTTAAAGCTTTCGAAAATTTACTAGACCTTCATATCAAACAAAGACTTAAATGTCAAGCTCTTTCGAGAGCCCAAAACGGGTATATGACTGATAAGATTGATCTTGTACTCTTCACAAGGAAGTACGAAATTCCTGAATTAGACTCAATGAAGCTGGGCGGCGCCAGCTTAAGTCTCAGGTCACAAACTAAGTATTTGGGTCTTATTGTGGACAGTAAGCTCACCCAGAAGGTGAATTTAGAGGCAAGAGCTAAGCGGGAAAGCAACGCGATTTATTCCAGCAAGAGAGTGCTGAGTAAAACGTGGGGTCAAAGCCCTGCTTGAACACACTGAATCTACCTGGCGATAGCTAGACCGATACTTGTTTACGGACGCTTGGTCTGGTGGCCAGCAGTGAATAAAAGCACCTTTGCTAGCATGGCGAATAGAGTTCAGCGATTGGCGGCTCTCTGCACTACAGGTGCCTTAAACTCGACTCCTTTGTCTGCTCTGAACGTACTGCTTCATCTTCCTCAGCTGCTGCCAGGCTTAGGGAATCGCGACACTACGAACCACGATCCTTCGGCCACAGCAGTATTGAGCGGTGGTACGCAGGCAGCACTGACTACTTGGTCTCAACTCTGAGCTTCGAGCGAGGATATCAAGCGCCTGTGGAAGGTAGGCTAGAATAGAATCAGCGAATGGGCGCAGCAACTCCTAGCATCTGCACTGACGGCTCTAAAACAGCTGCAGGAACCGCTGATGCAGCATATTCTACAGATGCAGCTATGGAAGCAGCTTTCAGGCTTTCTAGTCACTGTAGTATTTTTCAGGCGTAAAGCCGCAGACCTAGTACATACCAGAGATACTACAAGTTAGGAAATCAACATCTTTACAGCCAGTCAAGCGGTGGTTAAAGCCCTGATGTCTTACACATACAAATCGCAGAGCGTACTTGAACGCATGCAGGCCCTGGCCCTAGCAATAACAAAAGAGGTTGGGTTCCCGGTGACAAGAGCATTGGTGGAAATGTGGGGGCGGACGCGTTAGCTAAGCACGGAGCTAGTCTTCCCCTGTCAGGATCGGTAGACATCCCAACTCCTATCCAAACAATCAAGTACTTGATCGACAGCAAAATGATGCAAGGTGTGATGTGCAGATGTCGTGCAACTCAGACCTTCAGGGTAACCAAAATCATGTGGGGGTCATACAATCTCGCAACGATTAAATACATGCTCGAATCAACGCGGACTGGCAGCAAACGGCTGGTTGGCACCATAACAGCCCTCTGTCTTGTAACAGCACAGGCCATGAAAATGGGACTCCTAACCAGCGACACCTGTAGGAAGTCTTAAGTGCCGGCGGTCTCAGAAACAATCCAGCATCTCCAGCGTCACTGCCTGACACTAGGGGAAACCAAACAGCGCTGCTTCGGTGAGCTCTGGCTGGTAGATCTCTCGCACGTGGCGGACCACAGGCTGGAGACTATCCACCAATTTACGAAATGTTCGGAACCTTCGAAGGCCGCTTGGATTGAACTTTCCTTCTCCTTATCTAGTATCACTATGGGCCAAATAGGTATATGTGTGGCCTTGTGTCAGCCAGTATAACCTTACCTAACCTACCAAGATTATTATAGCAAACTTAAAACCATCGTCAACACAAAGACTCTCTTGAAAAAAATTCAAAAAATTTACTCATAAACAGCATAACAAACATTTGAACTCTAAGTCTCCTGATACACACTACTCTGAAAACTTTTCCTACCAAATATTTTCCCATAATTTCTGCCTGCAATGAAAAGTTGTAATCATAATTATCGTACAAAAACACCGAAAACTTTCATACTTAATACTTCCCTGAAAGCAACAACAATGTCAGCAACAATAACGATGGCAGCAACAGTAGCAGCGAAGATAGCCCTTAACCATTGCGAACACACGAAACACTCACACACAAGAAATGAAGAAAATCCCTGAAAATTCCATTGCTCGAACAAAAGAAAATCGAATAAAATCATCGAAGTGAGCTTTTGAGAGTAGAATAAAACAACTGAAAAAAAAACACTCCGGAAACTGAACTGCTGAAAACTTGCGAGAAATCTGAACTATTGCCCCCTTCGGTGTTGGTTCTGTCTGCTGATGGTTGGTCTCCACCAGAAAATGCACTTGTGCGACACAAAGTGTCGTTTCGGAGTTCGGAGTCTGACCGTTCCGTTCCTGTCATTTTGTTTTCCCGGTTTTTCATTTCTCATTTGAAATTTTAAATAAAGTTAGCCATTTTGCAGCAAGTTTCATTGACGAAGGAAATGATAGTAGAGGTGCCTGACTGAGGATTGGATTGCGGAGAGTTTGTGTGGAAATACAATAGTACAGCTGTGGCTGAGAGAAGCCAGCTCGAAACTAGAAATAGGAAGCAATGGTGTGTTCCTTGTCGAAATACATAGTTGTGTTTAATTGCTTGCAAGAACTTTCCCGTGCAAATAGTCGTAGTCTTGGAAGGTTTAGTTGTGATGCTGGTAAAGCAGTTTTAGCAGTCATGGCGAAGTGTTGGCACAAGTCGTTGAAAATTTTGTTAATTTGTCTGACTATCCGATTTCATAGTTTTGCATACTAAAAAGCGTCGAGCTATGTTGTGACGATGACGATCCTGGTTCGGAACAAAGCAGATCTGGTTTTACTTTTTGTATACTTTTCGCAAATTTTCAACACATTTACGCTGTGTTCTATGGTTTCCTGAAGGTTTTGCTTTGAAGGGATGCTGTTCTGTTGCACGGTGCATTTGATTAAGACGTGAAGATGACGCCGGCACGAAATTAGAATTTCAATGAATAGATTTCGAAGAAACGTATAGATGCTGTGAAGGTTATTTAAACATGAATTTAGAAATTTTGTTTAAAACTCCAATGAAAGTATCATTTACTTTTTATAAAAATGCAACATTTCCACCAAACAAATCAACTGTGATCCACTATTCCAATTTTCATTCATCTCACACCTTCAGATTTCCTTCTCTCATTGCACTATCAACAAAAACGAAAAAAAAACCCACTATTTTCCATAGAATCTACCAATTAAACTCTATAAATAGCCTGCCGGCGACTCATGCAAAGAAAAGTAAATGAGAAAAGTTGGTCCCTCGTAGCAAAAGTAAACCCGTAAATACTTGATTTTTATTACTGCACCATGCATGCAAGTACATTCTGTAAGTATTCGAATATTTAATAGAGAAAAGTTTTCGCAGTTTTTCCTAGTTCATCGAGTGCTGGGAGATATTTTCACAACAAAAAAAAAACAAACCCGAAAAGATATTCGAGTTTTGTGGTATAGAAGAGGTTAAAAGTCTTTTGGGGAAGAAATAAATAAAGATTATTGGTTGAAGTTTGAAAAAAAATCGAGTAAACTTTTATGAGGTAGTTTATTTCAGAATAATCTTATAACCACATGGATTTGGCTAGAAGAATGCTGTTACATGTTATCTAAACTGACTAAAAGAGCACTCGCATATTTTGAAGGCATGATATAATTTGGGTTTAGTTTAAAACGAGGGTCTATTAAACCGGTAAAATAATGATATAAGGGGCATTTCGCGTGAAGCGGACAACGAAATAAAATCGAGGTTCTAGATTTCGTTCATATTATGCACAATGGTATTTCTAGAAGATATGAATGTAGATGCACAAGTTTTTGCTTCTATGAGGTTTAGTTGACGAGTTATGGGCTTCAGAATAATTAACGAAATTGATAAAAGGTTTTTTTGAAAGCGGACTCTGAGATTCAAAACAAAATCTAAAAAACACTGAACATGTTGGTTGGTATAGAAAATTAGCTGTTCTTTTTAATTTTGAAATTAGATTGAAAAAATAAATTTTTTTTCCTATGTGAAACCGGAAGTAGACACTTCAACTCATCATTTGAATGATTTGGACCAGGCTAATTTTGTTTATGTTTATAATAAAACAAAGCTTAAAGTATATTAATTTTATCATAAAATTTTAGAATGGGGTGGCCTGTAGTTTAGGAGGTAGGTGAATTTCAATGCATAGAAGTCGCATGGGGCGTGGTTCCGAGATCTTGCTTAGGACAGCTAGTTGGTTCGAAAACAAAAAATTGATTCGAAATGTGATTAGTAGCGCCATCTCTTATTTGAAGAAGATTTTATTTTCCCATAAAAACCTAATTAAAATATATGACGCATATATAATATTTTTGGCGCCAAGCCAATTCAAATTTTCCGTTATTTTTTGAGTTACTGTTCAACGCTTGCAACGACTATTACTTTCGTTGATAAGTTAAAGAGTCTTAATTATGTGTGTTTAGTATTGAATCGACCGAGCGGTTTTCGGAGCCCGGCATCGGGCAAGATCGCACAACCCAGCATCGGACAACCCATTTTCGGACTATAGTTTAGAACGAGTACGACAACGAGGCAGTGGCGACGAAGATTGTGTTTTGCTAATATACTGAAGTCTTTGTTATTTTGATTATATGTGTTAACCTTTTGTGAGAATAAATCTGTTTGCTAAGAATATCCTACATTTTGGTGCCTCCTGTGAGGAACGACTTGTACGCGCGAACAATTGGTGTTTTTCGAGATCTAATGGCGTTGTACTTGTGGCTTCGCACATATTAGCGCTGCGAATTTGCGAATTTGACAATTGGTGGCTTCGCGCATTGTTGGCTGTGCGAATTTGGATTTGGTGGCATCGGGCATTAGTGGTTGTGCGATTTTGGCATTTGGGTGGCTTCGCACATAATAGCGCTGCGAATTTGGGAATTTGACAATTGGTGGCTTCGCGCATTGTTGGCTGTGCGAATTTGGATTTGGTGGCATCGCGCATTAGTGGTTGTGCGATTTTGGCATTTGGGTGGCTTCGCACATAATAGCGCTGCGAATTTGGGAATTTGACAATTGGTGGCTTCGCGCATTGTTGGCTGTGCGAATTTGGATTGGGTGGCATCGCGCATTAGTTGCTTGTCGAATTTGGCATTGAATATTAGGAACGGTTAAATGGCGGACTTGAATAGACGGACAGCGGCAATGAATGCCATCAAGCGCATTGCGTCGGCTGTATTGACAGGAAATTACGGAGGAGACAAGCACAAACAAACCCAAGATCTTCAGTGTTTGAAAATGCACTTTGACAGGTTTGTTGCTGCGCACGATAATCTGTTGGCTGAGGCGGAGCAAGCCGAGTTGAAGGCGCATGATGAGTTATGGCGAGAAGTCGAGGAAGATTATAACGCCGCGGTGGCGGAGATACACCGATTGGGGGCTGCGTCGGATCAAGACAGTGGCGTGGAGTCCAGGTTGCCTCAGATGAATCTAAAACTGGATCCGCTGAGTGTGCCGACGTTTGATGGAACATTACGGAATTGGCTGGCGTTCAAGGATGCATTTGAGACAATGGTTCATCTGCCGGAGTATCCAGAGGCTTATAAGTTGGCTAAGTTGCGTGCGGCTGTCAAAGGTGAGGCGGTGTCGTTGATTGGCGGCATGTATACGGGTGGTTACATGGCGGTCTGGAAGGCCTTGAAGGCTAGATATGATAACCCGAAACAATTGGCCGAGATCCATGTCTCGCAATTCATTACCATGAAGTCTCAGGCGACTGAATCGGCGAGCTCACTGTTGGCGGTAGTAGATACGGTGAGAGAGTCGTTCAGAGCGTTGACGGTTATGGGATTGGCGGTAGAGCACTGGGACGCGTTGGCAGTGCCTATCATAACGTCGAAGCTTCCTCAGGCCACACAACAGGCATGGAGTATGAGTTTGACCTCCAACAATATTCCAACGTTGGATGAGTTACTGGCATTTGTGGAAAAACGAGCGTACAGTTTAACTTTGGAGGTTATGCGATGGCCTACGGTGACAACAGGTCGTACAACCGGGGTGCATGCACAATTGCCCACAGCACACCCATCACGCTTGGTTAAGACAAACTTGGCTGCGACGTCTCCTGGCCACTGTGAGTTTTGCAATGATGCCACTCACCGGATAGGTCGTTGCCCAACACTAGTGGCTTTGCCCGTAGCGGAACGTTTTCAACGCTTAAAGGGCTCAAATTTGTGCTTCAACTGCCTCCGGCCAGGACATGCAACAAAGATGTGTCAGTCAGGCGGTTGTCGCAATTGCAATGGCAAGCATCACACTCTGCTGTGTCGCAACACCTCTGGAATGGCGGATAGAACCTCAGGCTTGCTAGGGTCTTCGTCTCAAGTTCAAGGGAGACCACCGAAAAACTATCACATGTGACTAGGCAGGCGAAGGAGATCATTTGTGGCCATATGCGACCAAATCGTGTTATTGGCGACAGCATATGTTTACGCACTGGATAGGATGGGAACACGACACCGATGCCGAATATTATGCGATCCAGGTTCACAGGCAAGTTTTATGACTGCTCGGTTTTTTCAAAATTTGGCTCTTCGAAAGGAACGCTCCGAACTTCAGGTGGAGGGCGTAGGCACTTGTGCTTTCACATATACTCGCGGTAGAGCGACGGTGCAGCTGTCGTCTATTCGGGACGCAACTTTTGGCATGGCAATCGACTTTTACATATTGGACTCAATTACCTCACCGACTCCTGTTACAAATATTGCGGAGTCATGTTGGACGCATCTTCGATCGTTGGAGCTGGCTGATCCAACGTTCGGTACCACAGGCAGAATCGACGCACTGATTGGAGCCGATGTATGGGGTGCCATAATTCAGGATGGCATCGTGCGTGGTTCACGGGGCGAACCGTTCGCTCAGGCCACAGCCTTTGGCTGGGTGGTGTTTGGCCCAGCATCCGTTGATTCGGGGACAACGACATTGCTGACATCACTCCACGTTCGATGTGATAACCCGGAGCAACGACTGGATGATCTTCTGCGAAAATTTTGGGAGTTAGAAGAGCCGTTGGCGTCTTCAGCTCTAATGGATGATTCAAATTGGTGTGAAGAACTTTTCGTGGCGACTCATCGTCGGGACATGGATGGCAGGTACATTGTCCAGATACCGTTTCGACCAGATGCCTTGGCACTGGGTGATTCATATACAATGGCTTTAAGACAGTTCCTTCGGATGGAGCAAAGATTGGCAGCTGACGTTGAGCTGAGGGAAAAATATGTGGCGTTCATGGACGAATACATGGCGCTTGGGCATATGCGCAAAAGCAGCAATCAGGCAGAGGATCCATCCCAGGCATATTATATTCCACATCACGCGGTCATGGCAAAATTCCGTGTGGTTTTTAACGCATCGGCAAGAACTTCAAATGGCGTTTCATTGAACGACACTCAGTTCAGTGGCCCAATAATACAGGAGAGCCTAGTTAGTATTATTTTCCGTTTCCGGCGATATATGGTGGCATTGTCCGCAGACATTGAAAAAATGTTCCGCCAAGTACGTGTCGACGAGCGGCACTTACCATGGCAGCGGATATTGTGGCGAAAAACGGCAACCGACCCGTTGTGCACATATGAGTTGACAACGGTGACTTATGGCATGGCGTGCAGCCCATATAACTCAATCCGTACGTTACATCAATGCGGAGCAGATAATGCGGGCCTAATAGTGGATGGCAGCCGGGCAGCGCGAGCACAGGAAAGTATCCGACGCGATTTCTATGTTGACGACTATCTGGCCAGTGTTGACACGAAGGAAAATGCGATTCAGTTGGCTTGCGACGTAGATACTATCCTCCGCGAAGGACATTTCATTTTGCGGAAATGGCAATCGAATGAAAGAGAGGTGATTGCGAGTATTACGGGCACACCTACCAGTGCAGAGGATGTAAACCTGCGATCCTCAGAAACGACGGTACTAGGATTGCATTGGAATCCGGAAATGGATCACTTGTTTTTTAAAATAACATTGGAAGACAAGGAACCATCGAATACGAAAAGGCAAGTGCTAAGTGACACCGCTAGACTATTCGATCCCATAGGCATGTTAGCACCCGTTATTATTGTGGCTAAAGTTTTTATGCAGCGATTGTGGCTTGAAGGACTGGAGTGGGATGCCCCATTGCCCGCATCTTTACTGGCAGAATGGCGTACATTTCGCAATGGCTTATCTGAACTGGGAACTCTTCGCATACCACGTTGGCTTGGCTTACGACCAGACATTCAACCTCATTTGCATGGCTTTTGTGATGCTAGCGAGAAAGCGTATGCGGCTGTGGTCTATTTGGCGAGCAGGAATCACCTTGGCGAGAGAACATCGGTCCTGGTCACCGCGAAGACAAAGGTAGCACCAGTGAAGGCAGCAACTATACCCAGGCTGGAGCTCTGCGCAGCTCATCTGTTGGCATCAACAATGACCAGCGTGATACAGGCATTGGCGTTACAGGAAGTGCCATATTCGATGTGGACGGATTCGAGTATTGTGCTTTGTTGGCTGCGGAAACCCGCAAATACACTCAAACCTTATGTGGCCAATCGGGTTGGCTACATACAACAGCATTCCGCTATCTCACAGTGGCATCACATCCGGACCCAGTACAATCCTGCCGATTGTGCCAGCCGAGGAATTAGTGCAGAAGCTCTTCGTGCGCATAAATTATGGTGGCATGGTCCGGATCCATCCCTTATTGATGAAGCACCTGCCGCGGAACCTCCAACACTTACCGACGAAGATGCACTCACTATGACAATGGAGGAGAAACCGGTAAAGAGTTCGATAGCAAGGGTCACAACTCCTTTAAGCCTGTGTACAACAAGACCAGATGGTACAACTTTAGAGTTATTGGACCGATTCAGTAGCATAGGCAAACTACTTCGAACAACATCATACATTTTGCGATGGCGGCTCACACGTAGGCAGTATTGGCGTACCCCAACCGTTAGCGTTGACGAGATGGACGAGGCTTTACGGTGGCATATACGCACTGAACAAGGCAAATCATTTGGGACAGAGATTTATCAACTTGGCAATAACTTAAAGCTCCAGTCGTCTAGCTCCCTTAGAACGTTGGCACCGTTTTTAGATGATCATCACATTCTTCGAGTTGGAGGCCGACTCAAGCATGCTCAGCTTGAGGACAATCAGCGATTTCCGATCCTTTTGGCAAAATACAACGGTCTAACTCGACTTATCGTTCGAGATGTGCATCAGGAGACACTACATGGAGGCATACAGCTTATGCTACAAACCTTGCGTCAGAAGTACTGGATATTGCATGGCAGGACCGTGGTGAAGCAGTGCATTTACGGATGCATTACTTGCAGGCGACATCAACAGGCGCTTTCTCAGCAACAGATGGCATCACTACCAAGGGCACGAGTGGTAGCTGCCCCGCCTTTCTCTTCATCAGGCGTGGACTATTGTGGACCTTTCCACCTTCGAGTTGGAACGAAGAGAACGCGGACGACTGTGAAGACGTATGTGGCAATCTTCGTTTGTATGGCGACCAAGGCCGTCCATATCGAGCTGGCGGACGACTTGTCATCCCAGGCCTTTCTCAATGTCTATACCCGTTTCATCAGTCGCCGAGGTCCTTGTCCGCACTTGTACAGCGACAATGGCACTGCATTTGTGGGCGCGAACACTCTCATGAGAAAGGATCTTGTAGAATGGCAAACCATTTATACTCAGCAGCAGATTGCGAACCAAGGAACTACCTGGCATTTTATCACCCCGGGAGCCCCGCACCAAGGGGGTCTGTGGGAGGCGGCCGTGAAGTCTGCTAAACGGCATTTGCTGCGTGTTATTGGCAAGCAGACGCTATTCTTCGACCAGCTAAATACTTTGCTGATACGTATTGAGGCGTGTCTCAATTCACGTCCGTTGACTGCCTTGCATGATGGGATAGATGATCACCTGGCCTTATCACCCTCGGATTTCCTTATTGGGCGCTCACTGGTAGCCGTGCCAGAAGCTCCCATTGCTGATGTACCGACGAATCGACTGAAACACTGGCAACTTTTGCGTCACATGCATGAGCAATTTTGGAGGAAGTGGCAAGACGAATATTTGGCTTCATTGCAAACCCGCAGCAAATGGCACCAGGCATTCGCAAACCTACGAATTGGCGATATTGTGGTAGTTCGACACGAAAATCTACCCCCAACCCACTGGCGACTTGGCAGAATCATGGCTGTTCATCCAGGCGACGACGGACTTGTCCGATCCGTGACGATTAGGCATGCGACGGGGACATGCACTCGACCGGTGCAGCGAGTGTGTACTCTCATGGAAGCAGATCCTGAACCTACCGGTTCAGCCGGGCAGGATGTTTAGTATTGAATCGACCGAGCGGTTTTCGGAGCCCGGCATCGGGCAAGATCGCACAACCCAGCATCGGACAACCCATTTTGGGACTATAGTTTAGAACGAGTACGACAACGAGGCAGTGGCGACGAAGATTGTGTTTTGCTAATATACTGAAGTCTTTGTTATTTTGATTATATGTGTTAACCTTTTGTGAGAATAAATCTGTTTGCTAAGAATATCCTACAATGTGTATTATGTCTCCGTTCGGCTATCGATGTTTCAATCTATTCAATTTGAAGTTTCATCGGAAGGCTAAAGACCTAAGAAAAATTCCAAGAATATTAGCAAAAAAGAGATTATGTCGAATCTGCAGGAAAAAACTGATCGTAGAAACACCTTTAGTTATTAAAAAAAAGAACTAGTTTAAGAAATGAGAGTAAAATAGTAAAAATTGTGAAATAAATTCATTTGTCCATACACAAGTAGCTTTTTTTCATTAAGTAAATCGGCATTAGCAATTTTTAATATTTTATCTTCTATATGTAAGTGATACAAGTGATATATAATAGTTTTATTACAAATATTTAGCTTTCACACTCACTAGCTATCATAATCAAGCTCCCGGTACCACGCCCCATGCGACTTTTATCTATTGGAATTCACCTACCTCCTAAACTACTGGCCATCCCATTCTAAAACTTTTGTGATAAAATAAGTATACTTTAAGCTTTGTTTTATTATAAAAATAAACAAAATTAACCTGGTCCAAATTATTCAAATTACGAGTTGAAGTGTCTACTTCCGGTTTAACATAGGAAAAAAAATATTTTTTAAATCTAATTTCAACATTAAAAAGAACAGCTAATTTTCTATACCAATCAATAAGTTTAATGTTTTTTAGATTTTATTTTGAATCTCAAAATCTGCTTTCAAAAAAACCTTGTATCAATTTCGTTAATTATTCTGAAGCCCATAGCTCGGCAACTAAACCTCATAGAAACAAAAACTTGTGCGTCCACAATCACATCTTTTAGAAGTACCATTATGCACAATATGAACGAAATCCAGAACCTCGGTTTTTTTTTCGTTGTCCGCTTCACGTGAAATGCCCCATAAATGAGACAAAATAGGTTTTTAGTATTTGAAGGATTCTTCGGGGTGGATAAATCACTCGCTTTTTAGATACTAGTATCTCGATAGATGAACTGTATTAATAATTAAATTAAACTCTGCTCATATTCGCGTACATTTTCTATTGTTTAAGAAGATTGAACCTTGTCGAAATATCGAGATATTACCAGCAATTAAGGCTTGGATTAGTTAGATGCTTCACTGTTTTATTTACACTATTTTATTTCCACTATTTTATTTACACTATAACTTTGATATTTTGCCGTCCGTATGCAACACCTTGCCCAACATAATGTAGCTAAGTAATCTGTTCCCATCGTAGCTTGCCAATCCAACCTTGCAGCGGGTCTTCTATGGTAATTATACTTTTTCAGCGGTTTCAGTTGCATTGCACAGCAACTCCATCATAAAAAATTTCACCAGGCCGTCTACATATTAATTTTAGTATTAAATTAAAATAGATCCGTAAAGAGCTCACTGGACATACGAAGCAGAACACAAAACTGATGAAGCAAAAATACGACTGATGGCAGCGAGTGACAGTTCTCACACGGAATTGCTAATGAAGCGCAAAAGAAAGCAGGCGCCATTTCATAACATATCAACACCAGATGACTTTGAAAGTGTGCCAATGGAAGCAGCAAATACTACGAAAGGGCATTACGGGAGGAAGTATCTCATCCTTTCAAACCTGAAAAAAACCGACATCTGTCGACCAGACGAATCTTCCCTCGCAGGATCCAGACACAAACTAGCAAAATGGGTGGAACCGAGACTGCTATCCAGTCTACAAACGAATCATATGCTACTTGATAAATAGAGGCAGTCATAATAAGACAACTAGAGAAGTGAACTCAAATCGATAAACCCTCAAAAAGAGGCGGATAAAATAACTTACTTGGTAGTCCAGATCATCCTAAAAGCACTCCGAAATCACAGTAAATTCACAAGACTTCTGACAGATACACACCTATCTACTGCCCGAAGAAAAGTAGATTAAAATTAATATAAGGCTCGTATATGGTCTAGTCCAGTCGAAATAAAAGAAGAACCTGAATAACAAGCCTCCGAATAAGACAAAATGAGTAACACTCCCTGCTAACTATAGCAAACCTCTTTCAGCCAGAAAATGATTATTGTTTATGATTATTGAACATTATGATAGTGTGCCGACTTACGTGACAGCTCAAAAACCAAGCAAATGAGACTATAAATACCGCAATTGCCAATAATTTGTGTATGTAGCATAGGTGATGTATGATGGTCTTCACGACCGCTCGCAATACACCAAGCAAAAAGACAAAAAAACTAAGTGCGTAAACTGCGATGGACAACACTCTGCCAACTATGTAAGATGCCGTAGGTATCCAAAACAACATAATAAAATCGAATAAAAGCCCAGAAATCATTGTCGCCCCTATTACGCTCTAATCGGGATCCAAATGCAGAATACATGAACTATCTATTTATTCTTCAACATGCAGGAGCAATTACAAGCTATTATGAAAAATATGATGGCAAAAATGGTGCAAGGAATGTTTTCAAGGTAGCTACAGCTTTAAATATAACAACATAACAAACATTTGTCTCAGACACTTACCAGAAAATTTAGTCCAATGAATACAGCCAGCGTGATCTTCCACACAAGTACTTTCCTAAACTTTGGATAAAATCAAGTATTATTATGGTTCGAAGCCACACAAAGCTGTCACTTTTCCTAAATATTTGAGGCTAATTAAGGCTTCGATCGGAAAACTGATTTGGTAAGGTACCAAATAATTAAAAAAATTGTTAGAAAAAGGTCTGAATCTGAAAAAATCGAATATTTGAGAAGAATCGCGTACAATATGTCTTTATGCTATTTACAAATTTCTAAAAACTTAAATCACTATGTTTTTGTTATTTCATTATATGAATAGGCTTCATACGGAACTTCGTTCCACGAGATTTTGAGTTTCGGGATTTTGAGTTTCGGGATTTTGAATTTCGGGATTTTGACTTTCGGGATTTTTAAGTACCGGATTTTGTATTTCGGGATTTTGGATTATGGGAATTTTGAAACATACCGAATTTTGTTAATTCGGGATTTCGTGATTCGGGATTTTGATACGATCCCTAGCTCAACAGATCAAAAAAAGTCACTGCGACTTGTTATAATTTGGCTTTACTAAATCATATATATATATTTCAAGCTCCCTAATACAGCTAGTTGGATCATTTCTCTAGGACAGAACAGAAGTCACCATCCCCAGTTTTTCAGCGAAATACTTTCAAAAGTAGTAGAACCAGATTAACACGGAAAAAACACAGGATATGTTTGTGACGAAACGACGAAGACAATATCTAAGCCAGCTGATAACAAACGGCGATCTCATAGAATAGTACTCCTCTTCCATTGTAGCTGAATATGTAATAACTAAAATATAAGACCATCCAGCGCCTACTTCGCCTAAGTACTTTCTTTTACCAAACAATTTCACAGAAACTTATTCTGAGGTAAATCATTATGTCCCCTGGTACCTAAGAAACGTTATTTAATAAAGCTATTTAATAAAATAGATAGACTTAGCATCTGAAGATATATGAAACCATAAATATATTTCGTCCTAGCAAAAGCGCTTCCACTTAATGAAGAAAAATAGCTCAGACGTTCAGAGCGAAATAAATGGTAAAATAAATAGATGTACTCAGATATACTCAAAAATCCAACCCAAATCCGTCCATCTAAATGAAAAAATAGCAATGAAAAATACTAGTCTTTGAAATCGTAGCCTGGGCATCTCAGAAAAACGTGAGACACCCTCTCAAAGTAAGCGGAGAAGATGTTTTTAAACCACGTCTGCTGCATCTCAGCCACGAAAGAGAACCTTCTCAAAAGAGGAAGTCAGGCTTTTCGCCAAATCGAACAGCGGACAAGGTTGACAGACGTTTTTTTTTTTTTTTTTTTTTTTTTTTTTTTTTTTTTTTTTTTTTTGAACAGAGACATGTTGATTTCGTATCCGAAAGTACCTCGGCATTCAAGTAATGGCAAATCCTCCTAACGGTCGCAGAATAAGGACCATACCACACGTACTACCTGTCTGAGGAAAAACTAGAGCATCTGTATATATGTAAGGCAGAGCATTCGTTAGACCATCTTCCTTCAGACCATAAGCAAGTTCTGTTGCACATAAAGGACGTCATAAACATAAATGTGAAACAAATCTAAAAAAAAACGTCGGTCTTCGCAATATTTCTGGACCCTATGGTACATCAGGAACTCACGCATGTATAAGGACGCGCATTTCGGATGTACATACAAAACAAAGCGCTGAAACGATGCAGCACAGTTTACGGACACTCAACAGCCCCCTGACAATCCTGAAAAAACAGAATACCCACCCAAACCTCCCCCAAATAAGCCTGAGGGAACTCATAGGGTATTATGAAAAAAAAACACAATACCTCTTATTCAGAGTTTGAGCGCTAATTGAATTTTTTTTACAATAGCTTAGACCTCATTTGTACTTTTATCATGCCCTTATTTTGCTTGAAGGAACTTTTTATAGACACTCTTTCAAATCATCAAAAGAAATGTTAATTATATTAGTTAAATGTTATTATATTAGTTAATTATATTAGAAGCACAGCAATATCATCAGTTTGTACATTGATTTCATCCTGTCTAAAATGCCCCTGATAACGCCCAACGTGGTTTGCCTCGCACATCTCGTATTATTGAAGCTTTCTCACATTCCAATTAATCATCTTAATGCCTGACTAATACACACAATATCTACTTTATTAAAAAAAATATGACTCATTAATTGCATTCAAGCTGTAAATTTCTAGCTAACAAAAAAATGTGATAATTCATTTTATATCTCCATTACTTCTTGGTAATTTTTCTATTTGCATATTAAAAATGATTTTCAACAAAAGATTTCCAGGAAATCTACAACTCAGTTGAGTCTGACGGGATTCACAAGCTCCGTTAATATTAAGTCACATCGTTCATCCAAATATTTATCTCACCAAATATGTCAGTTGAACTAACCACAAATTATTCATAAGGCCAATGACCGATCTGCAATACCAAAATTCGAGAGTCATTAATTTATTCACAAAAATATCTCATCGTCAGTTAAAAACAACCGACGAAAACAAAGAAAACCTTAAGATCATCTGAAATTCGGTCTAACGTGCAATTATTACTGTAAGATTTTTCGAGAATGATTCTACGGTTTATTCTGCTTCGAGTGAATTAAGCTATAGTATCTGTTTCAGGAAATCATATTTTAAGTCTAAGAAAAATTATTAAGATACATTTGGTATGGAATACAGATATTCTAACGCTAACTACGCTTTTATGTAAATTGAAAACAAAACAAACCGAGATTGTAGATTATGCGGTTTTTAGTTAATGCTAAAATAGCATTTGAAAAAGAAAGATACAAAGCAAAACCAGTAATAAGCAAATGTTGGTGGCGGCAGCAGCATCAACAGATAAAATATAGACATGGAAAATAGCAAATAAATGTTGACTTTGAGTCGTTTTTAATCTGTTCGCTGTTGCGTCTTCTTCGTTTCAAAAGACGAGATGAGATGAGTTTTGTCACACAAAGTCAAGGCCATTGTCGTTGCTATTATTCGAAATGCTATAATCATCGCAGGTGATGAAACTAGTCTGAGTTTGTTACTTAGTAAAATGAAGAAAAAGACGACGTTATCATTGTCTGAAGTCATAAATCACCTGAAGATGTGAGGTATGACGTCTTAAGAGTGAAAATGATGATGATGATAATGTTGCCGATGATAATAAGAATGATGTTGATGAAGTTTTTGTTTTGCATTTTTTTTTAGATGCGTGAAAGAAATGTTGCTGAATTTTCGCTCTTTGGTAGGATTATGATTTTTAATCAGAGTTAATGGTAGAGATTTGATTGGTTTTTTTAGGTCTACAGTTGGAGAAAAATTTGAGATTAAGATTTCAGGTAGAGCGAATAATCTTGGTTTTGCATTATATATTTTGTTGTTAATTAAAACGGATTGGTAGGTTAGCTAATTTGCTGATCTTTTGAAAAATTGCAGAATATAGCCATTTTAATCCTGTGGAGCTAATATTATCAGCTCGGTCCTAATAAAACCGTGGCAAGTCTAAACGCTCTTAGTTTCGCAACCTTTAATTTGATTGTGTAGCTCTTGATTAGCACCTATCTGGCTTTTCTCGCATGGCCTCCCTGCTTTGCGTAGATAACCACGAGACCAATTTACTGACTAAATATTCGGGCTAAGTTGACTGATCGAAGTTTGAAAGCAACAGCACCAATGTTTCCAAAAATATACATAATAATGATGGGAGTGGAAGCGGGAGTGGAAGTAGCCACAAGGCTTGCTTCATCGTCCACGAGTACCTTTCTGGTAAGCCACTCCAGCGGCTTTCGAGATGCGGATTCCAAGCCTCCTTCACATAACTGTGGGGAAGAAACCCGATTACACCGATTGGAATCCACGAGGAACGGTAAATAAGCCAACTCGGGAACGCGCTGCAGAAACCCACCCTAATATCTGCTTTGCTTGAACACTTATTTATAAGTTACTGGAAGGTGACCGACGCCTGACCTTCATCATCATCAACGAGAAATCCCTCCCAAAATAAAAGGTCCGTGACTGCATAAGATGAGCTACTAATCTCGAAGGATTCAACCCTTACGACAAGGGGGGATAAGAATGCAACATAAAAAAAACAAGACGGGTGAAAACGGCTCTCTTGGCTAGAATATCTGCTTGGAAGGATTAAGCAATTGCCGTGAGGACATCTGGGTTTGATGGCTTTCTTGATCTTCTGGACCTTAAATCTGGTAAGCAAAAGAAAATGGCCATCGGATCCGATGAGTATCTAGACAACACCGTAATAGATTAAGATGAAGGCCCTTCAAGTGAACCTTCATCGCCTCCTTACCATTCTTTGTAATAGCGAATGAAAAAAGACATCTGACGCGCGAAAGGGATGGCGAAAAAAGACTGGGAACTGATATGGTTTGTTAGTAAAATATGTTACAACACATTTAGAATTATTGTGTGAAAGAGAGTTAACAGTACAACAATCGTTCAAAGCAGTAAGGTCTGATTGAAGGTGCAGGTAGTCCTCAAAAAAAGAATTAATACGTAGGAGCTTAAGGTCATCCGCATAAAGGAGGGAAACAGAACCGAAACAATTAGAAAGTTTATTGATGAACAAAAGGAACAACAGCGGCCCGAGGATGGAACTTTGGGGAATACTAGATGTAGGATGAAAACAGGAAGAAACACAACTATTGAAAACAACACGACAAGCACGGTTAACAATCTAGGAGGGGGAATGAAGGATTCCAGAAATGCCGAAATTGATGACGTCAACTTGTAGTCCATCATCCAACGAACCATCTACGAAATTGACAAACTCGACCAACTTTATTGACGTAGAACGGCCTTTAATAAATCCATGCTGCTCTTTGGAGACCAAATGATCAATGGCGCTACAAGCCCTGTTACGGATGATTCGTTCGAACAATTTCGGGAAACAACAAAGAAAGAAAATAGGTCCGTAATTAGAAACCGTTTCAATACTCCCCGATTCCAGGGTCGGTAAAACTTATGCATCTTTCGAAATCGATAGAAAAACAACGGCGGACAAGCTTAGATCAAATAAAATGAAAGGAGGGGCACATATAGGTGAAGAAAGAGACTTAACAAATACACCAGGAATATCATCAATATCCTTGCTGGCTGTAGGGTCCAAAAAGGATATTAAAACTTCTATTTCAGAAGGCAAAGTCATAAAGAAAGTGAAACAAGTAGCTAAAAATGAGTGGGTATCACTGTTTTGAAGATCGGATGGGTTTGATGGTAGAAAAGTAGAGGAAAAGAAAGCAGCAAATAACTTACAAATGTCTTGGGGAAAATGAGACAGTATCACCGTTAAATGTAAAGTTATCTGGTAAGTATTTTGAAGTTTTCAGGGAACTAATGTAGGACTAAAAGTGTTTTGGATTATTAGAAAGGAAGTAAGTCTCTATTTGCGAAAAGTACCTCTACTTAGCCGTTTCAATAATTTTTTTCGTTCGGAATCTATGAAAAGTTTGAAGTGAATCGTCAGACGAGTTAGGAAAGTGTTCGAAGCGTGTCTAGTGTTTGTTGCCTAGACGGTCTAGAAGATTTGCGGGAACGTGTCCTAGGAGTATAAATAGATATCAAATTGAAAATTAGAGCGTAAAAAGATGAAAGGCCAGCATCTATGTTCAGCGCATGAAACAAAGTATACTAATTAATAGCGTCGAGTTCAGAAATAATCTAAGAAGATGAAACCCGGAGAAATTACATTCTTTTTTCGAAGTGGTTGAGCAAGTTTGAAATTATTGGCAAGTGGAGGATGATCTGGATCAGGATCGTGAAAGAATAAGAGAAATATATACTATTGGAGAGAATGTTGCAGATGGAAAAGTCCAAAAGACGATTTTGGACCATACATTTTCAATGGAATCAGTGGAATTAATAGGTCAATCAATCCATACATTTGAAGAGTGTGTACATTTGAAAAGTATTCACCTCATAAGTTTTCGAAGCTGTATGCTCCTGGGTTCCATCTGGCATCAAAACCACATCCTTTCTGTTCATAAATTGTTCAACAAAATGAAGTTGGCTTTTTCCGTGTCTGCTCACTCCACCAGCTACCATGACTTTTAAGCTGAATTTCGGGGTCAGCATTATAGGTTTGTTTGCGGGATCACTTGGTTTTACTGTCCTATTCTGTTGGCTAGGTATTGGATGCATTTGAATGCACGACTCATCCGTAAAAAGGATGTTTGCACCCCGGGTTCCATCACGGTCATTGTCGTCAGCTAATGCAAGGTTTTTCAGCATTTGACAGGCGTTCAGCCGGCCTCGAACATTCTTATTAGAAAGTAAAGGTTTGCCTTGCATTTTTTTTTAGCTTCCTCCGGGGAGTTTTAAAGCGTTTTTGTCACTGTTCGCGTTTCTACTCCTGGTTTGTTTGCAGCCAATGCTCGAAGCTTTCTTTTTGCTTCTGTGAAAAATACCGACGATCGAACACTTTTTTTCATACCTTCCACGTTTCCTTCTTCGTCGTTGCACCATTTTCTCACGGTGTGCGTATGGATCTTCAATGTTTAACTTATGTCGCTGCTGTTGTAACGTCTCAATTGAGACATGTGCTGAATTTCAATACACTTTTGAATTCGACTATTTACCATTACAGAAGACGCTCGGAATTTTGAACCAGTTTGTACATCGGGTAGTCTGAAATGTTCTAATTTCTGGACGTCTGTTTTAACTGTCACAGAAAGTTATAAATATAGATGAACTAGTTTAAAACCTTATTTTCAAGTAATTCAGTCTTTTATTATCTCTTTTGTTTTACATTGTGTAGTAATTAAGCTTTTTTCGACAAATATTCAATAATATTTGTTTGTTTTTTGGGTTTTTTTTAAACTTGATGCCACGATGTCGTTACGGATAGCTAATAGGGATGTCATGTGCTTAGCAGAGTACAGCTCACTTCTTTTACATCATTTTATTAAATTATTAACACTCTCGATAGCTGTAGAATAATTAACAATCGGCATGACATCGATAACATTATGATCGCTGCTATATGAAGCCTCGTCATTGCTATTATCTTCATCGGATTCGCAATTAAAGATGTCTTCATTCCATGTTTGGTTTTCCTCAACAGTGACGAAGTGGTTGGGAACGATAGCTGCTAGAAGAGATTGCTATCTTTCGAAGAGTTCCGCTTGGTTTTGTTCTCGATTTGCTCGGACAAATTCAGCAAGAGGCAAATCGTCCTCGCTGTCAAATTCTTTGTCGTGCCAATTCAACAGTTTGGACCAAGACTTTTTTAAAATTTCTTGCGTCAACTCGTTCTAAGCTTGCTTCAGTATGACTATCCCGTCGCGGATAGTATGTCGCTTTTAGCGTTTGTCTAGTTCACCACCATCGGCAATCAATTGTGATAGCAGCTTATTTCTGTAAATGAGCTTTGTCATCTTTATAGGGTTTTGGTCCATTGGTTGCACAGCTGCGGTTACATTTGGAGGGAAAAATATGCGACTATATTGCCGTCTTCGCTTTGCAGTTTTTCAGTAGGTGCGTGAGCAGAGCAATTATCGATTAGCAGCAGAGCCTTCGGAGGCAAATTATTTTCCGCCGAAAAGCGAAAAACCTGTTGAATAATCATAATCATTTAAAAACATGAAATAAATCAGCAACTAACGAACTCACTTCGCTAAAGAATATCCTGTGAAACCATTCATGAAAGATTCGAGACGTCATCCAGGCATTATTTGAATAGTCGTAATGAAGTGGGTTTTTGAATCCTGTGAAGCATCTTGGGTTTTTGCTTTGCCAATTACCAATGGCTTAAGGGGGCTGATACATGTAAAATTTTCAAAAATTCGAGTTTCTGTTTCTTGCATAAATAGGTAAATTCACATCTAAAAAATATGTTTGTAAAGTTTTAGAATGAAATTCGCATTATTTATCGACTAAAAACTCATTTAAGTGCTCCGCCTCAACTCGACGCTCGAGCGCTATTGAATCCGTACTGGAGCGCTCGACCCTCGCTAGTGAGTCGAGAAAATCGCCGCAGCTCTTTGACTACTAAAAAAGCTCATCAAGCGTGTCGAGAAGAGCTGAGAAAAAAAAACGATTACTATGAGCGTACTGAAGGATTTCTGTATGGGCCTGGAATCGCTGATTAGTTGAAAAGTCGCTGTAATCATAGAGTTTCTGTGTGTCAAAACTACGCATTTTTCTCGAAACGAATTGGCAGGCAAGCTAACTCAAAAAGTTCTCAACCGATTCTTATTAAACTTGGCACACGTTTTCTTTATAGTATAAGTTTCTAATTGAATCTGAATAATGCCAAAAAAAAATTTCAAAACAAAAAACAAAAAAAAATTTCATTTTTGAACCAAAAACTGTCGAAAAAAAGGGTCAAAAATCGTACATTTTTTATAAGGCGTGCTAATTCACGATGTTTTTACTTTTTTTTCTTGGTTCAACTAGAAGATGCATGTTTAATAAACACTCTCCAATCCATTTTTTTTATTTCAAATTGCTGTAACTGATGCTAAAAATCCTGCCGATTTATGCATTTCACCGCGAGGGCCTAAGGAGGTTGGTTACTACAGCGGCCATTTTGAAAAAAAAAAATTTAATATAAAATCGGATTCTTGTATTTTAGTATGTAGTGAATAAACATAATCACTTTCAAAACGACTCATATATTCCTTCTATCTTAAATAAGCCTTTGAAAAACGGTCTAAATTCAGGCGTTTATATGCATTGCCGGCCTTAAGCTTGTGCGATCCATCTGTATTTGCTCCCAACAAAAAAGAAATACGTTCCTTTTGTTTTTTAAAGCCAGGTGCCATTTTTTCACAAGCAGCAACATATGTTCTGTCCGGTAGACAACGAAAGAATAATCCATTTTCGTGCACATTATATATTTGTGTATCCAATAAACCCATTTCAGCCATATTTGTTCGCAGCCTCCTTAAAAATGATACGATTTCCTTGACATCATTAGAGAGAATTTCGCCACCAATTTTCAAATAACGAATGCTGTGGCGATGTTTAAATTTCGTGAACCAACCATCACTTGCATTGAAACCATCTGCACCTTTATCAGTATAAATTTCCACGAAAAGTTGTTTAGTTTTCTCTTTTAGGATTGGCCCGGTCAGTGTAATATTTTTTTGACGTTGATTTAAGAACCACTGCTAAAAACAACTTTCCATTGTAGAATATTCGGCACTGTGCAAAAATTTATTGCGAAATTCCTGATAAGTCGAAGAAACTGCAGTTAAAACCGCATCTTTTTTTGATTTTATATAGCTTATAGCCAATTTAGGCACATTGAAGTCATGCGCTAGGCGATTTCCTTAAATGCCTTCATCAGGCTTCTTTAAAATTTTAACTTTTGTATCTAAAGATAAAGTGTTCTTTTTACGTTTAAATGACATTCTTTGTAATCCACTGAAACTTTCAAAAGAAAATCGAGTCAAATATGGGAAAATTACGCGAATTAAATTGCACGTGCACACTGACCAAACAAAATACGCAAATTGAACCACTACTCACATAATCACGTAGCTTCTCTTCCAAGTTTAATTACACGAAGCAAAATGAAAACGAAAATGGGGATTCACCGTTTTGTGGCGAGAAAAAAAGAAAAAAACAAAAAAAGGTACAATGCATTGAATATCTTGGTTCTAAATCCTGGAAGATTCTAATTTCCGAAAGTTCTAATTTGCGAGCGTCCACTATTATCGCATAACAATTTCAGTTCGATCCGTTGAAGGTTTCCAAAGTTGTTTAGGTTTTGTTAAATGGTCGTTAAAATCAAGGCCCTTGCGTAAATTTAGTGCGTTTTACTTCAACTAACAAAATGTGAATAAATAAATTTATATTTTCATTCGTCGTTTTATTATACTATAGATAACATCTTAATCTAATAAAAAAATACCCAAGTAATTGTGAGCCTGCATATTTTACTAGTTATTAGACATACGTACAAATCCTCTTAGAATTTTGGTATCTGTTTTGCCGGCTCTTCAACAAAAGTTATTATTTTGATATCGTCACTAAAATTTCTACTCTATCTCTATACAGGAGTTGACTAAAGCTATGTAGATTTGAAAAAACTAAAAGAGGGTCTCAACATTTTTAAAGATAGTTTTTCCCGATAAATTCATTCAGGTTGATTTTTCATGACGGAGGGCAGACATTTTTGCGCCACCCTGTATATACAAGCGAACATGATCATTCAATAAATCAACAGCTGTAATGCTGTTCTTTGCTTCGCATTGCAATAGTATTTACTGCAGTGACCCCATCAGCATATTACATCTGCAAACCATCCAACAAATATTGCTCGTAATGGACAACTCTTCAATTGAATCAGGACGCCAGCCGAATGTGCAAGGATGCAAAAAAGCATTCTTTCATTTTTGCTTGGAAAAACTCTACCTGAAAACATTTATAAAAAAATCACCAAAGCATATCCTCATTCATGCAGCCTTCAACTGACAGCAAGCACCCTCTCTTCTCTTTATTTAATTAGTGATTGCATCTCTGTGAATATTCAGGTCAAGGATGTTACTATGACTCACTCGTTGTCAGTATACACAAAAAGCTTTCATCCATCTATGCACCCAACACTTTTGTGCCTGCTCCATAGTCTCTCTTTCTGTAACGAAACCAAACAAACTAGGTGCTACCTCGAACGCTGGAGCTGAATTTCTGACCCAGTGCTATGTGTGATTAACACAAGCTCATTCATAAGAAAGATAAGTCTACCGAAAGACTTATGAAAGTTTCCATTGAATGCGGGCCATCATCATCATCGTCGTCGTCGTCAGCGTCATGTATTCAAAAAGCGCCATGACCCAGAACAATTTAATCATAGATGTCTTCCATCATCTTGGTCTTTTGTTCTGACTATGCAGTACTCCTCTCACACACAGATACTTCCATTGACACACACATATAGCAAAAAATTCAACTTGTTTCAACAGATGGATAGTCGCCGACGAGAATTTCTATTCTTATTCCGCAGGCCATTCACTTGTTCCTTCGTTGCTTCCAGCCGCCACTGCCACCATCGCCAGACAATGGATCAAAAGAACGAATTTTTAATTAAAGCCACATCTTCTCATTTACCTTTGTGCATCCGAACCGGAATGAGTAACGAACGATGCGGGATGAGAAAAGGTTCGATGACAACGACTGACATATAGAAAACGACAGATAGTGTGTGTATGTGTCTCTGGCCACCATGCCATGACCATCATAATCATTGGCGTGATCATCATATGGACAGGCCAACGCTATTATCCGCTCCAATGCACTTGAATTGGAGTTTTACCCGGTTTATCGTATGCTTGCACAAAGAAACAGCACCGTGTGCAGTTAGTTAACTGTGACCGGCTACATCACCTTCCGCCTACGCCGCCTCTTGCACTGATTCCGTTCCATAACAGATCTTTTGGACTCGGGCTCTCTACCAAGCCCCCTTCACCCAGTTGCCACCGGGGGCTCAGTGAAATACGAAATTAATTTTGGAGAAATAATCGCTTGGCTGGCTATTACCTTGCAAATTATCCAAAATGATGAACTTCCTGTTAGTTCTTTTTATAGCTATACAACATCGTTGCCGAGATAAGGGTGAATGTGCTGTGAATGCGATTTCCCAGTGCCAGTGGATGGAGCGTATATGTCGAATAGCTATGTCCACGTCGGGCGGAGCTACCCGTTTTCCAGGAACATAAGCATGTAATGTGTTTCCGTTTTAATCGGATATGCAAAGGACTCTGCGCTTCAGGCATTGTGATCCGAAAGAGGTTAGATGTTGGGTTGAGTTTATCTAACCAGGATAATCACCTTTAAGTTTCGTTTCCTGTTGAAACTTTTCACATTTTCACGAAATTTAAGACCGATGAACACATGTGGTAATTTGATTGCGACATTTTTGCATCGTTTCTACAGAGCGCCCAACGTGGGTTCTTGGGGTGGAATAAGTTTATTTTCGACTTGGAAAAGTTATTGTATCATAGCTTCGGTACGCGAGTTTTTCTCTGAAATAAAAAACTTTTTCCATCTGGTTGCCGTCATTGCTGGAGCGAACAAAGAAAAATCGAATATGTACGCTTCATTTACCTTCTTGTCCCTGGTCTGAGATTCAGTCAGCTCAGCCACTCGACAATGGCAGCACAACCCCTGGAGTCAACTTACTGTAATAAGCACGTTGGAATAGTTTAATATCCTCCAACCGTTACAACGAGAGTTCATAGCATCGTTCACACAGCGTCAAACCGACGTGTAGCCCACACGACCACCAACTCCACATGCACATCAGATTCGTTCATAAGAAATATAGCCCCCAGGAGAGATGCTAGACTTAACCAGTCCACCGCCTCTTCCTCCTTCTCCCAGCGAAACCATTGTAGAATCCATAATTTTAAAGTGAAAATCTGTACAGTGTCGTTTCATTTTCCCTATCTGAACGAGAGAAAAAACGCCAGCAGAACAACACTGCCTTCACCAAGAGCGAAAAACACATTTTATATAAATGATAGAAATTTTAGGTCAACTGAGCAGAAATAATTGAATTAAGGGTGCACCGACCTTTTTCAAATTGTGTTTTATATCAAATACGTGCAGATATGTAGTAGACGTACGTAGCTAGTACCTATGCATGTAAGTATGTCACGAATGAACGATGCAAAAGTATTCGAGTAGCCAATGTACGAGGAGTACAAGGAAAATTCTACATGAGAAATTGGAACGGGAATAGAATGCCACGTCGTTAGATACATTGTAATGCAATGGAATGCGGTAAAATATGTGTCGATGTAGGAAGCGAAAAATACGGATTGGTTCGGTGAAATATTTATCTAAGTGTATCTGGAAACTATGTGGATTCAAGAATTTATGCCTAAATTATGATAGCTCGCGCAGAATTGAATTCTCAGCAAAAGCTGAAGCGATCGTTAGGTTAAATATTTTACTTTTTTTCTTTAATTCCAAAAACCGGAAGTGTGAATTTTGATGGTGGCAGGTGTTTAGTTGGAAAATGTTCTCGAGCTTTCATTCATCCACTTGCTGAAGTCAATGCGATTGGTTCGACATGCAAGTTCATAGGACAGAAATAAATCTAACGGAGAAAGCCTTTTAAAAGAATTGGCAATAATCATGTTGGGGCTCTAAAGAAATCAGAAACACTCAAGTATGAGTGTTTTTTTTATTGCAGATAATTGAAATTTAGGGAGATTTATAGTAAAATAATAACCGTTACATTTTTGATTAGTTGCGTAAACTCATTAGCTTTGAATTGAAACAACTATCTGTAAATATATGTTTTGCAAAAGTTCCAGGATAATCCAATTGTACATCTTACGATCTTCGATTGGGTTCTATACATTGCATTTGTGTTCAATGAACAAGTAACTCTCTAAAGCTACAGACTAGATCCATATTAATACGAGAATGAAGTTGGGAAGAACAGCATAGAATCTAGACAAAGTGTGCTTGGTGAAGTGTTGAGTGCTTTACGATCATTCTTTAAAAGTTGACAAAATGAAGCCTGATCTGCTGGTTCTTTGATTTGATGTATCGCTTCTTTCTTTTAAAACGAAATAATCAATCATATAGAGATCTTAGGTGAAGACCAGACATAAGAGTGATCCCAGAATACATCTTACACTTAGGAATGTCCTAAAAGGATAGATATTATGGAAAGTTCTTCACACCACGGGCTCTATTGTATAAAGTTATTTTGTTAGTGCTAATCTATATTAAAACCCTGAAACATACTGAGGAAAATAGTGCTGCATTATTTGCCACTCCTAGATGTCTGAAAGGGCATTATTATTAAATTGACCTCACATTTGAAGTACTTTCATTTATTTATTTATGTATTCAAATCTCATCTAACAGAACAATTCAATCATTAAATGAGATAGTATACAAAAAAAACCATTAATATAAAGCAAAAAGAGGAATATAAATAAGAATATAGAAGAAAAAATAAAGAGAAAAGAAAAAAAAAACACAATATACAAAACGAAGAAGCTACGTTAATAAATGAATAACACGTTTTTTCAAAATATTGAAAATACATGGACAAAGAATCAAACTGATGCTCATCATGGTTTCTAAGTATTCTAGGTATAGATGAATTAAAATAGACAAGAATACGCGCAAAGGGAGTAATGGAAAGCGAATGAGTTGTAACCGGGCGATCAGAAAAACGTAAGAAATGAGACAGCAAATATTGGAGGAAAGTAAATCATGATAAACCTTGTAAACCTCACGCTGAACGGATTCGACAGCATTGTACCTGTCTACGAGAAAACGAGGAGACCACTCTCGGGAGCAAGATTCAACAATCCTACGAACAAGAGAAATAAAAGAACGAACACATGTGCCGATATCAGTTGCAAAATGGAAAAAGACATCACGAAACAGTTGGAAACATTAAGAGCAAGGGAGTTCGCAGAGTACCAATCACTTAAAACAAATCGATCCGATTGTAAATTACTACAATCATTTAGGGAAGCGATAGCACAGAAAATTTTAAGGTCTACAGCGTACAAAAGAGATTCAGATTTAAAGTTACAAGGAAGGTCGATGATAAACAACGTGAAAAGGAGGAGATCAAGGATGGAGGAAGAAAGCTAGAAGGAAGAGTTGAAGGAAGAAAGCTAGAATATGAGGTTACTGGAAACACCAAAATTACAAACATTTTCTAACAGAACTAAGTGGTTTCCCCTATCAAATGCTTTCGCGAAATCAGTGTAAATCGCATCAGCTTGAAGACCGTTGTCCAAAGTACATGCAACGAAATTAGTGAATTACACTAAATTAGTAGTCGTAGAACGGCCCTTAATGAATCCATGTTGCTCTTTAGAAAATAAGTGCACTAGGAATTCTTTCATCAACGATCCGCTCAACCAAATTAGAAAAGCAAAACAGGAAAGATATAGGATGGAAGTTGGCAACATTACCAATGTCTCCCGATTTTGAAGTCGGAAAAACAATAGCAGCTTTCTAGCTATAAGGAAAAACACCAACGGACAAACTCAAATTAAATAAAATAAGCAAAGGTAAACATAAGGAAGATGCAAGAAACTTAACAAACACATTAGGAATACTATATTAGAATTTCCACCTCCAGCGGATTAGTCATCACAAAATCCTCATAAAATGACACAGTCGCAGCAGACTTCCCTGAATCAATGTTAGGAGAGCAAAAGGAAGAAGCAAATAACTTAGCAACCAAATAACAAATGTCTTGAGGAATAGAAGCAGAAGTTTTAAGAGGTAAGACATACGACCAGAAAGGCTTCGAGTTATTTTAACAAATACACGCTTCAATATGGGCGAAGTACCCCGTATCAATTCCTCAACAGTTCTTTTAGCCACTACTCGCAAAGACAGTTAACGCTTAAGAACTAAGAGGAAACTCATTTCGGGTTTTATCTATCTCGCGCAAAGATTTACTCCAGATTATGGCAATTGAACTGCTTCTGCAACATGTGCGTGCGCTTCGCAAGAACTATTTGCTCACAGAAGTCAGAGCCAACCACCATGGGTGTTCTATTCGATTTGCCTAATAGCATGTACAGACGACGAACATGGTTCGTCAACTTGGCGAGCGAACACGTGCAATTGTTGTTGTTAAATGGTAAGTGTTTACCTGCGTACAACAACAATTGCACGTGTTCGCTCGCCAAGTTGACGAACCATGTTCGTCGTTTGTACATGCTATTAGCATTTAGAAACTAGACAAAGAGCCATTATGGAGCGCAATGTTGTTTCCTGTAGTTAGAATCGATACTTAAACACACAATATTGCACCCTTAAAGAGAAAACAAGGTACATGTCTCAAGTGGCAACAAAATTTGGTAAAACTCGACTTGATGCACCACACAGTCGTTTCATGAATTTTACCGTTAGATGTCTCGCTAGTATGTTTGTGTTTTTGTGGCTGTGTGTTTGCTTTTAGGGTTTTTTGTTGTTTGTTTGTTTTTCTTAATTGTATTGTCTTCTCGAGTATGTTTTTGCATAATTTTGTTTGTTTTTCTTCAATATTCAACCTCTGCTACCACCTATTCGCCCTCTGGTGGTAGAATTTCCCGGCTGTGGTGCATCAAGTCGAATTTACCCTGACAAAAAATAGTCGGTCAATGATAACTTTTGGTAACTGTCTCCGATAAATTATAGTCCGTAACACCGATAAATGAATGGACTCTCATGGGATATCGGTACGTCACTACACAGTCATAGCATAAGTACTAATAACTAGTACGGAAAGAATGGTATTGAACGATATTTGCCTAATGGAAGAGATTGGCAGAGAGTGTATGATTTACCATCAGCTGGCACCTAAGAAAAACCAAAACCAAAATAAGTTAACTTTATCACATGCAAAAGTGAGAAAAGCATACTCTCAAACGACACGTGAGAATGTATATATCCATGCTAGCTGATAAGTGCCATCACGAAACAGTAAGCGCAGCGAGCATTCGCTGACAACAAACGAAATTGTTTGTAGTGCATTTTATAAAAGTGTCGGAGATATTCTTTTTACTCGCCAAATGGTATCGAAAGTAGTATTCCGCGTTAACTACCTTATCGCTTACCATTTAAGTACTCAGAAAACGTTTTAAGAAAATCAATATTGCCTAAATCGCCATTCGTTAAAATAGTCTCTTTGGTAAAGCACATGTCAATTGCCTAGTGGGAATGAGAAACGTATCTGATCGTAGGACCGTTGCTTGGCGGGGTATTTTTTGTCTTTTTTCAACTTGGAATTGGATATTGCTATCTATTTCTGGCAATCAGTAAGGAAATATAACAAATTGTATCGCAAATCACGTACTTTCCGAGCTATATATAGTACTTAAGCTATGACACAGTCCAGATGAACGGCTTCGGAGTTAAATCAGTACTCTCTCAGCTCTTGGGGTCAGTGTCGGGACTACTTCTGAGTTAGGCGCCTGTCCGGACCCTCTGGCTCTAAAATTAGATGAACGGGGTGAATGTCAATGATTGAGGGTACTTTGGGATTGGTGATGGTATTTTAAATTAATCTTCACCATTCCAAAGTAGCAACAACTACTCTTAAATATCCTCAACAGGGATCTCATATAGCGGCTCTCAGTCAGCGATTCAAATAAAATCAAACAAATTTCAACAGTTCTTGAAGAACCTCAGTTTAGTGTAAAGTCAACTTCTCAGCTGCTGCAGGAGATGAAGCAGTCGGAGTTTCTTCATTTGAGGAGGATTTATTTTTACAAATCTTCTGGCTGAAGCAACTTTTGGAGATTATCTAAAGTTTATAAAGTGATTTCGCTGGACCAAGGACTCCATAGTAAAGTCTCAGTGGAATTCAATAATCCCGATATATCTAGACGTATTTTAGTTATAAGATAGCTGTCGAGTTTGAAAATGCTTTCCTGATGAATCATCTACTTGTTCTTTTAACTAGAGCCACTTACACATCGTACAAACTTCGGGAACCGAGTGTTTTGATTGAAGCATACACTGGTCTATAGATGCTTGTTCTTCTCCGGAAATACTGTTCTTCTCCTGTCATTAGGAATTTGTGGACTGATTTGATTGCTAGTGAAAAATATTTTCCGTATGATTCCGGGCAGTGCTGGTGTCACCATAGATCCAGTGGAGTTAATTTAAGTTTCCTGCTATGAAAACAAGAACAGGAAGGAAATCAAATACAAATTCTCACCTTAATAATATTGTTTATTTATACCCGCCTGTATGAACATTGTCCCTCGTTTTGCCATATAGCATCACGATGGACTCTATGTTTATAGATGTGGTTTGGCTTCTTCGCAAACATCTAATTTCATTTCGATATTCCCATACTATTTAAAATAAAACCCATAAACCTGGATGAAAAATATTGCCTGCAGGACTGAAAATGCTTCAGTTGTACATTAAACCCACGTTGGGCGCACAATATTTTAATTGAATTCATTGCTATTAATTGATATGTTTCTACTTTTTTGTAACAAAAATTAGCATATCTGAAGCTCGGACTTACTTTGGTGCTCTTCAATAATAGGAAAATTCACATTATCGCATTTTATTTGCATGATCAACTCAATTATCAAACCATCTCCATTTAAGCAACTCCAAAAAGACTTCAAACCATCTCCTGCGAAAACCTTCCCCCTGGAAAAATGCCTAATCAATATGAATCGATCTGTTATCGTTTTCGGACCCTCGTATATTTCCATCAACATAAATATAACAATTTATCAATGGAAAAAAAAATTACTCTCATCACCTGCTCTCCAATCTTATCATCACTTCACTAGCCATAGAATACCAGGAAATGTAACTCAATTGACCAATTACTCGAACATAATGTAGTCGATTACCCTGAGCGTCTGCACCGCCTTTCCATCTTTTTTTTTTATAGTGCTGCAAGCAAAATAGCATCTTCACTCAATCTTCGGTTCGAACCATTCGTTCCGTTGACTTCTCTCCAACCCCATCATTGGTCATTACCATACCCTGTAATACTGCTCCTATCGACCCACGATTTCTCCCTCACTTTCATTCAATCGTCCGTTGCCATTTCGCACGGTCCATTGACTGATGGAAATCCTGCTCGTGTTGTGGACAAACTGCAGGACCCCACCAGGACGACACATATCTTAGAAAACCTTTTAATAAAAATTTTCCTCAAGGCTCTCGTGGGCTACACACTGAGGTGCTGGGTAAATGTACACGAGACTCTTGCTCTGCTTGTTTACAAGAAAAGCCGGATAAGTAGAACGAGTGGATAAAAGTTGGGTTAATTCAAGAGGGAATGGTGCTTTCGAATAAATGGAAGATTACAAAAACCGATGGAGAAATTTCGGGGTCGGGGACGATAATCTGACGCGGGGACACAGAGTCTTATTTATATTTTTTGCTCTTCGTTTTAACTTTTGTTTTTGTTGTTGCTTGTCAAATATCTGGAGCGAGAAGAAAGTAGCCATGACTTAGATGCTTTGTAGTTTGACCTGCTATGGACACGTATTCCGTTCGTGTGGGTATATATGTTTATCTGAGCAAACAAGATTTTTGTCAAGTATGACCTTGTGCCCGTGCCAGTGGCTGCCAAGAGCCATGGCCTATTAAAGTAAGTAGAGAGAGAGAAAAGAGAGTAGATTGGTTTTATGCTATAGCGTAAGGACTATAAAGTGCTCGTTTTATTTTTTCGCAAATTAAATAGCTTGTTATTTAGAAGCGATGATGCATGAGTGAAATAGATTGAGAAAAGGACGATGAAATGATAGAATTGGAAGGCAAAAGTTTTTATGGAAGAAATATTTTGATGAAATATTCTCAGAATTTTCTTGAAAAAGGAAGAAAATAGTTCGGATGCAAAGTAATTTAGCTTTTATAAGGCCGACCAGTAAATAAGAAACAGGTATCGTCAAAAAAAAATTAACTCAACTGTAGTCGATCCAAATGTTTGAAATTTTTACTATGGATTCAATCAAATGTATTTTTTTATTTCAGGATGGCATTTTACCTGGGTCTATTTAAAGCCTAAATCAATTACAAAACATTGAAAAATCAAATGCTTGGTACGTTTTGCAATATTTTCATATCCTTCAGAAAATCCTTTCGAACTGATATCATTCAACATATGTTTGTTCAATAAACAAACCCACAAAATTATCTATCTGCGTTCACAAAAGAAACAATTTAGGAGACGAAATCTCAACAAAGTATATCTCATCATCGTTTTATCTCACAGAACACCGTACAATCACAAGCACTGCTCCCAAACTTTGGATTGAATAGCTGCTGCTGCGCCCGTGACCTCCTAAATTGATTCTGTCAGACATTAAACGAATTAAGATTGGCGGTATGAGATAATGTCTACCCGGAGATCGTATTTCAGTATTTCATACAGAGCTTTGCTGTGTGCTGGTACGTTATCTTAATGCCATATATACAGTGAAAGATAGTTTTGTTTGCCTACGATCTGCATTTCGGTCCATGTCTCAACTCAATGTTGGATGTTTAAATACACTAAAATCAAGCGTGGTTTATGACCTGGCGACGTAAGTACAGATTACGGAAGAGTTAGATACAATAGTGCAATAAATAGATAACACAATGAAACTCGAAATTGCTCTTATCTTGAATATCTACTTTGATTGATGTTGGTCGTAGATTGTTTACTGATGTAATTAGTTGTTGAATCGATTGAAGTAGAATTAAGTCTGATTTGTTGATACTTGGAAAGCGCCAATGGAACGGTAATAAAAAGTAAGTTCACCTGATACCAATGACATTGTATCAAAACATTCATCTGAAATGAATTAAATTGTTTTTAAATTGCAAAATATCGTCCTGGAAAGTTCCACTTATTCATCATCATTTTTCAAAAAAAATTTTCCAACAGCCATGAAAATATTTTATTACTTTTATAATTTTTTCCTTCCAAATATCTTTAACAAGCTATACATATTTAATCTTTGCCGTACGCTGCCCGTGGCTTTTCTGAGACAACACTTTGTGAATACGTTTCATCACAGCAGTCTTTAAAGGCAGCTAACGTTGCACCGAACCGCCGCCCATCTAATCGAATAACCTACCAACCAACCATCAACCGCAACAACATTAACGAAATTAAATTACCGAATTGTTGCCGTCTCATGCAAACCATCATCACCGGCAGAACGACAGAAAAAAGGCCATTATAACATACCCTATCTGACATCTAGCAACAACTCTCGTTCTGAACTCTCCGCCTTAAAATCGTAAAACGGCTCTTCCTCTAGCTGAACTTTGACAAAAAGTCCTTGCAGATCCTGAAAAGTAAAAACACGTGATATAGAATCTTTCGTTCGCCAAGTATATTGTGTACCCTCTTTTCAAGCCACAAATTTAACATCAGTTCGTTAGCCCTGTCCATCTTGAAAATCTCAAGTGTTGTTGCGGTAAAAAAAAAAGCATCAGACCTTGCTGAAATCGTTTTCGAAGTCAACATATTCACCAAACGATCACCATCCGAAAAATCTACGAACAGGAATAACCTTCAAATATCAATACTGCTTTTTTCGAAAATTTTCTCCCATATCCTCCCAGTTTGGGCTGCTTGAGATGATTTAATCATACATACATAAAATCTCGGCTGGTGGATGAGATGGAAATGGTAAACCTAGCATTTTGCATTACTTCGTATATATAGAGACCTGGAATGGATATTTTGCGGACATGATGTGAATATGATTATATGGTTTGAAAGTGACTGATAGAAATATTTAGATGGATGTCCTTATGACTTTGTTCGGTTAAGTTTAGAGATTTGAGGATATTAAAGATATGTTTGGAAAAAATATTTTAGATCAAGCATCCTCATAATTGATAATTTTTCAGCCTTCATATTTTATAGAAAATAGTGTAGGATTTGATACACATCAATATGGTTTTTTTTTTTACAAAAAAGTAACACAACATCAACAATAACAGATGCCCTACAATTTATTGAATGTGAACTTGATTTGAATAAATATGTAGCTGCACTGTTTATTGATTTAACGAAGGCCTTTGACACAGTTAATCATATCACTTTGTTAGAAATATCTTGGAATAAGAAGCTTGTTTCCTAAAAGACAGAAAAATATTGGTTAGGTTTAATGATGAAATAAGGAAGCAACGAGTAATTAACATTGGTGTTCCTCAAGGGTCAATTCTGTGGCCAAATTTATTTTTACTCTATATTTATAATTTATATTTCTCTGGTGTGACTGGAAAATATATTATTTATGCTGATAATACCCTTTTGCTATTCTCTGCTAACTCTGCTGAATATAAATAATAAATAATGATTTAATTGTTTATGGGTCCTGGCTTTTGGGAAACAGGCTTACAATCAATACCTGTAAAACTATATACCTGGTATTCAAGCAGATTAATAAAAGTGAGATCTGCTTTAATATCAGAATACATGAAGAGGAGGTACAAAGAGTGGCTAGATCTAAATACTTAGGACTAATTATTGATGATTGATTATCTTGGTCCCCTCACATAAGGCAGTGCATGGACTTGATAGACTGACTCCAACTGATATACTATACAGACAAACAGATAAATTCAATGTAAGGGATATTATATTTATGAAAAAGATTATATATAACAAAGATAATACATAAGATAATATATAAAATAAAGCTATGATAATATATAAAATACTCAATAACAGTATAGAATCTTTGAAATATCCAATAATACACTGTGATTATCACAGCTATCACACAAGATTTAAAGGTAATCTCAGGCTTGATATCGCTAAGTTAGGTTAGGTTAGGTTGACCTACCGGCCCGTAGTGATACCAGATAAATGGACCTCGAGAAAGGAATTCAGTCCAAGCGGCCATCAAAGGCCCCGGACTTTTTCACGAACTGAAGGATGTCCTTCAGCTTTTGCTCTACCACGTGCGAGAGATCTACCAGCCAGGGCTCACCGAAGTATCGCAGTCTGGTTTTCCCCAGTGCCGGGCAGTGACACAGGAGATGCTGGATAGTTTCTGAGACCTCCGGCTGTTGACACCTTCTACAGGTGTCGCTCGTTAGGAGTCCTATTTTCATAGCATGTGCTGCTACAAGACAATGACCGGTAATGATACCAACGAGTCGTTTGCATTCAATCCGCGCTAACTCGAGGAGGTACTTGATCGATGCGAGATTGTATGACCCCCACATGATTTTGGTTACCCTGCAGGTCTGAGTTGCACCTCATCTGCCGGTCGCACCCTACATCATTTTGGAGTCGATTGAGTACTTAATCGTCTAGATAGGAGTAAGGATGTTAATCGCTCCCAAAAGGGGAAGACTAGCCCCATACTTGGCTAACGCACCCGCCTTCTCATTTCCATCAATACCCTTATGACCGGGAACCCAGAAGATTCTGACTCTTCTGCTGTTACCCAGTCTGTTCAGGGCCTGAATGCAATCGAATACACACTTCGATTTGTATGTGTGAGACAGCAGTGCATTTACCGCCGCTTGACTGTCCGTAAAGATGTTTAATACTTCACTAGTAGTATCGTTGGCATGTATCAGATCTGCGGCTTTACGTATCGCAAACACTTCCGCCTGGAAAATACTACTGTGATTCGGAAGCCTGAAAGCTGCTTCCATAGCTGCATCTGCAGAATATACTGCAGCACCCACTCCTGCAGCTGTCTTCGAGCCGTCAGTGTAGATGCTAAGAGCTACAGGACACATTTGTCGATTCCATCTCCCACAGTCGCTCGATATCCCCGCTCAAAGCACAGAGTGGGAACCAGGTAGTCAGTGCTTCCTGCGTAACCCCGTTCAATACTGCTGTGGCCAAAGGATCCTGGCTCGAAGTGCCCTGATTCCCTAAGCCTGACAGCAGCTTTTGCGGCAGTGTCTCTAATAAAGAGATCAAGCGGGGGGAGATGAGGCAGGACGTTCAGAACAGACGAAGGAGTCGAGGCTAAGGCACCTGTAGTGCAGAGTGCCGCCAACCGCTGAACTCTATTCGCCATGCTAGCAAAGGTGCTTTTATTCACTGCTGGCCACCAGACCAAGCATCCGTAAACAAGGATCGGTCTAGCTATCGCCAAGTAGATCCAGTGCGTTAAAGCAGGGCTTAGACCCCACGTTTTACCCAGCACTCTCTTGCTGGCATAAATCGCGTTGCTTGCCCGCTTAACTCTTTCCTCTAAATTCGCCTTCCCTGTGAGCTTGCTGTCCAGAATAAGACCCAAGTACTTAGTTTGTAACTTGAGACCTAACCTGGAGCCGCCCAGCATGATATGGTAGAACGGTATAAAATGGTATACGCTAGAACGAATAGAAAACATAAAGATCCTATTAGTTTAGCTATGGAATCTTTAACAATTTACCGAACTCTTTGAAGAATGCTAGAACTTTTCCCGTCTTTAAAAGGCTGCTGAAGAATCACATTAGAACCATGTAAAGTAAATTACGTACTATTTACTACTAATTTTCACCAATTACTGATTTTTGAAACTTAAAAAAAAAATTTTTTTTTGCATCCCTCGTACCAGCACTCTATTGCTATCTGGGAGGCAGTTTCTCTCGTTTTGTTTTCTCCTTGAAAATCCTTTAATTGAATTTTTGTTTATATTATGAAAGAGCTTCTTCTTGTTTGCATGCTTTTTATTTTTCATGTTTTCCAGTAACTTTCTTTATTCTTCATTTATCCTATTCATGTTTTCTTTTTAATTATTATATAATTTAATTTCAAATTAAATGTGTCGAGAGTGGGGTTTAGGATTCCTTTCCTATCCTTTTCCTTTTCCTTTTCCTTTTCGGCGGATGATGATAATTTTAATTGCTTGTTTCTTGACTAAGCGGCTTACTGCTGCTAGGAAGAAGAGGCTCTGCAATGAAGCTGACCCCATTGTGTTATTGTGTTAAATAAACTTACCCTTAGATTAAATACACACTCCATCATAAAACGTCAAATTGCTTGATGAAACATCCTCTGGAACTTGTGTATTGACATTATCGTAATAATGTATCGTAATCATTATAGCTACGATGCCTTGAATTGAGCAAAGTTCAACCATTTTTTCGAAGATATAACCTTGGTGTGACAGTGTTTCAGAAGCATATTTGTAGTTTCTGTTAGAAGTGCAATGATTTCAAAGGAAGTCTACTTCCTTTTATTAGTGATGAGAACAGATTTATAACGGACAAATTACTGTTCTTTTCGATGTTGGAAATAACTCTATATTTTCGTAGCCACTTTCTGCTCTGTGTCACACTGTGACATGCGAAGTATCATTTAACAAGCCTGATCAAATTTAGAGGCGAATGATTGAGTGTGGGTTTGGAGACAAATGCCTGGCACCTCTAAGCACTCAGGACAGAACGACCTATTGCTATCCACTAGCCTATCTATTAAAGAAGTCCAGGACTACCGATGTGGGATAAGAAGCAATCTTCTGCATGAACGCGAATCTCAGCTGAAACATTGGTACCTGATTCGCACATACTCGTATGCTACTTTCTCGCAAAGGAAATGCTTCACAGCGTCTGCTTGAGAGTGGGCAAACATCATCCCGTGCAACACCTATGCGGTGCATAGATATGATACTCTCAAGTGGTTGTGCCCAGTCAGTATTCCTGTGATGGCTCCAATATTCTTCCTAATTTTGTTGAGAAGGTCCTGCAGTCCCGTGGTTAGGTTCTGAGATGAAGATCTTCGTGTGTATGGCTTCATCAGAAGACAGTAATTTCTATTTATGAGTATCGATTACTCACTTCCAAAAAATTGATCTTCAGTACTTACGGAAAATATGCATCTTCCACATGCATCTTCCGAAAAGATTTTTGGCCCAGTTTACTCCTAGATATTTTACTGTAACGAAAAGCTGAAAAATTCCACCTTGCATTTTGAGAATAGCGGTTCTTCTTCCAGATATCCTTTCTTAGTGAATGAATTAAGTTTCGTTTTACCAGGATACGCTGTAAGGCCGTACTTGGAGCACCAATTGTCAATTAAATCCACAACCCGCTGTGTATTTCTCTCTACATATCACATTTAGGTCCTTAATAATGTGACCACTTCATTTTGTGCATTGCAGTGGATCTTTTTGCATTAGCATGCTCCACAAGAGCGGCGATAGGACACCCTATTGTGTCGCCTCCGTTCTCAAACATCAGTCGACTCCAGCTTCCGACAGCAAGAATCACTGTATCAGCATGGCATCTATCGATTCAACTAGGACATTAGTTTACGCAGCTTCACATGGCTCCGTTAAAGGCTCTTTCAATGTCTACAATATTCATCATTAGAAATCGCTCCCTCCAACCTGGAAACCAGAGAATGAAGGATCGACTCACCCAGTGGCGTGGCGTGACAATTTACCGAAGGGAAGCAATTGGTTGATGTCCATGGTTGATTACGCTTTCCGCAAATTCGTTACGTGCAATAGAACCCCTCCATAAAATCACTCAGGAATTACTAACAGGGACGTGAGAATAGACATTATGTATTCTTATGAAAATAAAAGTTCACAATCCTTCACACAATAAGAAACCATATCAATATTTATCAGTAAAATAATAACATTCCCAGAACTAGAAATATAATATTTTTGAAAGTGGCCAAACTTCGAAGAATTGAAAAGGTTTAAAAATATGAAACCTTGTGTTTATTTGAACGATTATGCTATCAATTATTTCGACAGAAGCACTTGTAAAGAATGGTACAACATTTTCATTGTTGTCAATTATGCACCTTGCTGTTTTACGCAAATTGACCATAATTCGTTCCCGATTTCCATGAAACTGTTTCTTAAAGATTGCATAAGATCTGAATATGATACATTATATTACTTTGTTAGGACTGAAATATATCGAATAGTATGTATTTTTTTTTTGTTTGTTTTTTGTTAGAAAAAAACATTAAACAGAAAAATAAACTAAGAATCTTTAAGTAAAATAAAAAGCCCACTCTCACTATTAACGATCGCTCCGTCTCAATTAGCACTATCATTTTCAGTTATATATTCCACGAGCTATTTTAATTGCTAATTATTATAGAAAAATTTTTAAAAATAACCTACCATTAAAAGTCCAACGTTTTGGAGCTAATTTCAGAAGCATTTTTTGACGAATATATACAAAGCATATTATTGAAAAACTAGTAATAGATTCGGAAAATATCGACATTCGCGTATACTATTGAACGATTTAGATAAAATCAAATTTAAAATCAAATCAAAAAAGAAATGAATAAATATTGCGTTTTTATACATTTTTTTATACATGCCTGCAATCCAGATATTTTGGCAGATATTACAGAGGCTCCTGAAGGCTTTAAATTTTCGGACAGTATGCAAAACAAGGTTAAATGAACGGGACGGGAACGGGAATTTGATGTTCCGGAAGAAACACTTGCTTGGTTCAAGTGAGCTGGCAATTATCGGTTACGCACTGTCAAAAGATTTATTGTCTTTAGGTGATCTACCCCTATTGCAAGAATACACATTTTCATTATGACTATGTAATGCTTCTTCTTGACATCCTAAATGACACACAATGTTTATTAGAATCTTCATTGTTTCTCAATTTCTCCTAACTGTGAGCAATATCACTGAATATTTATATTGACTACTCAGCAATTCTTCAAATCACCGGAATCAAACTTGGAAAGTAAAAGGACTGAACTGATGTGATCAATGCTATTTCTACCATGCCTGTTCACAGTTTAAACATTATTTAAATTACAAAATCCGATATTTCGCCAAATGTCTGAAACGCTTGAAAATAGCACACATGACCAGCAAAACTATTTTTGTTTAATATTACAGCCGATTATCCGTTCCGAGTTTTTCATTTATTAGTTTTGCGATCAAACTGTCGAGTAGGTATATGTCTTTGTTATAGAGACAATTTTCAAATTCGGTTTTGATCGGTCCTGGTTGATGATGTTATTTTTTTCAGTAAATTACCGAGATCCAATGAAATAAAATTTAAATAAGTTGACGAATTCTAAAATTTTGACCCACAGAACAAGTGAATACATTCACCTATTTCAACCTTTCAATATTTCAAATATCAATTAAAAGTATCATACAATTTTACACAGTAATTTTACACATTCAATTCTACATAATTCTAGTCTACAACTTCACCTATTACTACCAAATCCTCTAAGCTATAAGTGACTAAAAGCCTTCGCCAATTGAAAACACCTTCATAAAAGTCTCTATACAAAATAGAACATACAAAAAAATAATGTCATAGCATAAATCATAAATAAAACACATAAAATAACGACTTATTGAATCCATAGCCTCTGGCAATGCTTGTCACATATCGTAATTCAAATTCGCTCACAGCAAGTATTCTTCATTCACAAAAAATCTGTACAAGCAAAGTAAAATGCTAGCAATAACAATTTACCCTGCTGCTAGTGAGGGGAACGCAGGAATATGTTCCTACCTGTGGTTCCTACGCTCTGAGTCTCTCTCTTGAGAATATAATTTCCCCTAGGAAGCAACATTTTCATTGCTTCCAAACAGATCGTATGAACACATTTTTTTTAATGACGTCACAGTCTAGTCTACATGGGATCAAACAAACGGTCATAGAAGCAATTTTTACGTTGCTTCCAAGCCGTTGTTGTGCTTTCATTATTTTCATTCTGTGGCGTTACCAGATCAACTGTGTGAGATGTTCACAATTTGATTTGAAATTTTTTTTTTTTGATAAATGTTTATACGCGATTATTTCACGATTTCGAAAAGAAAACAATTTAAAATTTATGTCAGCCAAATGTAAGGGAAGCAATGCTTCCCTTGCTTCCATGAACGCCACGCCACTGGACTCACCTGATTTTTCTCCCTATTTAAGGGTTTAGCCTTAGGCACATGTTCGTTCGTTCGGTCAATAGTTTTTGGATCTGAGTAGTCATCTCTCCTCGGTTTTGATATAAAGACTACCAGAGCCTCTTCCAAGATGAACAACTATACATCAAGGCTAGGCATGCCCTAAAAGTTTCCTTCAGCGCTATATCCAGTTTGTCAATTCCCTTCCTTATCATAACCGGACATCCAAGCTCGGCGATTTAGAGACCAGATTGCGTTCCAAACCTTTTCGGAATGTGTTCACAGCTCCAGCTATGTACCAGCATTTACTTCTGCTACGAATTACAGAAGGTTTGGTCAGAGCCTCAGGTGCTCTCTGAGTTAGGGGCATCAGAGCGCCCGAAAAGTTATTTTCATGTGAAGTCTTTAGAGATTTCTTTTAAGATCTTTTGATTATTGATCTAACTATTCCAGGCGAACATAGTGATATATTAATGACAACTCTTCGGTTAGAGATAAGAAAGTTTGGAGGAAGCCCGAGAATGAAGTACACAGAATCTATAAAATGAACGAGTCTAATTCCTCTGTTGTTGCATTTGTTGCTGGCTGCAGTGGTGTTTTGGGAGCTGAGCATCATAAACCACCCGTAGTTTCAGCCTTTTTGATTGATCGTACTGAACCAGGTCCTTGAGCCCCTGTTCTGGCAGTGAGAGTAAGGAATCAAAAAGATGCTGAGCTGAAAGACTGCTATTATCGCGAAACTGCATAATGACTGCTGACATATGCCGGGTTGAAAACTATCTGAATGTGGTGGCTTCAAGCAAATTGGAAATTGGTCCTCGTTGATTTTTCATCATAAAATGCTTTTGTTTGCTTGACTGAAATGAGTCCGTAGATTCTGCGGGCTTCAACTCAGTTTTCCTGCCCGTATAATTTTTTGGAAAATGAACAGAGTTTCACCAAATTTCGGGCTCAAAAAAAAAGAATGATTTATTGGCATACATACTGCAAGTTGATCTGAACTAACCTTATGCCTGCAGGCAAAGAAATGTTTAAAGTTAATTTTTACGGACCCCTTTCAAGGGATATTAAACAATATCCGCATGATTTCAATGAAAGTAACTTTACAGTGGAAAAGTTCCACTGTATGTTTGCGTTCTGCTTTGGAGTCAGATCTATGAACAGTCAGTTAACTAGATGCTTCGCACCTTCCTGAATTGCTTAAATTTTACCGCATGCAAGAAATAGTTAAAATTTAATTCGGGTTCCCTGTAAACCGACAAGCCTGAGTAATATCACCTATCGTTTTAATCGTCTTCCTCAATAATGAGGTCCTTCTTGTGATTTGATACGATCCAGTGCTTCACGTCCATACCGAATTTACTAGTAATGTCGCCTGGTCTTTTGCGGCGGCCTAGAATTCAATAACTAGAATAAATGGTAATATCAGGATTCTAAACGAGCAATTGGGACCGATTGCCAGTAGTCAGTCGTGTAACTATTGCGTTGAGGCACTCCTTTGATTTTTGATTGGAGCAGAAGGATTGGGGGGTTTCCGTCAACAAACCTCGCTTACGTGATATTGTAAACAGGCTCCAACTTCACTATCTCTCAGTTCGTTCCGAAGTACAGTAAAATGACCATCGGTCAGTTTGCCATCCTTGTTGAGCACATCTATCACAGTGAGGGGCTGGGCAAAGACGCAGCTTCTATTTTTGTTCCTGAAGGACCAGAATCAGTAAGATCTCTCTGGCTGATTTTCATACTTTCAGGCGCCCTGCCTTGAAGAATTCCGGCGTCAGCTTTCGCTTCTAGCCTGCGTTTCTTTCACCGCTCTCCGCAGGCAGATTGGGCGTCTACGCTGGCCGACAGAGAGATTTTCTGGGTAGTCGGGTCCTCTCTGCTTTTCACCGGGAATCATTGCCTTTTTATCCAGATCCTTTGTCTGCCTACGACTGAGAGCCTTCCAAGTTTGGCAATGTCTAGTTCTCTCGCTTCTAAATGAAGCTCTGAGATTCCGCTGCCTGGTAACCAGCTTTCTGCGAAGCCCTTTCAGATTTCGCCGTATTGATTTTATTGTCCACCTGCTGCGCTCACAGCTTTCTCTCTTTTCCTAGCTTTTTGCCTGGCCTCTGACTGAGAGCTTCCAGAAGTTAACTGGATCCAAAGTAGGCAGAACTCATTCATTTCCTGCGGGCAGACTCTTTGCACTAGCTAAGATTATATCTTTCAGTGTTTTTCTCCTCTGCTTTTATGGGGATTTGAGGTAAGGCATCTTTTCCTGTTGTTCGGTCGTAGTCGGACTTCAAGCTGACACTGTACTCGCTTTTTCAGAGCATGCAATCACAGGGGATGCAATCAGCAAGTATGGAAAGTCACTGGCCATGGATTCTTCCTCTAACCTGCAATCTTGCAATGTTTTCTAAAATTCGATTATGTACCCGCTGATCTGAGGGAGCCCAACTCGGGTGTAAAGTAAAAGTGCGTTTGAAATTTCATAAATTAACCAATATACTTCTAACTTGTTAATGATTTATTTAATTAAAATGATGTCGCTGCCCTGCAGTATTGGAAGATTGGCGGTATTGAATGAGACGATCTGGCAGTTAGATTCTGATAAGATAAGTTTGGCGATTGGTGGTAAGGAATATGGATGGAATTAGGTTTGATATATGCCGATTGAGGGAAAAATTTAAAAAAATATTAAATAATTAACGTATGATTAAAGTCCTATGGTTCGAAACATTTGGGGTGGGTTCGCGAAAGCGTTAAAGGTTAGAATTAAAGAAGATATAAATCTTGCTTGAAGTGATGAACACATCAAGATAAGAATAGCCAGTACTGAAGAGAGCTACATGGAAGAAAAGTTGGCTCGTCGAAAATATCATTAGAATTATTAGATGAAATAATCCCCTATACCTCCCATTGAAATAATCCCCTATAAAAAATTCGAAGAAAAATTAAATACTCGACTATTTTTGAATTGAATACCTACTGGACTAATATTTTGGATTCTACTACAGCTCATGAATTGCAGCAGTCTACTGTTTTCTGTTTACTGTTTTCTGTTTTTTATTATATTTATATTTTATATTGATTTCTTGACGTTTTAGCTTTCCATTATTTTGTTTGGAATTGTTTTCAATCCAGTTTTATTCGCATTAGATTTTTTCGCTCATTGATTCGACTATATATTTTTGATTTTCGAAGTTTTTTTTATTTGTATTAATTAATAATAATTTTTGCTATTAAAGATAAGATGACAAAGTTTTGCTAGTCTTTAAAATAAGTCCCAGTGAATACATGCAAAAGAAAGCTCGTGATTCCTTTTCATCGAACTCGAGGTTTTGAGGTGGAGAAAAGTATCATAAAATGAGTGGCACGGCTGGGACCACAACCCAGCCTTCACACCACCCGGTGACTAGTCGGCACCCGAACCCTCGCAGAGAATATTGGGTCTGGTTAATTTCTCTAGTGGTAGATCTAATGCCTGAACAGCTTCCAAACTTCATACTCATATTTCGATTAGGGAGATTATCATTATTGGATGAAGCTCGTATTTTTGGTCGCTTTTCTTTGCTTCCGAAATACGTTCAAAGTATTAGGTTACTGTTCGTTACAAAACTATTCGACATAAGGCAGCTTTCTGTAATAAGGAACATAATCACGCAAATATTTGTTGCATTATAACACATAAATGCCTTTTCAATAGCTCATTTCCAGAGGATAAAAAACCTTTTGCAAAAACATAAGTCTAAATTCGTGAAATTAACCCTCTAACCCGCAATAGTGGCAAATTCAATGTTTCCCGCGAATTTAATGTTTCACGTCATTCCGTATCATAGCTGGCAAAGGTTATATGTGAAAGACCAAGCAAAAAGCACGTAAAATGTTGTGTGCTCAATTGTATTATTCAAAACCAGAATATATTCGTCCGAATCGAGTGAAATAATTTTTATTGAATAGGTCCGATATTCTTCTTTTCATTAATGCAAAATTGAATGAGGAGAAATTAATCAATCATGTGTTTCGGACCGAAAACTCGAAGAGTGCCTCAAGGCACTCTTACGGGTTTGAGCGTGAATTCATCGGTTTCTTCCATTTGATTATTTTTATCCCGTTATTATTTTATTACATTATTTTTTCGTTGTTGTCCTATGTATTTAAATTTTTTTCTTAGAAATGGCAGATAGAGATCGTAAACGGTTCAGATTATCCGCATTAACCGATGATCAGTTGATTGAATTTATGAATTCTACTCATTCTTCTGAAGACGATTTCAGTAGTGATTGTGAAGAGCTTGATCCTACCTATACTCCCGTCAATATCAGGCCGGAACATGACAATACATTTCACAATACATTAAAGACATGCAAAATGATGATTCGATTATTGCCAAGACAGTGCACTCAAAAAATGTCATTTAATAGAATCAAAAGTTGAAATCACTTTGAAATAAAAAGCGAATCTTATTTGAATTCCAATTTATTATAAAAATTTTCTTTTCAAATCAAAATTTTTCATCATTGAATTAAAAAGAAACGTATATGAAGCCAAATCATATTTGAAAATTTTTGAATCAAAGATATTCAAATATGATTTGGCGCCATATACGCTTCTTTTTAATTCAATGATGAAAAATGTTGATTTGAAAATAAATTTTTTATAATAAAGTGGAATTCAAATAAGATTCGTTTTTATTTCAAAGTGATTTCAACTTTTGATTTAAAGTGATTCTAAAAAAGTGTTAAGTGGTGAAATGTTTCTGAGTGTGAATGTGTCATTCAACGTTAGTGAGCTTGACTTACCATCAGGATCAACAACGTTGAATGCAAACTCGGAAACTGAGAATGGTGTCGATTCTTTGTTTCGAATCAGGATTTTGGCCGATGTACTGAATAAAAGTTTTGATTCTGTACCAAAACAGGTTAGACTTTGTGTAGATGAGCAAATATGCAGCACAAAAATGAAGCATCATCTCCGACAGTATATGCTGAATAAGCCGCACAAATGGGGCGTGAAATTGTTTGTCCTATCTGACTCTTACGGTTTTGCTTACCGGTTTGGAAATTAACACCCGATCTTGGTGCAACTTCTAATTTTGTTTTGCGTTTAACGCAAACCGTGAACAATTTTGTTCACCGTATAATACATTTCGATAATTTCTATATGTCGCTGCCATTGTTGGTATATTTGCGATCACGAGGAATATATAGCCTGGGTATGGTTAGAGTCAACCGAATTCCGAATTGCAAACTTCCTACGGATATCGCTATCAAAGACGAACCAAGAGGTTTTTCGACTGAATTTGTAGGTTCTGCCTTTGGTATTGAAATCAGCAATGTCTTGTGGAAAGATAACAAATGTGCACGATTGGCTTCAACCATTGTTTGTGAACCATTCATTAGAAAAAAAACCTGACTTGCAAATAGCAAAGGCACCACGATATGACCGAAAGAAAAAAAAATATGGGGAAGTCGATTGCCCACTAATTATAAAAGAGTATCACATTCATGCAAAAACTCGAGATGTGATGACCCGTCTTTTTTATCATTTTATAGATATGGCCACGACAAATGCCTACATTTGATACCGGCGCATACAAAATGAAAAATTGAACAACCACTGTAATGATCCAGCTGAAAATCAACAGCTTCTTCAGTTACTCCAGTTTCGAGAAGAAGTAGCTGCTGGTCTTGTGACATTTAGTAAGAAACGTGTGGCTGGTCGCCCAAGCAATAGGTCGAATGTATCGCAGTCAACAGCACAAAGTCCAGGAGCTCCAAAACAAAATCCTCAGCCAGGTAGCTTAAAAGTTGGAGAAAAAACAAAACACTCAGTCAGTGACCTCCGGTACGATGAAATCGACCACTTTCCAATCTGGATGAATATAGAAGGAGGCAAAAGGTGGTGCAAACTGTGTAAAAAATCCCAAACTCACTGTATTTGCTCAACATGCAACATTCATTTGTGTTGCTCAAATTCCAAAAACTGCTTTTTTGATTACCGTAATAAAAAGTAGAGTTTTCCATATTTTGTTTTGTATTGTTCACTATAATTTTGAATAAAACCCTATAAGTAATGAAAATGTATACCAAGACAATTTTTTAACTAAACCCCCCGTAGTGCCCTTAGGCAGTCTTTACTTATTCTAACATAACTCACGAACCAAATTTCCAAAGGTTTTGCGGATATAAAAATTATAAACATCTTATTTTTCTATTTTTGAATGGTTAAATTCGCCAGTTACAGTAAAGCGTCTTAACCTAGGCTTCATCAAGGAAACTTAGTTGGCACAAAGAATGCAATGAATTCGCATCTAGGTATTTTTCTCTCTTTATACCACTTTTAACTACCCTATTGTTGAAATTTCCTTCCGTTCCCAATTTTCTTCTCACAAAAAACGCTTTTGTGGTACTCATCATCTTCATCATTAAAAATTTCGCTCTAATTGCAAAAAAATGCATTACCTTTTCTCGCAGCTCTTTTTTGTTTTGTTATTTTCGAATCTCAAAGCGAAAATCTAATATGCACTATTCAACATGTATACTCGGCTGCTAATGCACTTCCGAAGAATATTTCAAGCTCAAAGAAACTGCACAGAGGCTCTCCAACCCATTGGCAAAAAAAAATTCTGCATCCATTCGTTCGCACATCAAATAGCACAAGCAGCAACCGTTTCGCAAAAAGCAGCTTCTTGACACATTTTTACTTTCAATACTATTGTTTGACTCCCTGGTCCTTGCTCAGCACTGAAAGTGTGCCTCCAGTTCTTCTCATCTGTTTACAAGCTCACGTCTTTCTCGCGTCCTCACCTATTCGGTCGTTGTCCTTTTGTGTGCACGTTTTCGCCTGTTTTTTTTTGCTTTTCGCGTGCCAGTCCATTCTTTCGTCCGTTCTATATGGTAAAGATTCCATTGATAGGAGGCATACTTTTATGGATAGAGAAATGGAAGAAACGTCGAAAGTAGGTGTTATAGTGTAGTCTGTTAAAGCTGTCACTTTCGAAATGTTGGCGAAGAAATGGGAACTCGGTGTTTTTGCTATAGCTCGAGCATGTAGCTAAAGTGCCCACTAACAATCTCGAACAAAAGTCGGCTGTTACCTAAAAAAGTTTTCGAGCTAAGGAGGGCAATAGCAGAAGCCGGCAATGTGGCAGCTTGAATTTGGGGTCGAGCGACGAACAAGTATGCTACTAGTTAGCTTATCAGTAGCTCATATGGCGTCGTCGACGTAATGTTTGTTGTGTAAGTCCTGAAGGGTCGTATGTTTTTTTTTTCATTTTGGAGAAAGAATATCAAAGGGGAAGGGCTTGGCATGAAAAGTATCTTGGGTGAAAGTTTGTGTTTCAGTAAAGTTTTTGATGCTTTTTCGTCCTCATTAATAGAGTTGGAGCATGAACTTTTAGAAAGAAAAGTTTTAATATTACGCTAAGTTTAGTTGTTGAATAGTTCGCGAAAATAAGAAGAAAACTAATTAATAGGCAGTAATGAAAGGGTTTGTTGTCACATGGTTAGTTCTGAAAGTGAGCAAAAAATATAAGAAATTCGGTGCTTGGTTAGCTGAAATCATTAATTTTTAATCTTAGACGTTAGCTTAAGTCATGATTTTATTTCTTTCATTTGGCAAAAATAATCCTGTGGGAATAAACTTAGTAAGGGCCTTCTTCTTGGCATTAGAGTCATAGAACCGGTGCTTGGAAGTTAAAGCCATTCCAGATGAATAGTGAATCAGCTCGATTTTAAACTATGGTTTTTCCCATATTGCATTAGTTTCTAATCGATATAAAGACCTTTTTGTTTCAAAATTCTCGATCACTTCCAATAAATTATCCAACTATGCTTCGCAACGTTGCTAACTATATCAACTCATCCTCCTCCCTCCGCCATTGAAAACAATTTATTCAAGTGCACTACCATTACGATGATTTCTATAACAACCCCCACCCTCCACTTTCTATTCCCCGAAACTCATCTACATTCACCACTTTCCGAATAAATTCCATATTTCAAATTCCGTATGCGAAACAAGTGGACACCATCCGGAGTGAAATGAAATAATGACGACGAGAAACAGAATATGCATTGTATGCATCGAGTGAGAAAGTAGGGAGTTGAAGTTGAAGCAAGAACAAGACCACCAATGGCAGGAGGTCGGCCTGGCACGGCAAGCTAGCAATCTTTGTGCTCGTTGGCATGAAAATATCCTGAAAAGTGTGTCAAGTGGAAGAATTAATGTTAAGTCATGCCAGGACTGACAGGAGGGGGGCCAGGAAGCGGAACGCCCGCACATTTGCTACTCTACATTTGCCACTGCACATTTTCATGCAACTGCACTCATGGAAAGTGATATCCTTGGCGAACTAGTGAACAAACTAACCAGCTTCAGTCCAGAAACAAGTGAGTCGAATGAACGAACGCAACTATAAAAGAATTGCATTTTGCACATTTCTTCGGTCTTTATAGTCTTTGAATAGTTGAGTAGCATTCCCTACTCTTAACTCTTCAGCCCGGCACTTGTATCTTTTAGCTTAGAATGGGAGCGATTCGATAGTGGAACTCGTTTAGAATAGTGCGGAATGGAGAAGTGTAGTTAGTAGTACTGTTTCGAAGGAATATTTTGCGAAGGAGCTTGAGTATCCGACAGACAGGACTTAGTTTGGTATTCGGAAATCAATTTGAAGTAGGCGAGGACGTAGAAGAAAAATGCAAGAGATTTTAGAACATAAGTATTTTTGAACTTATGGTGATTTGAAGAGAAAGAGAAGGAGGAATGGAAAATAACGTAGTTTTAATATATCAATTTCCTTAATGTTTCTCCTAGTCTTTTAAACAAAAACCATGTTGCAAAGTGAAATAAAAACATACCTACGCAAAACTGGCCGGTGATTAACGTTTAGAAATCGAAAGTGACCAGCTGACGGGATTTAATGCATCGGGTATATTCTGGACCAGCCGACGATCGCACGAATAGGATATCGCCACAATTAACTGACTTTTCGCAGGGCATTTTTGTGGGTAGTTACCCGTAACATCGTAGGGACGATGTTTTCCAGGAAATAGGTCTCACCAGTCGGACAGGAAAAAAAGTAAAATGTAACAAAATTAAGAAAAGGAATAAAAACAGAAATAAATATCTATCTAGGCCTGTTATATTCGACTCAATCTTAAAAAAAATAAAAAATACAACTTTAACTTATTAACCTACCCAATCTTCGTCGTTTCAACGCCGTCCATAAGCTTTGAAAAGAGGAACATATATCAACAAATCAACATAGGTCTAGCTACATGGATTCAGATATGTTTTCATATAGCTTACTTCTATTTGTTGTTTAAATTAATCTTCGAAATATTTTGAAGTTTAGGCCAACACCAAAATCCCATTGTATTGACAGTGATGAAAACAGCGATCCCTGTAAATCTTGCGGATTCTGTCCAGAAATGAAAAAAATCAGAAATCAGAAATTGGTGGCAACCGCTCCAGGACAAAATCATCTGGGCTGTGATCGATTCAAGCAAGCTAGATGGCACCATCGTTGCGAAAAATCGGCTCTAGATAAGACAAAGCACGTTCAGTGTCTATTCTAAAAAGTAGAAAGTCAGCTACTCCGAACGTTAATGACGCGAACTGGTGCAAAGAGGTTATAAGTTATATAAACGTTGGTCAGCTTCTACGAGCAGGTAACTTCCAGATTGGGCGAAATTTAGACAGGCGCCAATCTAAATGTGGGGCCGAAAAGTTAAATCCACAGTCAGCCTAGATGCAGTGCGTGGATTCTCTGCTTCCATTCTCATCCAAAAGAAATTTATCTTCAGACTCTTAAACCTTAGTCTTCCAACAGAGAATTGAAGGATTTTCAAAATCGATGAGCTCATTATGAACCAGCGGGAAGCTTTCTTCATCTTTCTTAAAGGCCCGGTAAGGCCTTATTGAGTACAGGATTGAGAAATTGATGATAACGCTAAGGATTCTGGGTGGAAAAACCTTGAGAGCGTTAAGAGCAGCCCGAAACAGAAAGAGTCTTCCAGCAAGAAATTAATTACTCTTTAAGGGGATGTATCTGAGGTAGAGTCAAATACGGAATCGATCTCTGATGATGGGATCACTTTCGATATTACCTCTGAGTTTGGCGGTTGTCTAGATCTTCTGCCTATGGGAATATAGAAAAGGAATGAGATAGCTGCAGAATCCATAGAGTATCTCGATTCGATCCTGATTGGTAATGATGGAGGTAGTTCAAATTGATTTCAATCACTCCAAAGTAGCAACAGCTGCCCTACTCCTCCGCTTCGAAAGAATATAGGAGGTGTTAATTTTGATCCTAGACCATGGGTAGTAAATACCTAGGTTTGTGGGCTACCCACAAAGGTTACAGACTGATAGCGCGTCGACTGTCTGGAAGAACCAGGAGTCTGTATTCTTGCCACAAAATATAACCAATCTCCTTGTTCTTCGCAATGTTTGTGACAAGGATAACATGGCTGTTGCAACGGAAAGCAATCAGAGGACATACTTAATGGTTTCGTGCTACATAACACATGATTAAAGCACACATTTTTCTTTGACTGGCATCCTTAAGGATGCTATGGCTACAGCCGCAAGAACCGGTGTGTTTCTTATTCTGCAAGCTGTATTCAACGCATGGGGCAGCTCCCAAACAAATTGTCGAGGTTGTACATTTTTTAATTTGGTTTTGACGTATGGCCTGTCCATCATAATTTGAAGAGATGCTCTTGACGCAACCTTGGTCAGTCGTATGCTCTGAACGTATAGATAAGCCATTTAATAATGTGTGTTACTTGATTACAAGTTCGCATCCTTTAATGTTATTAGAAAAAGAACCGACTGGGTGAAACTTCGATTCCATCACTGGGACTTCCCTCAGAAAGCATCGATTGTTTCGAAGATATAGATTAAGTGGCTTACCCCTTGCTTGCACTCTCAACTCTACATCTAAAGCAATGTGCAACTCATCCAAAGCCAGTGGGAATGCAAAAACCCCAAAGAAAAATCAGGAATGCATCACTCTGAAAAGATTGCAGAAAGAGTAAAGATATAATAACTGGTCGCTTTTTGAAACCTCGGGGCATCCTGCCTCTCAGTTCTAACTGCGGACTTAAAAGGAACTGTGCAGTGTGTTGAAGGAATCATTTTGTCTCCAGAGTACATTTACTAAGAAAGAGCAATATCCGTGGTATCCTGTGCTTTTGTGTTTCTTTCGGCAGGAATCTCCGTCTGACAGCATATTATAGAATAGCTGATGAGATTGGACGATCCGTGGACATCATTCATACGAAAGAAAATACGAAGTGGTGAGCACACCTAGCTCAATTGTGTTTTGAGACCGTCGTTCATCGCCTTATTGCAAGTTTCATTTCTGCTCATTTTCTTTGATCCGTATTCAGTCTGTTCGTTAGTTCACGACTCCTATCTACGTAGAGATGCTGTTCACAAGTTCTCATTTTCTTTTTCGTTCTTTTTAACGCTTGTCTTAGCTGAGATTGTTCACATCTGCCTGATCAGGAAGAACTAGATAATACAGATCATGCTCACCTGTTAATCTATTTATTTTCTTTCGCCCGAATATTTTTATTCACGTTTTTCCACGTGATTGCCCATTTGGGAAGACCTTTGTAATACTTAGCAAGCGAAGCAAATTTTTCTGCCAAAGGACATTCTTTAATGTTGGGATTCAAACATAAACATAATTTGAATTCGAATTTTCGCGCGAAAATTTACTGCGCGATTTGGCAACGCTACCACCACCTGATTGTATATCGTCACTTAGTTTTGATTTGTGAATGCATGTAGATGCATTCCAGCCTTACACGCCAAATTGAAATACGCATCAGTCGTTAAAATAGTATGATCTAGGAATTGGAGACTTAAATTGTATCACCAGAAAGAAAGTAGGTACACGAACAACACTATCGACCCGATTTCGAGCCCTTACGTGATAATGCTCCGACCCCGAAAAATGTATCAAAAAATCTGTATCATTCTCGAATTAAACCAGCAGTCTTATTTCAATATTATCTCCACGCTCGTCACACTCATTATTATCATTATAAACGTCTTCTGCCTGATATGCCCTTGTCACTCATTTAATCATCTGTATACCTCTGCAACCTTAACCCCGCCAACGAACATTCAAGTTGACTTTAATTTTTTCTCAATTATAATTTTTTTTCTCTCCCTCGACCATTTCATTCATCCACCGTTCTTAACCCATCATCCTGTCCCATCCATTACAACCCTTCCACCCTTGCATATTTATTCATCTTCTTCATCTCGCGTAACCTGCTGGTCCCAACCTCGATAGCCATCTTGCAGAAAAACTTAAATGAAAAATTATTATACTTTTTTCCGAACGTCAAAAGCTTCTCTTCTCTCCTCTTCCATACTTTGAATTTTTCATTTTTAACAGGTCCAGGGACCCGAAGAATTTTTCTCTCATTCATTTTGTAGTTTTCTGGAAATGAAAATGAATTTGCCAGCACAGAATCGTAACGGGAAAAATGTCGGCAGAAATCAGGGCGAAGTGAAAAACTTGCACAGGGATAGCAATTCAGAAAGTAAAGGTATCCTCGCATCGTCATTACCGTCATCATCATCAACATAAGCTACAGTCAGCCAGGAGCTCCACTAGCGCTCCATCCGAACACGATTGGATAGAAGCACTACCAACTGTAATGTTGTATAAAAATAATGTAAACTTTTTTCGCTACAGGGACGAGAAGCAGCAGAAAAGTTTCGCTGAATATTTAAGTGCGTCAAGTGCTTGTTCAGACTATTTAGTAAAATCAAGTTGAGTTTTCGTGCTCCTCGTACTTGTTTGCTCTTGGCTGCTCGTTCGTTTCTCAGTGTTCTGGTTTTGTATTGTTGTGAGGTTTTTTTTTATTCATCTTTCCTTCGTTTCATCTCGATACTTTCTCTCACTACAATCATTCCCGTGTTGCTGCTGCCAGTTTTGGTTTCGTTATTATTTCCTTTGTTCGGTTCAGTTGAGCTTAGAGGTCCTGCGATACACCAGAATATTGTTGGCGTTCCTTCGGGGCCAAGTCAAGAGTATTGTTGAAAGATATTGCTTCGGGGGCTCTCAAGATGACGGTGGTGGAGATGCACGAAAGGAGTTTAGATCAAAAATTGAAAATTATTCCGTTGGAATGGAATTTCTTTTGTAATTTTAACAAGTTTTGCAAGAGAGTAAGAGAGAAGTAGTACAGGTGAACGATGAATATGAACTTTGAGGGCTAGTCAAGTAATATCGTTCTTACTTATCGGTAAACAGTGTAGGTGTTGTTGTTGCAGTTGATGGATGGTGAAGTAGCTGAGGAATTTTGAACGAATTGAGAACGGGAGGATGAAGCAAGAGTAATGGGATGAGAGTTGATAGAAATCAGTTACAACAATAGGTGAATGGCTTTCAATGTTGTACGAAATTTTAAACAACGCCCAAAGAGAAATTAATGAAATGATAATTTGGGTGTAATTTTGAGCAGAAATCGAAATGAAAGGTTTATTTAAGATATCTTTATTTTTTTCTACATGTAAAAGCTTTAGTATCGATTAATTGAAGCTGGTAAATATTAACAGATGTGTCAGCACTGTCGAAATTAAGCCATTGTAGTGTCATTATTTTATATTTGAGCCCTTACCTTGAAACTGAATTTTGGAACTAAGATGGTCAAGTTAATAGAAATTCCAATCCGACAATAGAAATTCCAAACGACAGAAATATATTTCTTGACTTGCTTCTTTTCACTTGAATCGACTAACAAACCTACCGTAAGAAAGGTGCTAAATCCACCAATTATAGATTAATCATTCAGTCCACAACCGGATTCGAACCAAGGTTGTACGTCTCACTGACTGACATGCGTGTTTTTGATTTAAACTTCGAAAAATGTTGGGAATAAATATGGACAGCATGAACTAAACCTTAAATGCTTTCCGTTTCTTTCCTCTTATAACTTTCAGTCAACTATTCAACTTTCAACTCATCTCCGATTCTCCAAAACCTTCTAGACCATCTATATGACAACCGAAACCTCCCCTCGCGTCATTATTTCGATTCATATCACAAATGGTTAGTAATCATGAAAAGCACTCTCCCCTAATGTCCATCATAAAGAAATTGTCCATTGTCACATTATCAACCGACATACCGAAGATAAGACCTTACCAGTCTCACGCAATACACATGCCCAGCTTCCTCCTCCCCCTGCTTATTTCTCAATCTACTCAAACACTTTGCAGTTCATTTCGGTCGTGTCATGTAGTAGTTTAAATTAATATCTCTTTTCCGGGGAATTTTTTCCACGCAACAATTTTCTTTCCTGCTGAAAACACGACAAAAAACCTGAAAAAGCAATAATTGCCATGTATTTGCGATGATGGTATGTTTCGGGAGTGGGGAGAAAAACATTTCGGTATATTCACCATAGACAGCAATATTATCAGTTAGATGTATTTTATAGGTGATGTTCATAGTAGTAGCGTGATTGTGGGTGATAAAAGTTGACATGATGTGTGACAAAAAAGTGTTTGTCACAATCACCAGGGACAGGACGCAGGGCCATCGACCTCACTTTGTTTGGGAATGATAGTCCGTAATTGTAGATTGTTCTGTAAAAATTTAAATAGGCATTTAATTAGTTTTTTATTGAATTGTTAAATGGAGTTGCGACATAGTTATTTGAAAAAATATAGTTTAAAATGAACATGGAAAGGAAAAAGTTTTGGTTTGTTGATGAAATATACGCTATAAATTTCTTAAAAATGAGTAACGTACGAGGTTTGAACTAAAAGTAGTGATAAGCAGTTATTTCCAAGGAGTTTAAGCTGGGGAAAACATCAACTGAAGGTCAACACCGCGAAGGACGTCCATCTACGTCTCTCACTGAAGACAACGTGAAAAAATTTGAAAATGCCGTGTTGCCAAATCAAGAACTGACCATAAGGCAGGTCCTAGGGATCTTGTATGGATGTGTTCAAAGAATCCTTGCCAACGAATTACTTATGAAGAAGGTCTCTGCCCGTTGGGGGCCGAGAATGCTAACCGACGACCAAAAGAAGAAACGAGCCGACATTTCGAGGGTGAATCTCGAAAAGTTCCAGGTAGATCAGGTGAATTTTTTGTCGCGTTTCGTGATAATCCAGAAACAATCAAGAAAATTGATGACGTAAAAGCGACTCTCTTCACCAACGCCGAAGGGATTCTAAGTGTCGAGCTCGGTGAGGAAAGCTATGGGATAAGTTTGTGGGACGCTGAAGGAATTATTATGGTGGAATATTTGGAAAAAGGAGTCACTATATCAGGCTTTTACTACGTAAACCAAATGAGAAGCAATAAAGACGCGGTAAACTGCGAGCCGGAGTGCTGTTTCATCAAGACATCGTACCGGTTCACAAGGCTGCACTTGCGATGGCAGCAGTTCAAGAAACAGAAATTGAGCTGCTTGAACATCCGTCCTTTTCGCCATATCTAGCTCCCAGTGACTTCTACCTCTTTCCTCGGCTCAAGGAACACCTTCGGGGCAAGACATTTGAAGATGATAGCGAAGTGATGGCCGCTGTTGGGGTGTTTCGGGAGAGTAATAACAAAAAAAATTTTCTAAGGGTATCCTGGGTTTGGAAAAAAGATGGACTAAACATATTATCTTATTAGGAGACTATGTTGAAAAATAAATACTTTTTTTTTAAGTTTAATTACCTTGGTTCATATAGATCGCATTACTTTTCGATCAACCATCGTATTTCTTAAATAACTCACGTTTTCCATGTTACGCTTACTTAGATGGTAATTGGAATAAGTTCAGTAATTTTTTAATGCAACCTGTATGATATTTGAGAGAGACCTTGAAACGGAATCAGACACGAAAATTAACTTCCTGATTAACTTCATTTGTATCATTTAAACTTTCGATACCAACTAAAACTAAGCTCTGATATATAAACTCTTCAAACACGAATTATAACTTTAAGGATCTAAATTTTGAAATTTGATAAGGTCTGAACCTTTATTTTGTTGTAGGTGACAAAAAAATCTTCGGATTATACCTAGGTTCCAAGCCGTGAAATATGTAAGATTTTTATTTATTAAAGAAAGTTTGCAGACCACGAAGGTTCGGGTCGGAATCCGCTCTCGCATTATTGTGCTTGCTCACTTGTCAAATCCCACCTAAACCTGTTACAGCTTGTGAGCTGAGATGTTGAGACTTGACATATTTCAGTTCGGCAGACTGCGATCTGTTTGTGGCCCGCTATACCCCGTACTTTCACACCAAAGCGATGAGTCGCGGCTCCGCAATTTCATTGTTAAAGGAGAATACAGATCAGGCAAATTTTTCGAAAGACTTGTCTGTTCTATTTTGCTCTGCTACCAATTTTTCATTGTTCATTAGTCCGTCGTTCTGGTTTCCGCTAGCATTGGCGCGGATTTGAATTGGCTTGCCCTCAAAGCCGCTAGCTTCGTTAATATGCTTGATCGCTATAACGATCTCATTGTTGTCTGTGCTAAACAAGAAAGCTGTGTAACTCAATTTATGACGTAGATTCAGTCACAAAATTATCCAATCGAAAGATTTTTAACTGATATGTGACAATTTTTTCAGTATCTACAATTGGTAAAGATATTGTAAATAATAAAAAAAGTAGATATGTATTCAGTTAAGTTAGATCGATCGTTTTTGTGATTACACAATAAACCGTATTATCGGGAAACATCAATTCGTGCCAATTATGAAAAAGCCTACCTAACTCTTAATGGCACGGACATCGATATGAAACGTATTTTTGAATAACACCAAGAAAAGAATCACAGAACAAGCAGAAACATAAGATGACATTGAATAAAAACCAGCCACTCGTTCTTTAAACAAACAAAAAATACTGAGATAAATTTATATTAACAGTCTGAGTAGAAATTGCATTTAGTTTTATGAATTATCCCAAGCTCTCCCGTCTTGACTTTTTGATATCTTGCGCATGTTTTTAAACTTACATAGGGGTTCGTTCATATTTTTCCTTCTCGCAAAAGGTTTTATTCCTTGTTAGAATATGAAATTTCAGTTGTATGCAGCCACCCGTTTCCGGGTCGTCCCCACGTATGATATATATTACCTAAAGCTCAAAGAGACTTACAATTTTTGAATGATTTTTGCTCAGTGGCTCAGAATATAAGCATACACTTCTTGGTTTGGGGAACAAAGCCGCAAATTCAATAATATCCCTCAAATATTGTCTACCTCATATACTGATATCAACTTACTTTTAAATGGAATTTTCTGTAAAATCAAAAAAGCTAACCTGAATTTCATATCCAGAATCCTGATAAAAGCACAAATTCTTACTCTTTCCAACAAAACAATACGCTGAAAACGAATCTTCGAATCTCAAGTACATTTCATAAAAGTGTAGCTACTATATTCTGTAAAATGTAAAACCGTTCTAAAGCACCATTTCATTTTAATATATGCACCACGGTCCCTTTTCTCACATCGTTTTTGAAAACGCTCTTAAATCACGCATCAAAAACCTTCGTCGTCGACTTTTACATTCCGCAGAAAAATTCTTTCATACGAATGCTATGTATAAGTAAATCGCGAGTAATTCAAACATTCAGATACACTACAGTGAGGGAAGAAGTTAATAACATATGCTTTATGATTCCATCTCGGATATCATAGCCTCGTGTCTTTGACTGACTCGCGATTTCAAATGCTTATTTCAGGTATTTTCTACATAGTTTTGTACAGGGTTGTATAGGAATTCCTAATAATGCACACCGGTCGTTGAATTTCGGCAAACATTTCTCTTGATGTGTCCTCGTCTGTTTCAAGCATAGTACCAGATACTTGTACTAGTAGGTTCGCTTTAGATTTCGACGACTTTATCATCGCACCACGCAATTTAGTGCAGAATGAACCTTTCGACTTGTTTTTTATTTGTGTTCTCTTGCAGTGCATATTTATTCCGTTTTCTGTGGTAGCTTTGAATATATTTTCGAGTCCTTGCTGTGTATGTTTTCGTGGTTTATTTTGTGTCAGAGCTCGTCTGAACGACGTTAGCATTGCAATCGTTCTTTTTGTCGCTATTGTTGGCAGAACTATTGCACCAGGTTCACCTTTCCCTGTACTGTAGATTATACTGTGAAAAAGAATGATTGCAAGATAGAATGGTAGAAAGGCAGAGGCAAATTTTCAATCCCAGCCAGAATCTGAGAGAAATGGGTATGATATACGTTGGGATAGAAAATAAAACGGTAGTTTTATAATCCATACCGCCATCACTAGCTTACTGCATGGAGCTTAGCTTCCCTCGAGCTCGTGTAATCTATATTCCTATTCATGGCTGGGAGCTTTCGGTATGCTTGCTCAAAGTGCAACCACCGTTATCATAGCCTTCGGGGACTCTGATATGAAAGGCAACAGTGAAATCACCTACTACGATCATTGAGATGCGACAACTAGAGGGCGAAACAATAGATAAAGAAAGCAAACAAAGAATACTAAAAAAACCTTAAATAAACATCTACCTATACGACAGCAAAACAACAGGAAACTGTGCTCATCCGAACAGTGTGAATGAAGAGAAATGCAGGGAATAAAATAAAGAAAAATCCCATTTCGGTTAACACATGCAAACACACACACACACACACACACACACACACACACACACACACACACACACACACACACACACACACACACACACACACACACACACACACACACACACATTCAAAGCAACGTACAGAATAATGTATTGCAAGCAGCAAAATCTATAATCAACTTAAAGAGAATTGTACTACACTACTATTCCACCGTTTTCTACACTTCCCCAGACCAGCTAATCCTGTCCTAGCCTCGATTCTGTGCTCGTTGCTGCGGTGGGATTGTGGTTTGTGTTCCGGACGATTTTTATTTCCCTATTTTTATTTTCCTTTAAACTACCGCACTGGAAAGTGGTTTGTCCGGATACTTTTGTAGGAAGCTAGGACCAAGCCTTGCGTGCATGCCAGGCTGGTCTGGCAATTCGCCGAGGATAAATGTTGAATTATGAAAGGGAAATGAGCTTTTAGTTTCAATGCTTTCACAGTTAATATAGCGGAAAAGACGAAAGATATAAAACAGCAGAGTATTGCGATATGAATGGGATGAAAGATAATTTTGCAGAAAAATAAATTATTTTACAGTATGTTCATATGGATATTATGGTCAAAAAGATGAGTGTTTGCAATAGATTTGAAAATATGCACTCTTGTAAAAAAAAATGTTCATTCAGATGTAACGAACTTCCAAGGATATGGAAATAAATTCAAAAGTCAATTAATTTCCATTTATGTATTTAAAAAAATAAGTTTATTTAGATATAATCTTCTATAGACTAGAAAGTTTTATGTATTAACGTACATTTTCACGATCTCTATTTGAATTTAATTTGTTTTGGGTTGGAAACGTTTTGGGTCGAGATTTTCTTATGCCTGATTGCTAACAGTAGCGCAAGTTCGATATAAACGAAACACTCATGCACGATAAGAAAAAGAAAGTTCTTGTTTTCTTTGCAACCAAAAGCCAGTGCCAGTTACATTCAATAGTACCACTTGTCAAATTGCTTGGTTGCCCTCGTAGATGACGCGCGGGCCGTGCTGGTTGACTCCTAGCTCAATTGGATCGCTTCTACCGTCGCTGCGTTGGAAAATGCAACGTATTCCACTAAGCTCAGCCATCTATTAGAATTGTTTTCTTTGAATTGGACAAGGCGCGGCTTGTACTTCTCCTCCTAGTTCTCCGGTCGGGCTGCGATTGATCAGATATACTGCAGTGAGTGATGCGTGATCCCAGAAGACATTTCCGAGTTTGGAGTTAAAAATCATACATGTTGCTAGTTGAACTATACCACTGTTTACACGTTTCATCACTGAGGATATATTCTCTGTCATAGTCGCATCTGAATCGACTCAATATGCTTTGTATGCGTTGATACATCGAAATATCTCAGATTTGGACTCCCGAGCTTGTGACATAGTGAAATTTGTGTGGCCGTCTGTCAGGGCCAACATATAACGTTTTCCATCTCTAGATGTTGGCGTCATTGATCCAAAAAAGAAATCGGCGCTGAATCTGTGGAAGGTTCGCTATTTTTCCTTCTACGAATTTAATTACATCGACCAATTTGTGCGGACGTTTGAAACCTTCGAGGCTCTGGTGACCTAGGTGCTAATGCCCAAATTGTAAGGGCTTCCCTCTTTTACGTTAGCAACGGCCGTTTTCCTTTTGAAAATCAGAGCATACAAGAGTGAAAATGTTCTTCTCGGGGTTTAGTTAGAGGTAAAATCCATGGTGGAGGTTTTCTCATCGGTGTTAATAAAGCACTCAACGGTACACTCATCAGTAATTTTCCTTTCTGTCTTACTGTCAAATGTTTTTTGTGCGTGTCTCCTTATTTTCTACTAAAACATTATCCATTACCTCAATATGCATTCCTTGTAATTCTCCTATGTTCGTTTGTTAACGATTCCTTATAGAGTTCTCAACTTACCTCAATAGTCCGCTTTTTCCATCGTTTACGTTCTGTTATGTGGTGCTTTTATCCTTCCGACTATAAATTGGGATGCTGCCTATTCGGCTATCATCTCGACTATTAACGCTGTATCTTCCTAAAAGCTGATATCATTAGTATCGGCATGCCAACATCATATTTGTTCCCACTTTACACCAAATATCCTGGCTAAATCACTTGCATCATCTCTATGCATCCTGCTTTCCATCTTGTTTAACATAAGTATATCTTCTAGCTCTTACCCTTCTCTCTGGAAAATTGCCAATACAAAAAGCTGATGATCCCACATGCGTCTCAAACAACCATCCCATTTCCCTTCTTCCCTTTTTTAGCAAAATTCTTGAGAGAGTTCCACAAGAGAGTCTACTTCTTTATCGAACCTACTCTTGATCATAAGCAGCACGGTTTTGCCAAAGGTAAATCTACTTTAACCAATCTTCTTTCCTTCACGCATATGGTCGCATCCGCTCTTGACCATCAAAAGCACGTCGACGTACTATATACTGCCTTCTCTTAAGTCTTTGACTCTGTCCACCATAAACTCCTTTTTCAAAAGCTGAAAAACAATGGCATAGGTGGTTCTCTTCTTTCCTGGTTTAACTCTTACATCTTTGGTTGTACCTGTATTATAACTGTTAATTCCTGTTTTCCAATTCCCATTAATTCTGCATCATATGCTCCGCAGGGGTCTATCCTTTTTTTAAATTTATTTATTCATGTACAACATACAGATTACAATTCATTTACGTACTGTTAATTGATAATGTTGGATATTAATGGTGTATTCTATTTTGAAATTTCGACGAAGTTTAGTAGTCTAATGAAAGTGTTAAAGTGTTAAATTTTCTTTCGATGTAAAATAGAAATTTTTGGGTTTTAGTTAGTTGGATTTTTTCGATCATGTTAATTTCGCTTATTTTGGATATCGTTTTTGTTGAAAAATCGTTTCTACATTTTGCTTTGTTTGTTCAAACAATTTAATGATCGTTGTTTGATTAGTTGAGTTATGTTTTAAAAATAATAATTTTAAAATAAAAGCTATAGCTATCATTTTTTGTTTGTTTTGAATTTTTTTTTTGTCTCTAGATTCCCAATGTGGGTGGTCTTGAGAACCGCCTAAGCATTTACGACGCTGATTAACATGAGCCGCTTCAATTTTCGAGCTTTGTTTTTATTATTTCTCCGATCACCGGCACGCTCCCATACATGTTATTTCCCAGTTGCAAAGACTAACGGAGATTTGATGGATTACGCTTTTTCGTTTTGCCGTCTAATAAACGATTTTCGACAAATGCAGTTGTCACATCTTCCGCAAAGTTTCAACTGTTATGACTACTGCATCAAACTTGGATGGCATCGTCATTAACAAGTGACAAACATATCATATTCCTTCAGTGTCACCCCGTTTTCTCGCAATTCTTTTATCGTCTTGTCGAATTTCGGGGAAAATCAGGCTAGTTTTGCAAATGCAAGATCGAATTCGAAGGTTCAGAATGATTTTCGCAACAGTAACTAACTTGCGATCCTTTTTCTAGCTGACGTTTCCCCAAAGACGTCCACAAATCGTGCACAGATCTTTGATCCTTGGCGTATTCCAGATAACTGTCAGCTATCCGTTGTACGATTTCAGCTTTTCCCGTTATGCTTTCGTTGCATCTTTGTCCGCCTAATCTTCCAGCGGCGATCCAACAAACAGTTCCTCGTGCATCGTTTCCATAGGGAACTTCCAATCACTGAAATTACTGCCATCGAAAAAATGAATGAGATACCTCGGATTGGATTTTTTATATCATTATTGCAGAAGCTCTCGGGAAGAAGAAGATAAAATCGCTAACAGTTCAGTAAATGTAAAGCAAAATATATAGTAAAATATTTTGGCTCAATAAATTTACGTCTGAGTTATTCCACGCTTCACTCGTGGTCTCTTTTCTTGATACAAAAAAAAAACTGAATTATTTGGACTGTTATGGACTTAGTTCGCGAAGCCTGGACCCAGAACATGTTAACGGTAGCACTAGTTTGACATAAAATAACGAAACACGAGTGTTACGACCAAAAAAGGGTTATTTTTTTTTTTTAGCTAAAACTCAGTGTCCTTTACATTACCTATTACATTTGCCCAACTCATCAAGTAAAAAATTAATAATGTAAAAAAATGTATGTAATTTACCCACATTGGGCGCATACTATCCTCACCCAATAAGTACTACAAATATTACGAATGTACCCAGCTTCAAAAATCAAACTCACGATCGAATCATCAAACATAATAGCAAAAAACTTCTCAGACTTCTCATCGCACTTATTCAACTTGCTCAATCAATTCTAATCGTACACTATTATGGCGATGGCCTCGATACGTCTTCTACTGAGTCGCCACACAAGTAACAATATGTAGCTTATAATATTCCTAGCAATACTGTCTCTGCTCAATTCCTACAAGTACACACTTCTAGATACATTCTTGTCATTGCTAACAAAGTCCAAGTACAATATTGATCGAATCTTTCGTCAATCGTTTTCCAATTCGAGAGACATATGCTGCCTTGCAACATTTTGAACACAAAGCAAACAAACACTTGGCTTTATTAAGCAAGTACTCACACCCGAAAAAAGCAACATGAGATGATATCGTTAAATTGAATGATGAGAAATCTAGAACATGTCCATAAAAAAAACTTTTTTTCGAGTTCTTTTCAAGAATCGAATAAACTTTGTACTTAGTGTTTGTCATGCCGAATGAGGGATAATGTACTTGAATGACAAAAATGTTGCCAGGCAAGTATTAAGTGAGCGTAAATAGGTTTATGGCTTGGATAATGTCATGTGGTTTGAAATTACTTAAATCGAAGGTTTCAATGGGTTTTAAATAATATCTGATATGATTTTTAACTTCAAAAAAATTTCTATTGGAAAGAAAATTCATTCAGTTCATATACATAATAGTCTCATTAAAGTTGAAAACATGATGGAAATTTTAAGTTTTATAATATAATCTATAATTTTTTAAGAATGTAGAAAATGGAAAACTCATTTAAACCATCACTTATATAACAACACTAATACAATATTTCATACGCATATTTATATGTGAAGCTAAATACGTATTACTTTTATTTAAAATTTAAAATATATATCTAATACATTTATTTGAATTCATCAAACAAATTACTGTAGAACAAAATTTACAATTTCTAATTTAACTTTTTTTCTATTTTTTTCTCATTTCAGGATTAAATCGATTAAATGAATACATATCGCACTATGAACAACTTAGCTATGACAATAGACATATACACGCTAGTCATACTAGAGCTAAACGATCAGTAACCAAAGATCATCAATTATATTTAAGATTTAATGCGCATGGAAGAAATTTTCATCTTAGGTTAAAACGTGATTTAAATACGTTTAGTGATAAGTTAGAGGTGAGTAATACTATTTTACTAGTATTTTATGTATTTGTTATTTAAATTATTTGTTGTTATTGATAAATAACAATTTGGGTGACATCATTTAGTGATGATGATTGACGAAAGTGGTGGCTGTTTTAAGCAATGATTTCTTCGAAATATATAGTAAAATTTTCCGATTCGGATCGCCTACGGGACTGAGGAAAGAAAGGAAATAGGGAAAATTAATGAAGCGTTTATATGATCACTTTTATTAAATACCTGATTTAAACATATCGTTGATTTTTCTTCGAGCTAACGATCTTTCCGTACCGATGGTCAATAGTTTTTGTGATTGATTTTTGAAAGATTACCAAATTTCATCCAGTGCGTTTTTTTTTTAAATATATCCTTCGAATTGTTTAAAAGTTCTTTATATGTCAAATACCTTATATAGGCGAGTAAGAAATTTTTCTCATATTTTGAGCTCTTTCAATTGAAGAAATTTCGAAATTTCGAAATTTAACAATCAAATTCTCATTATTCTCGCTATATTGAAGGTCACAAAATAATTTTAGTGGCTGATGATAAACTCCTTTTGTAAAATATATTCAATTTTGATTTTCTCTGCATAACCTTATGTTTGCTTCAACAGAAAAATCTATGTTTCTTGAAATAATTTCGAATGAAAATTACTCCAAACCAACTATAAATGTCTTAGTTAAATCAGATCTTTCTCCAATAACCGTTTGATTTACTCTAAATAGAATTGAAGCGGAAAAAATGACACCAACAAAGTCTTCGTGCCCTACGTCCAATTAGGTTCCCTATCGAAGTAGGTGTCCTACGTTGGGCGCCAATTGTTGTCTTAAGCTTGAATCGTCTTGATGAAAGTCGGCATGGAAAGGACACGTTTCTTCCAAACGCCGATTGTTTAGGCCAAAGCCGTGAGAAGTGTCAATTACCAATAAACCCACTTTAGTGAAAGAGCCTACTAAAATTTTTTAAAAAATGTAGATGTATTAAAGTAATTTCATTAATTCTGCTCCGACAACAAAAAAAATGTTCAGATTGTGAATAACCTTGCATATCTATACTGCTCCAAACCACATCAAAAACTGCCTGAATAGTTTCTTATTCAAATTAACAGACCCAAATATCAAAAATGTTGTAGCTCACCAAAAACCTCTTTTTCCTTGTATTTTTCACTCAAAATTAATAAAATAAATCATAAATTTCAAAGATAAAATTCTTCAGAAATTAGCAATTTCAACAACGCAAGATCCAAATCAGGATTTCTCGAAACTTTTATAAACTAATAGAAATTAGGTGCACATTAGTTTTTGTCGCCAGTTCGAAGTGTGAATATGTTAAATAATTCAATTATAAAAGTAGGTGCGTTAATACAATCTCTTTAAAGGCTGAAAGCACGCTTATCTGTGTTGCGAATCTAATTGAAGTCAAAAAGCTAAAAGGAATTAAAACCAGAATAATTGTAACCTAGGCTAGATAACATATCAATCATTTATCTGACTTACGTACCACAACACCCGAAAATCATTGACTTAACTAGCGCCATTTTGCACGTGGAGATATACCCAGATTAATAGAAGTTTGCGATTGTAGCTCTGATGATAGATATAATACATATATAAAAATAAACGATTAAAAATATATGATCTGAAGGTCGAACTTTAAATTACCAAAATTAACTCGAGGCCTTCCTCTTTCCCTGAACTCTTCTGTTTTTCCTTTGCAAACTCTATTCCTCCAAAACGCTATTTTTCTTGAAATCTCGTATTCGTCGAAAACTCTTCTTTCTTTGGAAACTTTTCTATTTTGTCTTGGAAACTTTTCTTCATTTTCTTTTCCCGAAAACTCTTTTTTTTCTTTCCCCGGAGACTTTTTTTTCTTTCCCCGGAGACTTTTTTTTCTTTCCCCGGAGACTCTTTCATTTCCTTCCCCGGGGACTCTTTTTCCCCTCAGAGGCTCTTATTTCTCCGGAGACTTTTTTTCCCCCGGAGATTATTTTTCCCCCGGAGATTATTTTTCCCCCAAATCATTCAAGAGAGTCTAGCTTACAAGATTCGTTAGTAAATTTGTTAACAGCGATTCACAATATTATTTTCCACTTTATTCTTTTTGATCCTTCAAATTATTTTAGATAGAAAAGATTTTAGAGCTCTGCCCTACTAGGCATAACCGTTCGATCTAAATTTTAGTACTTTTGAGATATTCAACGATTTGTGTACTGGAGATATATGGAGACTGCGTTTTTCAATATTAATTTTAACATACTTCCACAAAAGATAGGTTTTTTCAAATTTTGTAGAATTATGTAATAGAATTTGTAGTCTTCGAATCAACTGTAAACTCAAAAATGAGGAAAATGCAAATATTCTATTTATGCTTAGTAGGGCAGAGCTCAACCGTCAGTTTTTGGCGGCACTTAGTAACCCCTATTTTACACTCGATTTTTTTTTATGTTTTATTCAGGATTTTCAATACTCTGATACAATTTCAAAGACAAAAAAAACATACTTAAAGAATTTTCATAAAAATAGTGAGTGTCGACTTTTAGCGTTTCTGGTTTACACAGCTCCTGGCGCAGAATGGTCTTCCGTGCTCGTCTGACATCCTGCCTGATCATAGCTTCGTTTTTACGCGCCGTGACTGCTGCCACAAACATCGGCATCCCGTCCTCTGTAAATAGTTCAGCTTCCACTGTGCTGGCATCATCAATGACGCCATCTCGGATGCTGTTTACTAATATCAAATTCAGAAGTCCTTTCGTCCCACTTTGTCAACTTCACTGTAGGGTTTCGATACGTTCTCTTCGGCGTCCACACTAAAGCACTGCGAGCTAGTCCACCGAGCCTCCTGAGGGTTTTTTTTTCATTACTTCAGGGGCTAATTTGTTTCGCTGCCTGCTCATCATCACACTCTGTACTTTCGAATCACATCTTTCTTCTAGTAAGCATAGGTAGGTATCCTCAAATCAAACTCTTCGAGAAATGGGTTTTCAACTGCTGATCTATACGGCACTATTTACGCATTGTCCGCAGTTTTCCGTAACAATTGCTAAGTGTTTGAGGAAGGAAGTGCTTAAGTGGTTCCTGCTCCGTGGACACAGCTAGCAAATGTGTAATGCTTCTAATACATATTGGCCCAACATATTGGCCAAAAATCCACTCAGGCTGGAAGTGAGCCCAACATCAGCCCAGCTCGCACCAAGGGGGTGTACACATATTGGTCATATCTTCTTTTGGTCTTGCTTGGGCCAATCTGTATTTCCTACATAAGAGGTTGGCTGTTGACAACCTTTTTGGCCTCGATCAGTACATTTTGTAGAATTTCCACGCGTGGCGCTTGCTTATTAAGAGCGGCTTGAAGCACTTTCTTTACAGACTGCACTAAACGCTTCCAGCATAAACTAGCATAACATTTTTCGGGATAAAGAAATGTTCAGTTTATTCTGCGTTCAATTAATTTTCGTGCTACTTATGTGCTGTCTATCGCTTTTGACGCCTTGACTAAGCTGCTTATTAGCATATATGAAATTAATACCGTTGTCACTGTGGATTCGTACGGGTATTCCTTGGCGATTGACAAAACCACGTATACAGATCAAACTTGAGTGGACTGATTCCAAATAAATAACCTGCGCTAACGAGACATGTGGGCAGAGCTACCTATCGCCTCACTTTGCGGCGGCCCACAGAAATAGCACTTAGTCCAAAGTACTCCAGCCTGGTGTAACTAACCTGCTCCATTTGAATAGCTTTCACTAGCACCTTACAGTTATGACACAGTTGGCACTTGCGCACCAATCGATTAGCTAGCGCTCGTAGATTGGTTATTAAAGTGTTGCCTGACTTCTTTGACAATCAATTCCTGGCTTTGATGTCGTAACTTCGCGTGAAAATATTAGAAAATTAGACAGGTGATTAAGTTTGTCTAAAGTATCTGATTGTTGGATATCAAGGAATTATTCGGATTCGCAACCAATGACCTCATGCAATTTTCCCAAACCTCTAGCAGATATGCGTACATTTTAAGACAACTGCACTCTGAGGAAACCCTAAACGGTAACTGAGTGAGAGTTAAATAATGCCCATGTTCATGAGGCTCATTGATCATTGAGGGATTGTCATGAGCCAAGGCAATGTGTAGTTATGATTAGCTTCTGAACAACAAAATTCCAAGTGATTGTTTCAAATGATTATGGCTCACGTGGTGCTCTAATCTACTAAGCATTTTTTTCCGAAACATTAATTTTACCTTAAAAATAATGCTAATATCAAAAAGATATTTAAATAAGTCAAAATAAAATATATACTTGCAAGTCATCCCATATGTTAGGATATCAGTGGTTCAACACTTGTTTCAAACTAAGCACAAGTCTAATGAGTGATGAGTAATCAAAGTCGAATAAAATAAAATTTTAGAAAATTCAGAATACTAGGCAAACGGTTGCATTAAAAAAAGTGTCTTAATAATGCGTTAAATGTAGTAGGCACCATTCAGCAACCGTCTACTTCGCTATGTCAGTAGCTATGATATAAATGTGCAAATATGCCGGTACTAAATTGTATCAATTGCCTGGGGCCCGATATTCGATGGATAAAAATTACAGTTGCATCAAATTTACGGTTTAGTTTGCATATGTAAACATCCTAGTTCGTTTAGAATTCTTAAATGATTTCGATTTCAAATTGCATTTAGACTTAAGGTTTTTTTATAAACATCTAATCGTTATTCATATTGTTTTATTTTTAATGTTTCAGGTCCATAGCACGACTGGTCCAGTTCCGTATGATACATCACATATATACGAAGGTGATGTAATCGGTGATCGTAAAAGTCACGTATTCGGATCAATTATAAACGGTGTGTTCGAAGGTAAAATCATAACAGAACGTGATGCATACTATGTCGAACATGCTAAACATTATTTTCCGAATCGTACATATGAGAAAGATGATTTTCATTCTGTAATTTATAATGAACGACATGTCGACGATCCGTATAAAGATGTACGAGAAGGTAAGTGAATTCTGAATGTTTATTTGATTTAAAAAAATAAATTATTTTGTTTATATCATTAGTAATTTTTAATAGAGTTTAAGATAAAATCTATGACTTAATTTATTTTCATCTTAAAATTGGGTAGTCTTCAACTGATAATACTGAAGTCTAGATACCTTTTCATATTTTCCAACAAATTGCCCGCTTAAGGGGTTATACGCAGTTAAAATCGATTTTTTATTTTTTGCATTTTCAGAATGTATATTTAACTGATAATATTCCCTGAAAATTTCAAATCGGTCCGACAAATTTTTTCCGAGATATACGCATATTTGCAATCACATCTCGGACTGTTAGAAAGTAGGCGGAGTACAGACCGAAGCGCATGGGAGCACGCGAGAGGGAAGAATGGCTCGTAGACAGCATCAAATCGAAGTATTAGAAGCTGGTGAGGCTACAAAGGGTACATATTATGGCCCTAGAACAGATGACTCCATGTAACTAAAAAATAATTATCTATGTGGCAACTTTTTCCGAAACTTTAAACGCATTTTTCTCAAAACTATGTTTCCAAGTCGGTGACCAAGATTTCTAAAAAAACGGCTCAACCAAACGGTTTGAAAATTCAACACAACTTTCTCAGATATATTCCTCAGTTATTAATCGAAGGAATAAGATTTCGGATAATTATTTCTGTTTTTTTAAACAATTTTAAATGGCAATTTTGGTCGAAATTTAGATTTTTTTTTTACGAAGCTGCCATTTTGTCAAAAAACTAAATTTCGATAATTCCTTCGATAAATACCTAGTTTTATCTATCTACTAAAAGAATCTGTTTGGTTTTTTGACGTCAAATGAATTATGCCGGAGAAATCGTGGTCACCGCCGAACACCTTTTTTTGGAAGACCTTCAGGAGATCGTCTGGAGGAGCGCACCAGATCAATATTTTTACTAATTATAAGTGTCATTATAAACTTAGATATTGGCACTAAATGCATATATACTTTTTGTTTTTGTAAAGTAAAATACCTTTTCACAAAAGATTAATAAAAAAACGTCTTTTTCCGGCCTTCTAACTGCGTATAACCCCTTAAAAAAGCTCGGATTCTCAAATATCATGACTATTATAATTTCACAATGAAAATGATCGATTTGAGGCCAAATCAGCCTGAAATCTAGTAGATTTAAAATAGTGCTCAAAATTTATTTTGTTGCAATATTAAATTGACAGCTTGCTGTAAATTGTAGAAGCTAGTGTTAGTGGGCAAAACTCCTAGCGAAATTCTTGCATTTCAATTAAAAATATGCAATTCGACTGGCACTAAGCGCATATTTATTCAAACATGCATCGATCTGTTTATTTTTAGCCTACACCATCCACCTAGCGTCTTTAATAACAATTCAAATCAACGCTTTGTATGCCCTATTTAGAACACTCCTCGGATCGTTATTTATCCAGTGCATTGTCGAACATTTACTTAGTCGGCGATTCGACTATCGATCGGCATACATACATATGTAGGTTCAGTTCAATTCAGCCTCCACTATCAACTTTTGCCGGTTGCCTATACTCCCGGCTCGATTCGATTCGACTCGCTTGACTGTCTTGCTGCAAATGAAAGTTTAATAGATTTAGCAAATAATGTCCCTTTTCGGTTGTTTGCAACTCTCAGTCGAGGCCGTGTCATCTACATGCACTGCACGACTAGGCTTTTCCGGTTAATGTCCGAAGAATGCCTCTCTGTTTTCTCTCTCTGTTTTCTAGGCCTCCTTGCCACCATTCTCATTTGCTCCTCTGCCACCTGCATATATTATGCAACCCAACGACAACAACTGCTGCGGGTGCCATTGCTATTTCTGCAGGTCGGTGGTAAGCTCGTTTCAAACTCACACCCTTGTTTTCGTGGAAAATTCATGTTTGCATTGATTTTACATAAAATTCAAGCGTCTGGCCTCTCGCAGCAGCGTAGGAGGACACCACCAACGAGCCGAAGGACGACTTGGAGGCTGTAGAGTGGCGAGATTGAACGCAAAGGCTAGGATGATGCCAATGAGGCAGCCAAAGTGGATGGATCGAATCGAGTACACAGGCAGGAATCCAAAGCGATAACGAAGCAGAGCCATGTACATTATTATTTTGATATACACATACAAGGAATGGAGCACGGCAAACATTTGAAATGTGAATTTCAGTTAAAGTTCAGGGTTGGAAGTATGGTACACAGGTTGGTATGTTATCTCCGCCCGGGGCGGCTGAATTTTCGGTGTACACGAGTGGATGTTTTCGATGTGGTTGATGAGTACTTACCCTCGCATTCAATTCGGTACAAGGGCGATGACTGCCGTAACAGAGAGGGTGGTGTGATGATGGGCCGGAAACATAAATGGGTTACTGAAATATTAATGAATAGTGTGTTGAATCGTCTGAATGCTAATACTGGTATCTGAATTTCATTTGGATATTTCTGTTTGACTCTCTGTTTGACGTTTGGGTATTTGAAGAATGTGCAAGTGTATGCACGAGCAGGGAAACCTGGTTCGAATGGCTTGTGTAGTGTCAATAGGACGCCGACAGTGAGTGGGATTTTAGTGGAAGTTTAACCAGAATATAGTTGAATTTCACAGACAGGTTTGTTGGTTTGTTGTGGAAATAGGGTGCCAAGAGGAATAGTTGACTGAGAAACGTATGTATTTATTTTAGTTCAAATATTCCATTTAAATGCGTGAGCATAATACAATTTTGAAAATTCCAACAATTGTGTAATACAACTTTATTCTCACATCTCGTCTTGCATCCATGCATCTGTTACATATGCCTGCATGCATGTATTTTTCATATGCACTGAAAATACACCTTTCCATCACTATTAAGTCGTCTCCATAAATTTATCCAACGATAATATAGTTTTGACTTAAATTCGTCATGCTCATCAGACTTACATACCTCCTTCAATTGCTCAACTCATTCCAACAACTAAATTCACCTGGTCGACTCTGAGACTAAACCTAATGAAAACTGAAAGAAGTTTCTCATAAAATCATTTTACTTTTCCTTTGTTCCCATCCGTATACAGCTCAGACCATTTTCAGTTGCATGATAGTGAAAATTTTGAATAATTCGTTTTGATGCTCACATAAGCTGCAAGCATAAAATGTCGAGCGATTAATGATTTTGCATTGTAAATTTCAACTTGAATTTGAATGTCAGATTCGTGTTTGAGCCGTAAGAGAGTGTAGCCTGAGCGTAAGTTTGAATTTAAGAATTCAAAGTGAGTTTGAGTTGATCGACCTGGTTGTGTGATAAGTGTATTTTCATGAATGTGCAAGTATGTATTGAATGCGTTTGAGATGTCATTTTGCAAGTATGAAGATGTTATGCAATTTTCTGTTGGACATGTTCAGGATTCATACAATAGATTCTGGTGATGACAATGAATGGAAAGACAGATTTGGTTGATTCGATTTAGTTGAGGGGGTTGTTGATCGTACTAAAAGCTGATAAAATTGGATCTATGCATTTATTTTTAATTTTTTTTTAAACTTTAACCCCTATTTCATGATACTTATGTTGTTTTTACTCTCGAAATTTCAATTCTGGAACACCATTTTCGGCCACTTCTCCACATAAATTTGAACTTCGTTCACTAATGACACGAATAATGTTGGTTTTAAGATTAGTAAGTGTTTGTAGTTTATTGGAGCAAAGAAATGATTTAATATAACCGCAGATGAATCCAAAGCTCTTAAACTAGTGCCACTCTTTCAGCATTAGCCGTGATATCCTACTCCACTTGCGGCACAACATGGTTGTGACTGGTAGTCGTTCCATCTGGGTCAACTATGCTCAGATCCCTAACTATCTTCAGGATGCTGAAATTGTTATCCTTGTGGTGACACTCCTTTAGGCCTAGGAGCACGCTGCGTACACCGTACGCCATCTTCCCAAAAATCGGATAGAGTAGGTCGTAGGTCGTCAACTGGAGTATATACACCTGCCCCTCGTTTTGTCTTACCCGCTTTCTTGACGCACAATATCTTCCAATCCTGCGTTGAAACATCAGAGCTCTACCTCTTAAGCAATTTGAAAGCCAGATTCATTTCCAATATCTGCGGTATTACGACCTTCATTCTGAGCAGTCTCGGAATGCTTCCTCTGTCCACAATCTAGAAACGAACTCCTTAGCTAGCCCAGGTAGCTCTTGCACTACTTCTACACCAACACAGCGTTAGCTCGTCCTTGTTCTTTATTATCTTAAAACTCGTGAACCAGCCCGCCTCGTCAAACGTGGGCATGGTGAGTGCTTCTCCATCCGGTCAATCATCACATTTAGGAGACTTGACTCTGCAATCTCCCATCTCTCAAGCGATAGTTGATTGGATGTTGCCAGGATTGGATGTTGTTTAGCCACATGGCTAACCTTCATGACACTTCTCGGCTTGGAAGGGGAAGGTTTTTGTGCCTCCAGACCACTACCGTCCTTTTTCGGCAACCTGGTCGCTGGTTTTTCATCCCCAGCGAACTTGTGCCTTTTGGTCGTTAACTTCTTGGTCGTCCTCTGCTCTTCTTTGCTATAAAAGGTCCTTCATCACTAGTTTATCCTCGCTGGTGAAACAGCCTTTTGCCGCAGTCATCCGACCCCAGCTTAGCCATTTCTTACCCTCCGTGTAGTGGGATAGTCTGTCGATACTGCGCAATGCCACCTTATATTTCGCCAGCGCCTCCCTACCTTCTGTTCTGAACTTAAGCTTGTTCTTCTTCTGGTTTTCAGCATATTTAAGAAGCTCCTGTTCTACTTTGGTCGAAACTATGCTCAGGGGCGGATTTGACCTGCTAGCCGCCCTAGGCCTCAGAAATATTTGCCGCCCTTTTCGTGCGATGCGCGATTTTTTTTCCGATTCCCTAGAATACTTCGCTGTTTTTCGTTGCGCCCGAGCTCACAAAAAAGGAATATCAAAGCAAAACCGGCACCGGTTCGTTCGTAAAAATTCCTTATTATTGCGAGCTTGCCGCACAAATAATTATTAAAAACACACACGGTATAGAATCTAAAAGTACCTATAAAAAAAAAAGGAATCCGAACATACCAATTTTTAACATTCCAAAACCAAAGATGATTTTTTCATGAAATAATCGATCTCTGCCTAATCGCTTTGAAGGGAGGAGGGGAAAGGTGAAAAGGAGTCGTCTTTGCTTCTGTGATTCTCAAGAGTTTACATATCTCGCTAAGCAGCTATGATCTGAAATTTCAAAGTTTCTGCGAGTTACTGAAAGTAGAGTTATTGAAGTAGAGTTCCTGCCTACATTATCAATTGATTTGCAACGGTTTATGCTGCATAATTTAACGATTTCGGTTATCCGTCTCTGAATAGGCCCGGTGATGTCAATAGCAATCCTTTCGAAGGGAACTCCAACATTGTATGGTCATAGTTTCCACCGAGGTTTTGTCATGATAAAAAATTTTCTGTCACTGTGGTCGTTATTTCTGCTCTTTCCAAGTCATTTTATGTCCTTTTACGTCCGTCTGAGGAGGTATTATATATCCTTCTTCAATATGCGCCACTGTCCGACCTATAAATCATTAACGTGCTCACGTAGTATCTCACGAGCATTTTTCAGCGTATTTTCTATTCCCACCTTAAATAAGTATTATTTACTCTAATGTTTATTTAAATCAACTCACCTTCACAAAGTCTCAAAGTTCATTTCTTTTTCGATAATATTCTTGTTCGTTTTTAATTTTTTTTTTCGAGGCTATGTCTGTTTCCAGTACACAGTTCACGCATTTAAAATCCATACGCAATTATCAACGTAATATATGTACGCAACGTCTTTTTGAAGTGTTCTGTTCAACTCTGTGACCACATTCTTTTAAAATAAAGTTTCCTCACCTCTAATGATTTTTTAGTATGACCATATTTGGGCATGTTTATTATTCTGGCCTGAATCGATTGAGTTCATGTGGCGATGAATGTGTTTGCTGAAAAATAATGTCTGACAGTCATTCAATATTTGGCTGCAGACGAAGACAGTCAGAATTAGCCAGTCGGACAGAGAGCAAAACAGCGTAGTGGGACCAGCGAGATTTCGGTAATTCTTTTACATGATCCGATCACTGGAGTTTGATTGCCTATCGATGGTTTGGATGAGTCAAAATTCGAATGAATCTTCGATGATTGTAGAACCAGGTGAAACTAGATTGTCGCAAATAAAAAGAAGAAGCAGCGGTGGTGAAGTGAACGCAGTGAAAATGATTCTCCATTTCGGACCATCATTTCGGATTATTATTTATGGAACCGCTTCAGCAGTCGGAAGTGTTTTGATGGAATTCCGCCTTTCAGTCCAATCCAACCTTCAGTCTGTGACATTGGTTCTATCTTCAGCTGTAGTTCTGGATCTTTCTTTGCGACCAGTCGACAATGGTCGCATTCCGGTGAGCACGGTCGCCTTGATAAAGCATCAGAGTACATATGGTTTCGTCCTTTTCGGCGTACTATCTAGTAATTGTAGATCAGAAATATTTCGATCCATTTTGTTATTTGATCCTCCATTTTTTCTCCTACGGAAACCTGTTGCTAAAGTACCGTCACAATGACAACATCGCTGGCGTCCGTATCTAATGAAAAGGTTTTTCGTGGCTGCGTGTAATCTAATTTAGGTGCAACAAAAGCTCCCTTTTCAATATTGCGAAGGACTCTTGGAAAAAAGCGGTTTACACAAATAGTCGATTATTTTCTGTTAAATGTAATACACATCTGGCGATCTTGGTGAAATTTTTCACAGTTTTTTCATTTGGTCTTGGCCATATTTCTACTGTTTCAATATTGTCAGGATCTATTGTGACATCATTCGTAGAAGCTGCATGTCCTAAATAAATTACTTTCTTAGCTTGAGACTTTTTAGAACACAGCTTCAGATCCGCAGATCTTATTCTCATCGATGGTCTCGTCAAGCCCAAGACACGCTTTCCAGAGCAGTGTTCGCAATGTCCACTCTAGCTCCTTTGCAACACACTTAGAGCTACATGGAAGTAAGAAAAATACTACTTCCCATTTATTATTACCTTATGGCTGCATATTCTACATATTTTCATCAACACTCTCTGCATATCGTTTGGCTAGCGGGGTCTTGTTCAATGCTTTGCTAATAATTGCCGTTTGGGAAGGTAGTAGTAACTCAAATAATGCTTCCAAGCCTAGTGTTCGGATGCATGCATCATTCATCACCAACTAATTCCGTAAGAAATGATGTAATTAGCGAAGAAGCTCGTGATTTTGAGACGCAAATTAATTACCTTGATGCATCGAGCTAAAGCCACCACTTATATAGTATTCAAAAAGTAATATATTTAAAAGATCAAGTTGCTCCATCTCTTCTATCATCATTCCTCACCTTCTACTTGGAAGGTAAAACGCTATAAAAGTAAGTCATCATCAACATCGTAGATATTTCTGTTAGTACTTCCTACCATATGTGGTTTGAACTTCAAACGTAGAAACCACTTTCTGATCGCCTTAACCATTTCTCACCAAAATATAAACGAACCACATACTCGTACAGCAAACACACAACAACAACAAAAAACTCTGGAAGATTTTTTGCGCTCTTATATAAACAAAATCTGCTCTCACGAATTATTTATAAGGTTTGTGTTGTTATCCTTACCTGTTTTCATTCCCAGTGTCAGCGTACCTTGAAATCCTTGCTAAAGCATTGACTCCCAGTCAACGGAGAATAGCGACAGCCGTCAGAGAGAAGGGGGATGCAATGTGAAAGCAAGTGAACAGTTGAAGGAAAATCCTCGTAAAAATTCCACGGTAAAGAACATACGGATTGGTATAGGTAAAGTAGCATTTCGAAAAATTCCCTGGAGCAGAAAGCAGTGCTGGGGAGCTGTTACAGTCACAGTTATAGTAGTGGCAAGGGATAGCTTTGAATAAAAATTTTCTCTTTACTATTTCATATTACATCGAGTGAAAAGTCTAGTGTATATTTGTTTGTCTGTCTTTTCAATAATTCTATCCGTAGATGGTTGAACGGAGAGAGAGAAAAAAATATAGGGATTGAGTAGGCACATAGGAAAGATGAAAGTTTGTTTGCAGTTTTATTTAATATGTTCGTCGTTGAAAGCATGGATAAAGACTATCGCGAGTAGGATAGCTTTGGTTTCGTTTCGTTTTGTAAACATTAGAAAAAATAAATGCGAGTTTAAAATGCTTGAGGAAAAGTAACGGAATTTGTGGATTTAGTGATGGAAAGAAAGAATAGGGACAAAAAATGGATTATTCAGTAGATATTAGCGAAAATTCAGTCAAATCCTTAAGTCAATTTCAACTTTGATATCGTATTCAAAAATTGAATTTACTCTTGAGAAATGGTAAAATGTTGGATTGGTCACAGAGAATGTCGTCACAGAGAGTACAAATTAGGATTGATACATTTTGATATTTTGGTCTCGAAAATGGTGAACATACTTTTTTAGCATTTTAATAAAAAAAAGTAAAAAGGCAAGTTTATATGTTAGCTAAGTAGGAAATAAATTTTTTATATTGAACTTGAAAAATTTTTAATACATCATAATTAAACTCAAAAACATTTATGTGCAAACTTGTCATGATTTTCATGAGACTCGAAATATTGAGTCTCATAAAAATTTTCATTTAATTTTTGTGCTATATCCACAATCGGATCGGAACAAAAAAAACAAAGCTACACAAGAGCACAAAGCTAAGGAAATATTTCAACCTGAATTGATTTTGATTCAAACCTGTATTTACTTCAGCCAGGTGAATCGAAACAGATTGTAGTGGACTACTGCGCTGTTTTAAACTCTTTTATTTTGTAAGTATGAAGCAGTTAGCCATCGTTCATCGCTCATCAGTTTACCTTAACAATTCTACTTCCCCCTCCTCTTTTTAGAGCTCCGCAGCTTATTCGCAAACAATTTCTACCAATTTTATACACTGCCGGCCAATTTTAAACTTCCTCGGCCGGTTTCGGACAATTGTAATTTTTTTTTCAATACCTTAAATGTTTCATCAAGCAATCCATATCTTTATGCAGCTCAAACAGTTTTTGTGGACAATGTAAATATATCAAGTGAAGAAATACAGAAAGCTGTTGCGGAGCTTCATAGAAAAAAGTCCTTGTCAGATCCCTTGTTCCTCTGACAATGTGCTTCTACTCTACTGAAAAAAAATCCTTCTAACGTATAGTTCTTTTTAACACGGTCGCATATGCTATGTACATAGTACTCTGAGCTATAAAATATAGCTACAAGAACTATGAACATAGTCTCGACACATGCCATTAAAGTAGACCAAGTAGCTTTAGGATTCGAAAAGCTACTGTAGCGTAGTGGGTAAAGCATTGTCTCATGAAACCTGAAGTAAATCTGAGTTTAAGCTTGAATCTGAATTCGCGCGGTACTTATATGTAATAAAATAAAAACTAAGGAAAAAATTTCAGTCACGAAAGCAGACATTTTTAAAAGTTTTAAATCCCGAAATTACACTGAGAAAACACATGGCGCCAGACGCCATAATTTATAGACTTCTGGCGCCATGTACATAGTCGAATTAGGGATTGTGATAAAATATAGCGCCACACGCCATAATACATGGCGAAAAGTACATAGGCCTACACGCCAGCCATGTACTATAGTCTTCCACGGCATGTACTATAGTCCTCCACGCCATGTACATGGCGTGGCGGACTATATTACATGGCGTGGAGGACTATAGCACATGGCGTGGAGAACTATAGTGCATGGCGTGGAGAGCTATAACACATGTCGTGGAGGACTATACTGTATGGCGTGGAGGACTATACTGTATGGCGTGGAGGACTATAGTACATGGCGTGGAGGACTATAGTACATGGCGTGGAGGACTATAGTACATGGCGTGGAGGACTATAGTACATGGCGTGGAGGACTATAGTACATGGCGTGGAGGACTATAGTACATGGCGTGGAGAACTATAGTACATTGAAGAAGCAAGTCAGTCAAAACAGTGCTACTTACAGTGCTACTTACTTAGAGTCACCGAAAAGGCCATTCTATAATATGCGCCCTTAGCCGATTGAGAATGTTCTCGATCTATCGACGATACTCAAGTATCACTTGCTGACATTTATACGTTCCCTCACACAGTATGGCTGCGAGTTATAATTGGAGTGCCATGAGCCATATTACATGGCTCATGGCACTATGTAATATGGCGTGTGGGGCCATAATTTCTGCGCCATGTAATTATGGCGCTGGGAGCTATACTGCATGGCTCAGGGTACTATGTACATAGCGTGTGGCACCATAAATGCTGCGCCATGTAACATGGGACCATGCGCTATGTAGATTCTGAGATGATGGTGCTGGGAGCCATATTGCATGGCTCAGAGTACTATGTACATGGTGTATGGGACCATAAATAATGCGCTATGTTACATGGCTCTGGGCGCTATGTGGATTTTTTTCAGTGTATTGGTAACGAAGACATACATGGCGAGGAAATACGTACATGGCTGTAATATGTACAGAGAGAGCTATAATATATATGTTCTAGAGGTCTATAATATATAGAGTATGCTCTTATACATTTTTCACCATACATTATGGTTTTAGGCACTATATTTTATCACAATCTCGAATTCGCCTATAAACAACTGACGCTCTACTTTGTCTTTGTGCACTGATGCGATTTCGAAATTAATCAACTCTTTTGCTAACCATGTAAAATTGCAAGGAGCAGACAAAAAAGATGCTATGGGGCTATTGACTGTTTCCGTAGCGATATAAAGCTCTCGTTTTCTTAGGACTTCAATCACTCTTCGTCTCTTGCTTGTTCTGTTGTTTTGTTCTCAGCTAATTCCAACTCCAGACCTTCACATAATCGGTCACAAGTACGACATCAACCTCAATATCTCAAATAACATCAGCAACTACAGCTGCAGTTTCAACAACAATTCCATCACAAACTGATTTGTGATTGCCTAATGAAGAGCGACTTTCTCATCAATCGCTGGTAAAGTGTAGGCTAATTTCAATGTGGTTTATAAAAAGTTTTGATGCCGCTCCTGCAGTTCTTCTTATTTCAAGTCTCTGGTGTCTCAAGTCTCTTTCTTTCCTACACACAGTCTGGTCGGTCATCTTGAATTTTGGTCCATTGTTGGTATAATCCTTACGACATTTGTCAGACGATTGGAGGCGAAAAAAGGTTTGAATTAGCTAAGCAAAGATATTTTGAGAGGTATTCTTTTCTAATAATCGAAAACTCTTTTTTGTCCTAAATAAATTTCTTTAAACTTGCATAACAGTTCCCGGAAAATTTTATTTTAAGGCATCTTTGTTTTATTTGCAAACTCTTCCAATCTGCCAAAGAGTAATGCTTGCTCATTTTTAGTTAATGTTCTTGGTATACCTATAACCTTCCCTCCTTTTGGATTGAATTCCAGCAGTGCTCTAAACAATATTCCATAAATGTTTGTAAAGTATCTATGTTCAGCTTACTGCATTCCTATTTCCATTTTTTTAATGTTCCTTGCATTCTGTTTGGGAAGCTGCTAATGTTGTCCCGATGTTATATTCAATAAATGTTGAAAATGTTTCCATTCATTATCCTCCTCGCTACTTTTCTGTTTTCCAGCAGATCATCCACACCAAGGTATTTGCTATAAATTGTGTAAAGAGCAGCATGTATTTATTAAAATTGATCATAATTTGATAACTGGCTGGTATTTTTCTTTTTTTCAATAATCGTAACCATCGTGTCGTCTTCAATGGTTGTGTTTCCTCCCTCATTTAGTCCAACATCTGGTGTCCTCTAAGGCTCCGCCCTTGGACTGCTGTTGCTCGTGTTATTCATTCATAACTATCCCTTTTGGTTATGTTCTTAAATTTTTATGCAGCAATTATTCAATTAAGGACTTTCTGCAATTTTAACCGAATCTGACTGCTTTGGCTCTCACCGCACAGAGCTTCGAGTGGTGAGCTAGTGAAATAACTCTCAGAGCTCTGTACAGCAGTCACACGATCATTTACTAGTTCATCGCAAAGAGTTAGGAGACATAAGCCTGGTATACATACCGGACCGACTTGGACTGACTTGGCTTGAAACGGATTGAAATGAAACTTCAATGTAGGTTTTTGGTGCGACTGGATTAGTCGAATAAAATTCAGCCAGTTCTACTAAATTGAAGTATATCGCATAGTGGGCTTCGAATTTCTCATCCCTCGATCCGGGCCTTTTAACATCAAAGTCAATCAAATCCGGTAAAATTTCCTGATCGGTTCGACAAATAAATCCGGTGCGTGTATACAACATGATTTGGCTAATCCTAATCCACTTTGAAACCACATTGCATACGAAGCTATAAGGTACTACATATTGCGGCGGTGCGAAGACTAGCTTGCAATGCTCAAACGAGCATAGAAGCACAGTACCGAATCGATGGGCATGCTGTGACTATAGGTGCATTTGGTGCGCAGATGCGTACATGTGCATTGCAATGTGCGTAGTGTTCCTTGATCACTAAGCTGAGCACTGATAGATGAGTGGTTTCGATTGATTGAAATGCGCTGGCTCATACGGTTCGCCTGAGTGATTGGTTCCTTTTGATTGACTCTGAGCTATCCATCATTAATCAGAGTAAAAATTGATTATGAATAAAGTTTCTACCAACTTCAACCCCCAGAATTTTAGTGAGGCTACTTTAGTATATCATTTATACCGTGTTTCTTTCCATCCTGCTTAAAACTGTACTGCTAGACATGCTAGATACGTTTAATGAACAGTCTATCCGAAATACCAGGCCTGCTGGTTTTCCATAATGAATTTCCAGCCTTCTTGTTAAAATCGTTTATGATCAATTCACAAATTTCACTGCACTAGAACTCAATGTTTTTATCTTCATTTGTTTCCTTATATCATTTTTATGAATATATTATGCACTTTATTCACATTCAGCATGGCGACATATTATTGTATCCACTCACTTCAACATCACTTTATCCATGAAAAATGAGTCTACAGTTCTAACTGTCATGCAATAAATCTCCACCCACCACTTCAATAAAAACTTCAGCGTAACCACAATCAAAACCAGAATTTATCATACAAATTTTCTCGAAAATCTTTTCCTCTTCAACTGAAACTCTTTCAATTCAATAACAGTTCGCAAAGCGAAGGTTGAATAAGAAAATCAGAATGAAACCAAGTCAAGTTCGAGAAAAATTTGCAACATAATGAAAATACTTTATTTTGAGAAAATCTTCAAGGAGCCATAACAACAAAAAAAAATCATCGCTAGCCAACTCGAAAGCCAGGCCAGGCAAAGTGGTGTGGTGCGATGAAACCCATGAAATCGTTATAAAAGCGCATCACTTAACGTTTAGCCTACTTGTCCTCACTCCTTGGGCTTTCTTCCAATATCTTCACCTTTCTTCTTCACTTGTTCGCTCCATGTCTTTCCTTGGCTTATGCTATGCACATACATATACATATCGATAATTCGGTGTCTTGAAAAAGAATTTTCAGATAGTTTCATGTGCATTCATCCAGAGTAAAGCAAGAATGAAAGCCTAAAGAAAAAGTATTATCTGATAACATTGAAAGAATAGGCGACACAAAAGAAAAAATCTTGACGGCGAATTTCGTTCAAGGCTAAGAAGAACTTTGTGCTCTGATTGCGAATATTATGTTATGTTGAGAATAAATGGAGTGTTTATTATCGAAACGGCCTCAGTGACGGATAAAGTCGGAGAGAATGAGAGATGGAAAGTTTTGTTAATGATTTGTTGTTTTGTTTGCTGGTGTCTTTTCATTTTCTTAGAAGAGCGGAGAGTGGAGGTTTTATGACTTGAGCAGATGTAGAAGAAATTTAGGACACTCTGTTGTGTCTCCACACAAAGACGGTGTCCATAAATCCTGAGAATTATTTTGGCGGTATAATATTGATATCTGCAGATTTTTGGATGGAAACCAGTTGAGGATGCTAGTTGAGAAATTTGTAAGTTTTCCATATTTTGGTATCTTTTTTATGGCAAAAAAAAACCTAGTTAATATCCAGAGTACGACTCAGACTCGAGAAATAAAATATATTTTACGTAAAAACTACATTACTGAATTTTTTTCGGGGGTAAAGAAACAATTTTGAGTTCTCGAAAAACGCCTGCTCATCATCGTTAAGGTATTTTTCTCGTATAAAAGATCTGTCTATAATTTTTTGTGATCTAAAAACCCTAAAAACTCTAACAGATTCATCTTATTTCAAACCGACCTACGAAAATCTCACGTTCAAAACGCTTCACTGTCCTCAACTCATCTACAACCCTCATCTTTCCACTTGTAGTAATCTCGAAATTAAACAACTTTATGTTACCGTCACATTCTACACTGTCGATCTCAGATGAATATCCATTGTTCTTGAAGACGCCAGACATGCTGTTGTGACTAAGAAGACTGCACTGAACTTACAGTAAAGTGCATTTTTCCTCAATACATTGTTACATCATAATGTTGTATTTCCTTGCCATTGTACACGACCATCTGAAGACCTTCTGTCATGAGTAACTTGCATGAGAGAGCAACAAGTCCACCAAGCACTTGTACACTATGTTCCTACTGCTGGTTGTTCTTCTATTATCCGACAACACTTCGGTTCTTAGTGGTTTTGTCAGTTTCATTTTTCATCTTATTTTTCATTCCTGCTGTACTTATACTGACTTACCTTAATAATCTGCAGTTTTTTCGTCATCAAGCGTTCGGTTCACTTTACTTCACTGTCATTCAAGTGCACCACCAAGTGCAGTGCAGGATAGAGTGCAGTTATAGGGAGATGCAAGTACATGATGATTGATCTGATGATGTAGGAAACTTATAACAATGAAAAACAATTCAAACTAAGGATATAAGATTTCCAGGGAAGAGTTTAAGTTCTATGCATGACGAAGATGTTAATGATGATAAGGATTAAAAGGATGTTTGGAATGGTGGTAGTAAAAGATGCAGAAAGAATGAAACGGTTGCGATGGAATAAATTTTCCCACGGAATTTCCAAGGTGGGGAATGTTCAACCATGCCAAGTATACCCTAGCGATGTAAGTACTGCGCTCCTTGAAAATACTGTGCAGTATATATGGAATAAAAACTAGAAGATAATATGCGTTTTTCTCTTTTTCACCCTTGTCTCCGAAACAAAGTGTTGTTTGTTCAAACAAATCAAAATCGTTTTTTGTAGGATAACTTCATAAATCGTCGAAGCATCAATTTCAATGCATCAGTTTAGCGTAAAAAATATCCTAGTTTTATCTTTATGTACCGTTTCCCCTCCATGAACTCTTCTTTGTGCTATATGCCCAGTAGAAGCTAAAAAATTCTATGAATAATTAAGTGGAAAAAGTAAAACAAAAGGTAATGCCGATAATGGTGTTTTTTTTTATGCCATTCTCATTAGATAGATGCAAATCTTCAACAAGGAAGAATTATTGTAGCGATTATAAGTGCATGTTGTAAATTTTTTATGGAGTTGGTCCTTAACCCATCTGGAGATAACTTTTATTAAAGCGGAAAATGCAAAGCAAAGCTGTTGGGCTCAAGGGTTGAAGATGGCAGACGTTTTATTTCATAATATAATTTAAAACTTTCAAATGTTTAAAAAATGCATCTCATTTGACACAGGAACTTTCACTGCATAGGATTCAATTATGGAAAATAAAGTTATTTCTTTATAACTCATGGGTAAAATTAGAATGAACTTCATTCATAATTAATGTTTACAGGTGTCGAGTGACCAATTTCACAACTCACTTTACCCCTGTTTCAACTCAGATATGTTTTCATAGTTTGGTCAATTCAAACCTCGGTATGTGATCATGAATTTTTTTATCCATGGCTGAATTTGAACCTAGAACGACTAGCTGCCAAATGCTAAGTTTATGCTGATAAGATTCGTTTACCAGCAGATTGCGATTTACTCACTATGTGTATGGGTTGGGAAATAAGTGCATGGCACCTCTAATCACTCAAGTCAGAATGACCCTATGTACTTAATGAATGCACCAGATTTTCCTCGATATGTTGATGTGGTCCAGGATCAGTGGTAAGGGATATAGAAACACACGCAACATCCTAGCCGAAGCATTGGTAACTGATTCGTACATGCACTGATCATTTGTAAAGGAAATGTTCCGCAGAGTCAGCCTATTCTAAGCAGGATAGTCTAATATCTTCCTGCGCAACGCTTACACGGCACATTTTTCCTATATGGTGCTACAAATTTTTCTTCCCTTGTTTAGGAGGAAACCTGGAGTCTTATGGTAAGGTTCTGAGTAAAAGATCTTCGTGTACCTGCTCACATGAGAAGCTAGTCATTTCTCTTTCTCTTCGGAGTGAGCACCATGCCTTTTTTCAAATCCCTCTAACTCGATATGTAAAGCCGACAATATTTCGAGCGGCCTCGAGGTAAGACGAGACCCTCATAAACTTTCGGACACCCACATAAAACGCTCATTAAACCCCCATAAAACAGGCAAAAGCCGCCAAGGAAGCCGTTTACACTCGTGTTTGCCTTCTTTCTGCACGTCAAAAACAAGTGAGAATAGACGAGGTGAGCATTTACACTCTTGGCTTGTCAACATTTGCCGAGAGTGTAATTTCGGCTTTAAAAAGCGTCCCTTATCGAAGTCATTTATACCACTTAATTTAGAAGCATTTTGTAGATTTGGTATTTAACTGTTATTCACTTATATATTTTTCATTTATTTATTATATTATTGGTTATTTACTTATCTATTTGTAATTAATTTGTTTATGCGTTATTTATAAGTTTTATATTCATATGTAGTTATTTTTTTTTACTAAGTGTGTGTACCTTGCTTGGTGAAATAAATAAATAATTTTTGGAAGCACTATCATTTCATTGCTCATTGTATATTTCTGCAAACCACATTTAGATCCTTTTTGGATATTTCTGTAGCCACTTCAGCAGCAAAAGCTTGTGTGTGAAAGAGGAACGGCGATAAGATTCATTTCTCGCTTTCGTTCTCAAGTAGCAATCAGTTCCAGCTTCTGACGGCAACATTCTGTGGGCATCTATCCCAGGTTTTAGTATAAAGACAACCTAAGCCTGGGACCAACGTAACGGTGAACTAGGTGCTCTCCGAAAATTTCCTTTAGGTCTACCTCCAGCTGATCAGCTCCTTCCCTTACTATAGTCGGTTGGATAACATTCAGGCCTTGCAATTTTAAATTCTTAATAGACTTAACGGTACCTCTGAGTTTTTTTCCTAGCAACTACAGATCTAGCTGTGCATTAACATGTCTTACTGTCACAAAAAGCAGGAAGTAGATCATAAGCGCAAAAGACATCTGCGTTTACGTTCATCAGAGCGCCCGAAAAGTGATTCCCAAGCAAATCCTTTAGAGAATCTTTTCGGATATGCCAAACTCACAATTTGGCCGTTTAAGAGAGTCCAAGTAAGCTGATTGGTCCTTCTTCAGGACCTTGCGAAGCCTCAACGTTTCTTGTGCACCTCGCAGCACTTCACAAAACGGTCTGAATGATTACCTCTAGGTGGTCCTCACACATTTTTAGTATATTCTCTACAGGTCTTTGTAAGCGTTGCTCTTATAAGCTCGATTGAAGAGTATTTAAGTATTTTTCTTCCGCAGTTCCCGGTCATACCAGGATCACTATTATTGCGTATCTCATTCAATTCTCCAAGCTTTTCAAAAATGTTTATTTTTTTTCGTAGCTCTTCTGTACCATATTGTTCTTTGGTGTTTACTTTTATTTGCCTGTGATTGTACACGCATAAAATCTAATAAATCGTTTGACAAAATATTTCTTTTGTCCAGAAATGATACGAATTTTATTTTAATTATATTCTCTTCATATTAAAGTAGCCAGCGATTGCGATCCAAAGCAATTTATAGAGTATTATATATTTTTTTTTCAAATTAGTTCGCTTTAGCCCAGAGAAAATTTTGTGCGTTAAAATACAAATATAGACATAATTATTGTTCTTGAATCTTTATGGTTGTTTTTTTTTGTACAGTAACATATTCTAATAGAACTGTTAAAAATGTGTGAGTGGACACTAATGTTTTCCCAACAGTGAACATTTCTCTATAGCGATCAATTTTTGGATAGTCATGGTTGCTCGTTATAGAGAATTTTGAGTGTACCTCGTGTAGCCTAATAGGCAGAACCCTTGCGTATGAAGTCCCTAATTCGAGTTTAAATACGAACGAGGGATCGCGCATTGAGCTTTGAATTAATCTGAATCTGCTCAAGTACCATGCTTCAAAGTTTAATGGCCCCACGTTTTCTGTTTCGGCAGTTCGTGTGTGAAAACTAAAATTAATTTGGATCGAACAAACATCGTCGAAAATACTTTTGAACATAAGTATATGTGAACATCTAATGTAATGTTAAAAACCTTACATAACGCGTTTTAAAAATATTGCCCCACTAATTAAATTTTCATTTCAAATCAATCTTTTACTATAAATCACTGTGAATCAAACTCATTTCCATTTTCAAAAAAAAAAAGAAAATATACATTTAATCATTACCAATCCATACATAACTAACAATCATGCATCCTCTTTACAGCAAACTTTTCTCCCAATGATCCTTCATGCAAACACGACTCCGACGAATACGAAAAACAACCTTAAACCGAATGTCAAATACAATTCCGTTTGTAATATTTCAACATGAATTTACTTTTCATCTTCACAACACCAACAAAAACCAGCATGAAAGAAAATAAAAGAAAAATTAACTCTTGAACCCCATCAAATCGGCTACATCCCTTTCGAATCCTGATCTCATCTCTATCTATTTTGCATCTCGTAAATCCTTTTCACACGCTTCTCTTCCTCTTCTGATTGCGCTCTACTTCTCCTTGCTTCCCTTCTCTGCTTCTCTCTACACCACCTGGTAGATATTTCACAGGAAAATAAATACAACAACAACAAACAAAAAACGTTAATACAAATCCAATCGAATCAACCTCAAGGCAATTCGATATTTCTTCTATCCTAGACCGATGATTCCGTTTCGGCTATCATGTAAACTTTAAAAGGATTCCTCATACAGTTGAAATCCTGAGAAGAACGATAGAATGAGAAAGTATGCGCACGTTGAGAGAGAAACAGTCCTTTGGGTTGAGTGCTTTTTGCTGACGAAGCAAATAGCTTGCGAATATAAATATAATCCCCACGTTTGCCTCTCGATGCACAGGGTGCGCAAAAATAAAAGGCTAAGCATAAACGATGCGAACGACAACGATGTAAAAAAAGGATATGCGAATTTCATTCAAATTATTTCCAGAGAAAAGAGCAAACCCCCGACTTCAATAAAACCACCGCAGTGAACCTGTGAAAGAAGCGATGTGAGATCGCAAACAGATAGTAATAAAATGATTGGATAAGACACGGTTTTTTCTCCAAGGACGACGAAATTTTTGTTTTTTTTTAGTATATTTCATAAACTTTGCATTTTCATTCATTTTCATTGAAACGAGAAAAACGATGATAACAAAAATAACAGAGACGAAAATTCAGACGCAATAAATATCCTTGGCTGTCAGTTTCCAGAACATAGAATATCCTTTTATTTCATTTTTTTTTTAGTGTCTCAGACTGGTTTGTAGAGTATTTTGATATCATTGGAACGTGAAATAAGCTCAGATGTTCGCTAAGGTCCTGGCGACTGTGATGGTGGTGGTAGTTCTGTTCTGCTCAGACAAAGGTGCTTTTCGTTCAGAGGTTTTTGCTACGAAATGGATGTATTCCGGAGGATTTTTGATATTTAATTTGTTGTTTTTGAGAAAAGGATTTCCTTCGATTATTTTTTTGGAGATGATTATTTTTTAGGTGCTGTGAATAGTGTATTGACTTTGATCGAATTTTCCAAGAGAGTGTTGTAGAAAAAAAAGGATGCAATGAAAGCCTTGAGAAGATTTTGTTAAAGTATTTTGGATTTTTTTTTTATGTTTTTTTGCAACGGATAATGTTTGATGTTCTGATATTGTGAAATGAAATTGATATGTCGATTGGATTTGAAGATGCTTGTGAATTGACGACATTATGCGAATTTTTTAAACTTAGTTTTGATCAATAAATCCTGATAACGATTATCTGTTTTCATTAACCCTCCGAGAACACACCTATTTTTTCGATCATCGAGAACAATTGGGGCCCAATTGACCCCAACCACTTTTGAACATCGATAGAATCGCCGCCACTGAAGATGTAGATTGAGGCCTCTTTAAGTAGTTCTCATGCATTAGAAGTGGCCTAAATGTCCTTAACATACCTAAAAAAATTCGCAAAAAAAAAACAGTTTTATCGAAAATCAACTTTTTTTTTACAGAAAAAAATCGTAACTTTGTCAATTTTCAATATTTTTGGCTAAACATTTAGGGGGATGACAGAATCATAAAAAAATAGCCCTATAGTGACCCCTGAAAAAAAAAGTATATATTTTGCATATTTACCGTGGCGATTGAGAGGATTTTAAATAAATCATAACTTATTTTATTTTAAATAAATAATAAATTTGTCAGTTTTTAATATTTTGAGCTAAAAATGTTTATGGATACTCTCAAAACATAGTACAATAATATATAAAGGGTTGCAAAAAAGGGTGTAATCATCTGAATAATCAGATTCTGATCGCTTCGAGACATGGTCGTCTTCGGAGGAATCACTGTCGCCAAAATTGTTATCATTGTCTTCAGCTAACAAATTATTGCGTACACTAGAACGCATATTATACCTCATATTGCTAATAACAAAAAATAAAAGCACTTACAAACTTATTTTTTGGCTTTTTTAAATTATTCTATTGATTTATTAAGTAAAAAAAATGAATTTTTACCTCAAAATTGACGTCGAGTACATATGGGGTCTATTTGACCCCTTAATCTGCTTCAAAGGCTTCTCAACGACGACTGACGACTTGGGACTGTATGCGAACGGTGTAAACTTATAGTCAAGACACAGAAATACACTTAGGAGCATATAGTACCCCCCTTTTCCCCCAGGCCTAAGCGTTGCGATCGGCCAAAAAGGTCACTGGGGTCAATTGGACCCCCACTGTTCTCGGAGGGTTAATAGTACCCTCTTCTCGAACACCACTTTTTCGTTGTCTAGGAGCTTGTGTATCGCAAGATGTCACTCTAAGAGTGCATGGAAAATAACCTGATGATAATCCAAAAGATTATATTTCTTCAGGTGGCAGGTGGTAAAATCAACCAGGCAGGAGGTGAAATCCACCTGTACTGGGCTTGATCAGTACGGCAAGCATTCAGATTCTTAATGCCCCAACTTGGTGGAAGATTACACATTATCATCGTGGAAGGATCTGCGCCCACCCGGAAGGGCTAGTACAGAGTCAGATGGAAGTTCAATTACAGTCGTGCCTGTGAAAAATATGTCTTCTCCAAACCCATACGAAAGCGGAAGAGTGAAGACTTGAAGAAGCTAACTCTGACTAGTGCAAACAAGACGCCTGAAGGAATTACAGGCGAAACGAGTGTTGAGTGCTCTGGACTTTGCAAACCTGTCGAGGTTTTCAATAGCAGGCAACCTTAGAAACTATATCAAACAGAAAAGCTGCTGACCGTGAAATCAACGCAGTAAAAACTGTGTTTCCCAGAAAACTAGGTACCAGGCAACAGTCAATGAGGCCAAGGACTTGTGTTCTGGTTTCCAATCTTGAAGCCACACGCTCAGACAGTTTTCATACCCAGACCTCTCAGCGGGCATTGGGATAATGGTAGGCTGATAGGTCCAGCTTACTTTTCTTTTGAGTCTCTGCTTCCGGGGCCAATACAGGAGCTGAAGGACCTGGTTAAGTACGCTCAATCGGAGGGACTAAAACTTTTATTTGGCTGCGACGCTAACCCCCGGCACATCAGTTAGAACGGGAATAAATGCAGCGCCAAAGGAAACAGTCTCTTTAATCTGATAACTTCAGCAGGTCTAATGTCTTGAAACACTGGAATTTCGACCTACTTTGTCACCTCTATCAGAAGTACCGTTATTGATAGATCGCTATCTTAACTTGGAATTATTTGATCAATAACTGGATATCGCGTATCGAAAGAGATTTAATGCCGAAACTTGATGTTCTCTTTAAATATGCATCCGATACCCTTGGCCGAGAGAAGAAACTTTAGTTGGGCTAAGTTCAATCAACTTTTTGTAAACAAAGGGTGCCTCAGTGAGAAGATAAAGCGGTCAAAGTCAATGGAATCTTGGTTGAGCACTTTTGCTCATGTATCTACCGCTTGGGGTGGCGTTTAAATTTCAATTTATTTCGAGCTGGTATATTTAATGGCGACATTCGTTCCTTCACTCACAGTGTGCTTTGCTAATTCTCCGGGATGTAAAAGACGTACGGCAGTTTGGAATTTGCGACTGGTAATCAGCGGACGTTTGCACCAGTGTGCCAAGCGCGATGCTCCTGCGGCAATTCACTCAAAGATATCATTCATTAAACTGATCAGGATACTCAAGGTTTTCGATGAGATTCCAGTGTTGTGATGTATAGCTCTCCTTCTTCCTCTTCTTCTTTTTCTTATAACTCTTCGATATATTCTTCTGTGCCTTACCGGCCTTCTTCGCTGCTTTCCCACTTTTCACCATATTAGTGCGAAAAAGCTGTCAAAAGCATGAAGATTTGTGCATCTGTAGCCTCATGTAGTTTTGTGGAACAATCATAGGGCCAATGACCAAGTATGCATTTGTGGTGTGGTTGACTATTGTGAAACTCTTGTAGCAAGAAGTAAACCAGACTACGAAAGAGCTATCTGTGTTACTACTGTAGTGGCCCTTAATGCGGTTTCCAATCTGCTTCCACGTGACATTTAAATTCAGAGTGTGGCGCTGAACTCTGCCCACAGGCTGACTTCTGCCTACAATTTGGTTTATAGACAGGAAGAACCATATTAGACACGACTTTATTTGAGGTCTGATGCGAAGCATCTCTTCAGCTCTCGTGATGCTTACGGTCACTCGAGTATCAATACTCGACTTTGGGAGAAGATTTGATTTTTTTTTGATTAAGCAGATGTGTTTGAGAGTCCCTGGATATCTGCACGAGAAGATATAAAGAGATCGGCACATATGGCTTCAAAACAGACATTATATGTGCAGCTGGGACCATTTTAGGATATGGAGCTTTAGATTTGACATTAGCGATGTTCGCAAGTTCCTGTAATTTATCTTCAATCAATTATTTCGTGAACCAAATACTGACAAGATTCAATTTTATTATGATAAAAAGGTGATTTGAAAAATATATATGAAAATATATTTTTTTGCGGATGAAACTATCTATAGCAAAGCCATTTCTCGATAACTGCATCATTGACGGAGGTCTGTTCAACGTCTTGTTCTGCAGTTTGAATACGCCAAACCTCTCTGTCGATGCTTTTTAAATTCATGATTATGAAACTTGAAGCCACACACAAACTCTTCTTTTGAAGAAAATCTTGGAACAGTCTCCGCAAGTGTTAAATGTTATTTAGTTATGCTGTCTCAAATATAGAGCCCGAATCCGAATATTTTCAAGAAGTATTATTGAAAAGATATACAATAAGAATACACCATTTGCGTTTTCGAGGAGAAAATATTTAAAAATTTTATAATTACATTTTGTAGCAAAACAAGAAAATATATTGATGAAGTGACCCGTTTCAAGGGGCGTATAATTATGAAAGAAAACAATAAGTACGTTTTTTTGCAGATTAAGGTAGTGTAGGATGAGTTGCAAAAAAAACGATCCCAAGCAGAAAGGTTGCTGTATTCCATAACATTGCTGCATTTGCTGTGGTTTCGCTTAGGTCGGTTGGTGAACTAGAATGCCAAGTGGAAAACACCTGAATGAAATCTTATCTAGGTTTTAATCAAAATCAGATATGAAACTTGCATGTGAAATAATGTTATGTGGATTGCATGTGAAATAATCTATAATCCTCAATTTGCATGCGAAAACTATGGGATATTTTGTTTTATGTATCTAAATTTCCACAGAAAGTTGTAAATATTTTAATTTATTGGCATGTAAGCATATTTGAAGCATAAACTATAGTTATCAGTTTCACTCAGTCCAAATCAAAATTTACAATAAACAGACTCCACTTCCGAAAAAAATTAACAAATTTATGAGCTAAGAAAATATCCATGTAAAAAGGTCAACTCAAACCGTAGTTAAACAAAATACTTTATTAACAAGAAAGACAATCTGAAAACAGCAGCTTCATTATTAAATCTTTTTCCTGTCAAAAAGTGATCCAAATGTTTAAAGAAATGGTAATCTGTTGGTGAGAGGTCTGGTGAATATGGAGAGTGAGGAAGAGTCCCATAGCACAATTCGTTTAATTTTTGGACCGTTGTTCTCGATACATGAGGTCGTGCGTTATCATGAAGCAGTATCACTCCATCCCTGTTGACAAGCCTAGATCTTTGGACTATCAATTTCGGATGCATTTCATCCAGTTGAGCACAGTATTTCTCGGCATTGATGGTTTCGCCAGATTGCAGGAACGAATAGTGGATAACTCCAGCTACAGACCACCAAACAGTTACCATTATTTTCTTTGTATGAAGGCTTGGTTTTGGCATGTGTCTTGGCGCTTCATCGGCATCTAGCCATTGGGCCGATCGGCGACGATTATCGTATAACAATTCGATGCAAGAACGGTTCCTTTTTGTTGCGGGAGAAAAGAGAACTTGAAATCTCCATTCGACACGTCATGTTTTGCTCAGTAAGATCATGCGGAACCCATTTGTCAAGCTTTTTCACTTTTCCAAGTTGTTGCAAGTGGCGGCAAACTGTCGAATTGTGAACGCCTAATTTCTCGGCAAGATCCCTTATGTCAGACGCCAATAATGCACGCAGTTCGTCGTTATCGGTAGATGGTCCTGGGTGTCCATGTGGCTCACTTCCAAGGTCCATATCTCCGGATCGAAATTTTTCGAACCACCGCCGAGTGGTTCGTTCGCTAACTGTGTTAGGTCCAAATGCGCTGTTGATATTCCTCGTCGCTTCCGTTGCGTTGTGCTCTAATTTAAATTCGTATAGTAAAAGTAGCCGTTTTTGATTCACTTCCATGTTCACTTTCTCGTTTTGTTTTTACGATCACTATGAAGTGCAAAACAATAACGACTCCATAAACCAAGGAAGCAGTATTTATACTTCAATATGTCATATCATTTGCGCCGCCTTGTGCCAACATAATACACTAAAATTGCAGCCAACTTTATGTCATTGCTAAATCGGCCATTTCATTTGTAGCAGCCTAATATTACCTGTATTGCTCATATGCTGCGTTATCAGGCCTGTTAACTGTATCAAATTTCGCTAATGAAAATCATTTTATTGTTTTTAGACTAATCGTATTCTGAAATCATACGAATTCCTTGCGTTTTACCATTTTAGGCTCAAAATGGTAAAAATTCTTTACTTGAAATAAAACTATTTCCCTACTGCCTCTGCTAAAAAATTCTTATGTACCATCTGAATAATATTGTCATATTTACATTACTGTGTTCACATTTTTACTCCTGTCCTTGATAATGCATTGTCCACTGCAATTATCTACTGTTTCGACAATAATCTACAATATTTGCATAATGACCTGTAATTAAAAATCCATCAAAATATATTCTGTGCAGAAACATATTCGAACACAGTTAAACTAACGACCTTGCAAAAAAATCATACCTAAACATCAATGTCAATATGCACTGCAGTCAATTCTTTTGAAACTTAGCTTCCGTACAATTCAGCGAAGCATAAAATATTCAAACTTGAAATCTTCATATTCATCCAAATTGTATCGTGGCTCAAAAATCTAATCCCCAAAAACAACATTGTATCTGATGTAAATTCTCATTTTTTTTTTTTTTCTTCAATTTTTCGCTTCAGACTCTCATTCTGGTGTGAATCCAATTTTTCGGTGCTGTCGGTCATGCTATACAGCTGTACCCACATATGAAGACTTTCATTCAATCACAGTCTGATGATGGCATTGTTTTTCATCTACGGTGTCAAAAAGATATTGTATGGCTGCTGTGGGGTGTACCTATATGGAATTTTACGGATCAGTCGAATTATAAATTCTCGAGGTCAATGTAATCATTCTATAAGTGAATGTGTCGCTTATATGTGCATGAAATTGGACTGATGGCAGAGCGTAAAGTGCATGCATGGCTCCATAAGGGTGAATGTTGTGGCCAAGGTTGTTCACAGATCGCAATGGAGTAGATTTTTGTGTTATAATCATATCTTTGCAACAGGCTCGTTATTTTTTTTTAGGACGATTTAATTAAGTACAATGTGGCTGTTTGCAGCAAAGATATTTTTAGTTAGACGAATAATTTTTTCGAGAAACTTGACACAAGTATTTCAATTTCTTCACCGTTTTCGTTGTTTCGAAAGTAGTATACCTTTCTCTAGTAGCCAACTCAAAGTCCTTAACTGTATCATCCACAGAACTTTGATATATTTGAACAAGGGACGATAAAAATAAGTCGACTCTAGCTATATTCACTCAGTTGCATAAGCTTATGAAATGAATGACAAATACATAAATGTATAAAAATAAATCAACTTTTATTTGCGATGCGCCAAAGGTTTTTTTTTCATTTAAAACGCAACAATTTGTGCATAATATGTACTTAAATCCCTAACCACAATCCTGCTAATTACAGTCCGTGAATTCTCAACTCAATCCAAAATCAAAATAATTGCCGACCAAGCCCAAATAATCCTATGACCAAAAAATCCTATATCCATTAATAAATCGATTCCAATCACTTCTCTAAATTATTTTATTACCACCGCAACATATCTGTCGTTTACAAATAAAACCTCTCTTTTATTCGTTGTCAATCACCGCCGAACTTTAAATTCACAAATAATTACAGAAATTCGAAATGGGTCATGTGCGTTTGTTTCGATTTTGGTTGATTGATAACATGAATTAAATCTAAATCTGCCGTATATTTTTTTCCTAGTTCTGAAATCTCCATTAGAAGTCCTATATCGGAAACGTGCATGTTATTTGATTAACAGATAATTAGTTGAGGTAATTAGATATGTTGTATTCGCATTAACGTACAGTGTGAAAACATGTATACAAGTACGTACGATTGTATGATGGAAACTATCTAGTCGGTCTTACAGGGATTAAATTACGCTTTGTTGGTTTGTTGCAATTGAGGAAAACTTGTCGGTTTGTAAAATTTGTTCGCAACTTTAGATAGAATTAGAACTACATACATACATATGTATATAGTGTTTTCGGATGATTATGTTACTAATTATTTGTGAAAATTAATCGGAAGAGAAACCTTTTTGATTTTATGCTATGAATTTAATATCTATAATTGTGATTATAAATAATATAGAACAACTTTTAAAAGTATAATAACTTTCATAAAATTCAGTAATTAATGTACGTTTAAATATAGAGTTTCAAAATTGAAATGAGTTCTTGTGAAAGCATATTACTCCTGCAATTTGAAGTTTTTTTCGAACTTATATTAGGTTTTCATATTAAATTTACCGCAGTTTAATATAAATAGACGATTTAAATTTTGCAATAACTTTTCCATTTTCGCCTTATATATTTCATTGTGTGATTTTTTGATAATTTTATTGAAAATGTTAGATACTACTATACTAAATATTATATTTTTCCTGGAATTTTGACTCTAGTAGCCAGTACAAGAAATTATTTCTGATTGTATATTTCAATGCCAACCCCTTAGGACAATTCCTTGAAATTATTATTTCGTTATCATTCGATTGCTTCAACAAATGTGTGTCTATGCATCCTTGTGGCATGTATCGCTGTCCAATTTTTTGGATGTACGTAAACGAGTATAAATTTTTGTATGTCCCAAGTGTACTACTCAATTAGTATTTCGATAAAAATCGATGATCAAGATGTATATTGATCTAAATAATTATTTGAAATCTTATTTCATTCGAATAAACATTTTGTTATTGCATCTGCGTGATAATCGCCCACCATGAACAATATGGCCATCTTACTTTGAACAATGTATCTAATGTTTTATATTTTTATGAATATATTTTAAAGACTACCGGATGCTTCATCTTAGCACGTCTTCCTGTAAGGTAGAAGTCTATTTTCGACTGAATATTTTCATTAGAATTTGTTTTGTGAAAGCGGAAATTTCGATTGTCAAGTTTTCAGTGAACTATGGAAACGGCTAGGAATATACTGCCCTACTAACCGGAAAAGCGGTATCTCAAAAAAAATCGAAAAATTGATTTTTATAGTATTAGAAAACTTAAAATAATACGCATCTAATGAACTAATCCTTTTAATGGTATCTTATTTAAAACGTGTGGAAAACATCTTAAAGTTTTTTAAGTCTAAGTACCCGATGTATCCAAGAGCGGAAGACCGCTCACCGAGAAAAGTGGAGTAAGGAGAATCCTCCACCAGCTCCAAACGAGCCCAGTTCCTCGTCGCCTATCTCAATTTTATCTTAAATCTCTAAGGGAATTAGAGGTATATCAATATTACTACTTTTACAAAACTTCAATTATATCGAAACTAGCTTTCATTGAGATACCGCTTTTGCGCTTAGTAGGGCAGTATAGTAGACAAGTGAATCTGAACTGGAACTATAGTCTGATAGTATAGCCATTCTTTCTAAGTGAATCTGAACTGGAACTATAGTCTGATAGTATAGCCGTATGTTTGAACGAAAGACCGAATAACCATTGGGCAGTGGTGGTTGCGGAGATTGAAATGTTTGGCTCCTTCGGACGATTTATAATGTACTGGAGCATGCTCTAAACAACTGAGGCACAAACAAAAACCGTCTTCGAAAATACAATGCGTCTGTCAGCTGATTTTAACTGTGGCATACTGCCTGAGTAATCGCCTAACCATATAAGCGACCTTAGCGAGCGGCTGAGTTGAATACATCAACCTGTATGGAAAAGAATAAAAATTACTACCAAAATGTGACTTAGAAGCAGGTATTAGGATTTCAGTAGGATAACCTAATGTAGCTATTTGCTTCACAATGTCTTGGAAATGTTCTAGGCTACAAATTCGTCATACATTGTTTTTCTGAAAACGTGACCGTTACTAAGATATTTAGGGAAGGTCACTCTTGGTGACCTTTGACCCCGTATGAAAAGTAACGCAGCACTCGGATCGATGGGGACTTTTGACATTTTGTTCAACATGCCAGTGCCAAGGTTTACACCAAAATTCAGCTTTCTCCTAATTTTTCCGAAGCACCATGCTAAATTTCCCCCGACTATAAAGCGAAAATTAAAGGTCTAAACTTGAACCACTTTACTCTTGCAACGGACATGGTGTCAAAACCCGCTGCCAAATTATCCGTTATAGACAAATACATTGAAGATGAGGCAAGGCTAGGTTAGGCTGAAGTGAATACCAGTCGACAAAGAAAATCTCAAAGTCCCACATGAGCGCAACGACATCCGCTTTCGGTCAACAAATGATAGGTCAGCAGAATTTGGGAGGAATGGTACACCGAGTGCTGTCAATCTTTTCTTCGCCAGCACTAGACACTGGGATATGAGGTGGAGGACGTATTCATGTTCGTCCTCTGAGCCACAGCTTCGACAGAAATCATTGAACCTGGCCGCCAACTATTACTCATGCCTACCTATTAGGCAGTGGCCCGTGAGAGCGCCAATAGCACAACGAAGAGCACTACGGGTTAATCGTAGTGTACCATGCGTCCAGGAAGACCTAGGTTTGTCTTGCGGTTGCACAGGGTGACTTTTCAGCTCAGGACTTCTTACAAGAGGTGATCCAAAAGTAACGATAATCGGTTATTTTCAGTTCGCATAAAATTTAAAAAAATTTTTGTACTACGTCATATACCCACTAAACCAGCGTAAAAACATATAAATAGGCCACGATTCCAGGGAGGTATATTCATTTGAATGCGAATTTTCGAAAAAAAAAACATTAAAAAGGAGAAAAACCAAATTAGAGCTGTCACTAAGTACCTGTGTTTGAAAAAAATTCTACCAAATGCATGGACAATGACTTGGCGGAAACATTAGAGGACTCTGCTCTACCGCTGCACGCTGGGCCAAGGAATTTAACCTAGGAACACTGAAGATGAACACAGCGAAGGACGACCATCCACGTTCCTCACTGAAGACAACGTGGAAAAAGTCGAAGATGTGGTGTTGGCAGATCGAAGAGTGACCATCAGGTATGTAGCTGAAGTCACAAGGATCCCTTATGGCAGTGCTCAAAGAATCGTTGCTATCGTATTACATATGAAGAAGGTCTCTGTCTCATTTCGAGGGTGAATCTCGAAAAGTCCAGGCAGATCAGGATAAATGTTTGTTACATTTCGTGACCATAGACGAAACCTGGATCCACCATTTTGATCCAGAAACCAAACAGCAATTGATGACCTGAATGCGACCCTCTTCACTGACGCCGATGAAATTCAAAGAGATGAGTTCGACAGGGAAGGCCATCAGTTCATCATCAGTTTTTTGGGACGCTGAAGAAATCATTATGATGGAATGTTTGGAGAAGAAAGCCACTATATCAGGCTTTTACTACGCAGACCAAATAAAAAGATTGCGGGAGGCTATTAATGAAAAAAGACGCGGCAAACTGCGAGTCAGAGTGCTGTTTCATCAAGACAATTGTAAACTCTAAATCTAGTAAAATATCCGGAGCGATGTAGTCAAGGTTTGATTTACAAAGAAAACCCCTCACATAAGATTCTAGCGTGGCGATACTCTGTTTTAGTCGACGCAGAAATACAATGTACTCTGACAGTAACAAGACTTTCTATAGGACTAATACATTGATTGTTAACCAACGGAGTAACACAAAAAATCCCTTAGTAGAAGTAATGCGAGGTGCTTCTGTCATCAAGAGTGTGGCCAACTTTCGCAAGCATGCATTGGTAAGATAACGTCAAGAAACTCGTTATGATTTGAGGTGAAAAAGGCAGCTTCGCTGCTAGTATTTGCTATGACTAGATCAAAGGCCAAGTAGTTGAAGCCAAAAAGTGCCTCACCTCAGCCATGCGTGCCGGAGCTGCCTCAGGCATCATGATGAGCGTTAAAACCAGCTCCCATAATAGGAAGGACAACATTCCTTGTGTCTGCAGATTCATAATCGTGTATCTTGTTGCATAATATAAACTAGCATAATCTCTAATCGATTTCTGTTACAATAGGAAACATTTCTTGAAATTGTGAAGGACAAGGCCATCCATGCTATTCTTAGCAAAAATATTGACTCGTATTTTTGACAAACCGTCGTCAGCTATTAGCTTGTATCTATTGGTGGGAAAACATTTACCCGATTGCAACAACGCATGGTTCTTGGTTTAATATTAACGCCTACTCTGTCTTAGATAGACAGCTACTGCTGCTTCTTTGCAATTGTCAAAGTTAGTTTAAAGTATTCATCATTACTACTAAGGGTCAAGTCGAGGACCACCTCCTCGGACGCAATAGCAGTTCTAAGTCCTTCCTCTGTTTCCAGAGTCAAAATGATGAGACCGTCACCCTTAGATAGTTCTAACACTGATCACATCTTATTCTTCTTCAGATACTATTCCTAGGCAATTGATGGACCACTCGTCGAATGACTTCCGCTGTATAAGCCACTTGCTTTAGATGAAGCTTGGCAGGCTCGGAATCCTCCGATCTGAAGCTCTTAGGCCTGTCACATCTATAGACACGCAGGTCAATTTCTTGACTCCGTTCATGATAATATCCTCTTAAGTCTGGTGGTTCAGAGATCGCCTGCTTATAGTAATTGGCTTCTCCAGCACCCCGGAGCGGTGTCACCATCAGTTTTTTGCGTGTGAGAAGAGTGAAGGTTAGACATGGGCGTCACATCATATATCATCACATATTCGCCGGAGAATTTCCAACTTTTTGACCGGCTTTCGGCTTTTCTCGGGCATGAAAGGGCAGAAAGTGCGTGTCATTGTGTGTAATTGAGTCAACGGTCACATGGACACATTTCGCCTATTGATTTGGATTAGATATGCAGCTTCTGAGGTAGCAGCTCTGATTCCAGATGATGAATCCAAGCTAAAGTTCGATTTCACGTGAAATTTTCATACAAAATTTCACGTGAAATCTGTTTCGGCGAAAATTTAGCTTGAAAATAAGCAAGAGTGGTACTGTGTTCTTAGCATGAAAAGTTGCGTTGAAGTTGCTTTCGTGTTGAAAACGTAGATGGCACTGAAACATGTCTCCAATCATTTCACGCCAATTTAGTTTGTGCAGTTAATTCTTTCGAGCTAAAAAGTGACATTTGGTGTTTCAATTTAAAAATGGAGCAGTGCAAATGTCTTTCCAATAAGAAAATCGATCGAAATGTGAAATTCTTGACATTTTATCCGTCAGAAATGAGCAGTGTCTTTGCTTTTCTCCATTGCCAAAATTTTCGCTCGAAAGAATGACCAGATAATGGAGACATGTCAAAATTTAGCTTCACGGTTATCTCAGTACCAGCCTTAACGATGAATGAATTTCCCGGGCTTGCGCCGGGACGGACTGAGATTGCACAAATGTTCTGAAATTTTTCACAAACATTACCATGTTAAAAAAATTTTTTTTTTTAAATTCAGCAATGTTTCCACCTTGGCGTGGCACCGGTCTAAAAATTTATATGTACTCCAAGTTAGCCAACGTTGTAAGTTTGACAATAATCAGCGATTCTCTTTTATACTTCAATTATATCTTGGTTTTTTTAGACGACTTTAAATCTTTTGTTTTTCATTATAAAAGATGAAAAAAAAACCAGACAAGAAAATAAACTTGCCTGTCTCAAAAAAGCTGAAATTCTTTTTTCTCATTCTCTATTTAACTGTTTGACAATCAAAAAATCAAAAGAAGTGTAATTATTTCTGTGACAATTATACACCAAATAAATAGAGCTTAAATCGTAAGTACCCGGCTGAATGGTCAAAGTGGCGTGTTAAACAGGCAAAAACCTCAAAATTGGGCTTTGTAATAGACTAAATTTTGGCTAGACGTATTCAAGCCTTACGGTGGCCCAGCAGCTCTGAAGTATTCGACCCGGATACTTGCTTTACCCATTTAAAGTTTATCGGTGGTGTTAAAATTTAATTGATACGATTTAGTTTAATTGATACGATTTCCGACGCAACACTGACGTAAAGAAAAATATATATTTTATTTATTCTTAATGTGGAAGTTTATTAGTGGCATATTTCGAAACTTTGAGCTAATGCATACTATGTCCAAAAAAAAAAAATTAAGGAAAATAAGTTTTATCATCAAAAGAATATCTCATCTTGTGTACGCATAACCATAGGTTATTAAATTAATTTTGCAACCAAAGCATTCAAGTTTGACATGTGACTTCATGATAGTTAAAATCTAACGAAATGCATCGAAAATGGTTTTTAATCTTCACTTTAATTTTGATTTTTGAGCGATTTTAAAAAGTATTTCCCGCGAATAGTTCTCCGAAATGAACGAGAAATTTTAAATTTCAGCATGTTTCTTCCATTAGGGTCATTCCACGGAAAATCGACCAACGGTCTTTGATCGCTATCGTTAGATTTCAATGAAATTTGCACTGGGAATATAAGTAGTTGAGTTATGTGCACCAATAAATTTTTTTTAAATATCTAATATTGGCGGTAATATGGCCTCTTGAAGTTTTTAAGAAACGTCGATTTGTGTTGCATTCAAAAAATTGTATGACATCTTCCACTTTACGTAGAGCCTTCAAATACGTCTTGTTGGAAAGGGTAGGATGTATATATATGTAAAATAGTGCGAGAAACATCCTGGCTAAAAAGGATAAAAAATATCATTACAGTGTCCTATATCCTTGAATCCAAAATGCACACCTTCGATTTTCTTATTTTTTTTATATTGTAAACAGTTATGTAAGCTATGCGCAAAATTTCAAAGTGGAGCTCGTAAAAGTACATTTGTGAGAAATTTTCAAAGGTACGAAATACTATAGCCGACAAAGAAAATTTAAAGAAAATGGCACCGACACAAGGTGAAACTTACAATATAAGTTTGATATGAAATAGCTTGATGGTGGCTCTGCGTTTTTTCGCAAAATCATATTCTTGTATTCCGCAGTTATGAGTAATTATTTTTATGATTTTTATTTTTTAAAAGGAATAGTACTTCGATTTTTTCTGTAACTAACAGGCCTAACACTAAAATATAAATTGTTTGCAATAATTGAGAAAATTCATTTGTAAGCAATCATAAAACAAAAATCAAGAAAGCAGATTCCTTTTCATTTACTAGCGGCATGAACAATTAGGATTAGTTTGGGTTTCCCCTACATCTAGGGTTTCTCGCACATATTACACTGTACATATATTTTTAATTACTTCCTTTATTTGTCTATTTTGCATATTTTTACCACTTAAAATTAGGGTTAATTGCAATGCCTGTAGTTTGAATTGATTCCAAGAAGCTGCTTTCAGGGTATAGATCGGAAGTAGTTGAAGTTAAGGAAATCGTGGGTTCATATAGACTAGTGATGGGCAGCACCTGTGCGTGCTTAGCACAGTGTGCTAGCACACTTCGGTGTGCTGTGCGAGTGCGGCACTTTATAAGTGTGTCGGCAGCACACTGACACACTGACACAGTGCCGACACACTGACACAGTGCCGACACACTAGCACAGTGACGACACACTAGCACAGTGCCGGCACACTGACACAGTGCCGACACATTAGCACAGTGGCGACACATTAGCACAGTGGCGACACACTGACACTGCCGGCACACTGACACTGCCGACACACTGACACAGGGCCGACACACTGACACAGTGCCGACACACTGGCACTGCCGGCACACTTTTACTGGCAGGCACACTCCACGGGAACAAATGCTGTACGAGTGGCGTTGATTTTGCCCATTAATATGATGTGCTTCGGTAACAAGGCGTTGTTTGCATTGCAGAATGTGTACACATTTTGCGGTTTTGAAAGCATTAGCTATTGAATGCATTAGCTGATGAATGAGATAATTAGGGAACGAAAAAATGCAGATAAGATTTGTTATTCGTATATTTTCTGGGTGAAAGTTTTGATTTTGAGTACACTAGCGATGATTTGTGTTTTTCTAAATGCTGCGGCCGTCTTCAAACGGGATGAAAGTTTAAACACAGATACAAATACGTTTACTTGCGGTACATATGAAAGAAATGCTTTCACGTTGAAAATATTTGTGGAAAATAGGTTTTGAGCAGATAGAAGGGTTTTGTCGTAACATGCAACGATAAAACGATAGCGATAAAATGATCTGCTGCAGATAGAAGGTTTATGCTAAGTAGTGCTATGTTTTTAAATATTCAAATATTAAAGGAATTTTTAGGGCAAAAGTAGCTGAAATCGGCCAATTTTGGATTAGAGTGGTTTCGGACATAACGGGCCAAGACCTATTGCTGTGATACAAATATTTCGGTTTTGTAGAAATAATAATTTTTAATATTCAAATATTAAAGGAGTTTTTAGGGCAAAAGTAGCTGAAATCGGCCAATTTTGGATTAGAGTGTTTTCGGACATTACGGGCCAAGACCTATTGCTGTGATACAAAAATTTCGGTTTTGTAGGGGAGTAAGGGGTTTTTTGGCCATAGTTTGGCAAAAAATGACTTTACGGCGCTTTCGATGATTGAAAGTGATCGGGGAGTATAAGAGTAATATTTTAAGGGCAAAAAAAATTTTGGTAGGGGAAATTGAGTGAAAACGTCTTTTTTTTTCAAAATATTTTTTTTTTGTCTAGGGCGAATTCGAGGACCTTTCTGAATTTTTTTGTGCGAAATTTTCATACAAGTGTGGGAAAAAGCGGTCTAGTTTCGAAGATACGGCAAAAGTAACTGAAATCGGCCAATTTTGGGTTAGAGTGGTTTCGGACATAATGGGCCAAGACCTATTGCTGTGTTACAAACATTTCGGTTTTGTAGGGGAGTAAGGGGTTTTTTGGCCATAGTTTGGCAAAAGCTGCCTTTACGGCGCTTTCGATGATTGAAAGTGGTCAGGGAGTGCAATAGTCATATTTTAAGGACGAAAAAATTTATGAGACGGAAAATTGGGCAAAAACGTCATTTTCACAAAAAAAAATTTTGGTCTGGCATGAATTCAGGGACCTTTCTGAGTAGTTTTGGATGAAATTTCCATACAAGTCTGGGAAAAACAGCCTAGTTTCGAAGATACGGAAAAATGATATCCGCCGGAAAACCGTCCGGAATAATTGAAAGTAGCTCTAAAAGTGCTAAGTAAGAAAAGGTTCAGATCCTTTTTGGTTCGATAGTTGGCTTCTCCGGCTGTGCATTTTGCCGTATCTTCGAAACTAGGCCGCCTTTTCCCACACTTGTAAGGAAATTTCGCTCGAAACAACTCAGAAAGGTCCCCGAATTCATGGTAGACCAAAAAATTTTTTGGCGAAAGTTGGACATTTTTGCCCCATGTTTGCTATCAAAAATTTTTTTCGTCCTTAAAGTACCACTATTGCACTCCCCGACCACCTTCAATCATCGAAAGCGCTGTTTAGGCAGTTTTTGCCAAACTATGGCCAAAAAACCCCTTACTCCCTTACAAAACCGAAATGTTTGTAACACAGCAATAGGTCTTGGCCCGTTATGTCCGAAACCACTCTAACCCAAAATTGGCCGATTTCAGTTACTTTTGCCGTATCTTCGAAACTAGACCGCTTTTTCCCACACTTGTATGAAAATTTCGCCCAAAACAATTCAGAAAGGTCCCCGAATTCGCCCTAGACAAAAAAAAACTTTTTTGGAAAAAAGTACGTTTTTACTCAATTTCCCCTACCAAAATTTTTTTTTGCCCTTAAAATATTACTCTTATACTCCCTGATCACTTTCAATCATCGAAAGCGCCGTAAAGTCATTTTTTGCCAAACTATGGCCAAAAAACCCCTTACTCCCCTACAAAACCGAAATTTTTGTATCACAGCAATAGGTCTTGGCCCGTAATGTCCGAAAACACTCTAATCCAAAATTGGCCGATTTCAGCTACTTTTGCCCTAAAAACTCCTTTAATATTTGAATATTAAAAATTATTATTTCTACAAAACCGAAATATTTGTATCACAGCAATAGGTCTTGGCCCGTTATGTCCGAAACCACTCTAATCCAAAATTGGCCGATTTCAGTTACTTTTGCCGTATCTTCGAAACTAGACCGCTTTTTCCCACACTTGTATGGAAATTTCGCCCAAAACAACTCAGAAAGGTCCCCCCCTTCATGCTAGATAAAAAAAAAATCTTGCGAAAATTGGACATTTTTTACCAAAGTTCCCTATCAAAATTTTTTTCGTCCTTAAAATATCACTATTGCACTCCCCGACCACTTTCAATCATCGAAAGCGCCGTAAAGGCAGTTTTTGCCAAAATATGGCCAAAAACCCCTTACTCCCCTACAAAACCGAAATGTTTGTAACACAGCAATAGGTCTTGGCCCGTTATGTCCGAAAACACTCTAATCCAAAATTGGCCGATTTCAGCTACTTTTGCCCTAAAAACTCCTTTAATATTTGAATATTTAAAAACATAGCACTACTTAGCATAAACCTTCTATCTGCAGCAGATCATTTTATCACTATCGTTTTATCGTTGCATGTTACGACAAAACCCTTCTATCTGCTCAAAACCTATTTTCCACAAATATTTTCAACGTGAAAGCATTTCTTTCATATGTACCGCAAGTAAACGTATTTGTATCTCTGTTTAAACTTTCATCCCGTTTGAAGACGTCCGCAGCATTTAGAAAAACACAAATCATCGGTAGTGTACTCAAAATCAAAACTTTCGCCCAGAAAATATACGAATAACAAATCTTATCTGCCTTTTTTCGTTCCCTAATTATCTCATTCATCAGCTAATGCATTCAATAGCTAATGCTTTCAAAACCGCAAAATGTGTACACAATCTTCAATGCAAACAACGCCTTGTTACCGAAGCACATCATATTAATGGGCAAAATCAACGCCACTCGTACAGCATTCGTTCCCGTGGAGTGTGCCTGCCAGTACAAGTGTGCCGGCAGTGTCAGTGTGTCGGCACTGTGTCAGTGTGTCGGCCCTGTGTCAGTGTGTCGGCAGTGTCAGTGTGCCGGCAGTGTCAGTGTGTCGCCACTGTGCTAATGTGTCGCCACTGTGCTAATGTGTCGGCACTGTGTCAGTGTGCCGGCACTGTGCTATTGTGTCGTCACTGTGCTAGTGTGTCGTCACTGTGTCAGTGTGCGGCACTGTGTCAGTGTGCGGCACTGTGTCAGTGCTGGGAGCACAGTGCTAGCACACTTAAGTGTGGTGTGCGAAGTGTGCTAGCACAGTAAAGTGTGCTGGTTTTACCCATCACTAATATAGACAAAAAATTTTGTAAATGGGCATTCTCAGAAGAAAGTTATAAAAAAAACTTTAATAGCGTACTGTACAAATATGTATTTAAAATACAGCAGGTACTACCCACAGAAGAAACAAAAACAAATAATGAATTATCTATAGTAAATAATATCAAAATGGAATATTCAAAAGCTAAAGAAAAGGAACCAAAGTGTTTACTTTTATCACTTTTGCCGACGAATTGATCACGTGCCAAAGTAGTGTCCAAATTTCCTGGCGCAACCCCATACATGATTAAAAAAAATTAGACGAGTTTATACTTCCCCCGAAAAGGCGAAGAAGTATAGATACACATATCGCTGATCTCATAAAATCATTCTACTGCAGTAATGCAAACAGCAGACTGCCTAAATACTTCAATTTAGCGGAAACATTGGGGACACATTCTGTCTGTGTATGTATTATACATCAAAACGTTAAATTAATGATTAAAGGACCAAAAATAAATTTTGTACTTTTTATCTCTGATGATATGCTCTCCTTCACAAACATATTGGTGTTTTGGTAGCTGCCAGTATTGCCCTAGATTAGCCGTTATTCTAAGTACATGTGAAAAAAAATTTGATGAAAATTGCGTCAGTGGTGTTAGTTATGAGCAATGGACTTGTACAGAACGTTCTACGTTAGAAAATAGATTAGAATTTTCTGCAAGCTTTAAATAACATTGCAAAACAGTTTTTAAATTTATTTTTAAAACATAAAATTCTTTCGTACCATATTTTGTACGTTTCACCTTGTTTCGGTACCATTTTCTATCAATTTTCTTTGGTGGTTATAGTATTTCGTACCTTTGAAAATCTTACTACTGTACTTTTACGAGCTCCACTTTTGCGCATTTGTAGTTTATATAACTGTTTACAATATATAAAAAATTAAGAAAATCGAAGGTGTGCATTTTGAAATATTCAAGGATACATGACACTGCAATGATCCTTGTTATCCTTTTTGGTCAGGATGTTTCTCGCACAGTTTTTATATATCTACACCTTACCCTTTCCAACAAGCCATATTTGAAGGCTCTACGTAAAGGTGAAGATTTTATACAATTTCTTGAATGTAACACGAACCGACGTTTCTCAAAAACTTCAAGAGGCTATATTTCCGTAAATATACCATATTTTCCAAAAATATTTTATTTTCGATAATAAGCTCACCAGCCCTTCTGGATAGCAAAATTTTTCCAAATTCCAAGGAGGTGAGTTCAAAAATTTTCTGAAAATTAGTCAATTTTCTATGGAATGACCCATTAGCGAAATACGGTTTTAAAAAGGTCGAAAAATTTATTGATTAACTGTCGTTAAAGTAAATTTGTCCAGCAATAAAAAGAAAACAAACCAATTTTACATGCACATTTCCTACCACTACCGTTCTCTTGACGTTTAGCAGTTGCTGATGCTTAGTTCAGTAAAAATGTCGAAAATCAATAAAAGTACATTGAAAAGTAAAATTAAAATTAAAAATATATAAACACAGAGACGACCGCTGAAATCGTGAAATGATTTATTACATGTAGCTGAATTAAGTTAAAGCCCAAAGTGCGATCTTAAACTCAGAATTGCAAGAGACGTTTCTTCCCACCGCTGTACGCTCAAGGCTATCCAAGGGTATCACCATTTCCCACTACGCAATAATGCTCTAAAAGTTATAGATACAAATTTTAAATACCCTTATGGCCTACTCTCATATAGACAAATTAAACAAAACTATTGCCATAAATCTTGAATCTCTGAAAAATAATATGTTAATTCAACGACAAAACCCTGAATTCATAACATTGTCTACAAATCCACAATAGGAATAAACAGCTAAGCAAGCAAGTAACCAACTAACCACATTCACTCATGCACTCATTCGGTGTCTGAAATTATGCATAAAACCACAAAAGTATATTCCAACTTTATCTGACTTTTGGTCCTTGCGTGTGCTGATAGGAATAGTGTGGTTTTATCACAACAGACTGATCTCTGACCTTCGAATGAATTAGCGACCGAAACGAAGAAAAAGAGGTCGACCGGATACTATACTGTTAGCATGCGGTTTCATATACATATATTAAAGGACATTCCATATTGGTCACTGGAGACTCAACAAAGACCAGAGAAAAACAACTTACGGTGGCCGTTTGTGCGCCATTAAGGATGTTTAATTAGAAAAAGAAAAGTTGTGTGTCAACGGAGAATGGTCACGATAAGCGGATAAAGGCTTGTTTTTGTTTCGATGCTGTTTTTGTTTTGTTTTACTCGACTGTAGAGAGGAGGAGGTTCTCTAGCAATACAAGCCTGTTCATGTTAACCAAAAATTGGTGTCCTGCTAACCTTTACCAAGTGTATGAATTTGACTTCCTGAAAACGTAAATATGTTGTTTCGTGCCTGAACTCGATAAGAAAGTGTTACGTCTAGATCTACTTAAGTACCTTAGTAGATATAATGGCATGTTGTTAAATTGTTTTACGTCGAAAGTCATAAATTTTCAATAGCCGAAGAGTGGTCTACTAGTGGTTGCTGGCTGGTGGGGGTTTGGATGGCGAGTAGACGACGCTTGACAATATTGTTGCGACTATTTCTACGAAATGTTTTTCACATAAATCAGTTTCCAGATTTTGAATCTCGACAAATACTACTTGTTTATATTATATTCAAATATTCGGGATGCAAAAAGGTAGTTTTTGAAGGTCAATAAGGAAGCGACTTTCAAACTTTTTATTCAGGGACTGTAAACAGTGGTTTGAAACAATACTGAAATGCTTGGAGGAACGATTCACTCAACTCTCGGGCTAACAGATATGAAGCTTCTTTGATTCTGAATTCCAAAAGATACACACTGATAATGAAAAATATCTCAAACCAAGCTGAAGCTAAGCTAATCATATATCAGGAAATTTTAACGGCACACATAGATTTCATCAAACTAATAAAAACAGATATAGGATGCTTAAGGGAGATTTCATTTCGATTCCTTAGCTCTACAAATGAAATTTTCTGATGATATCATTCCACTAGACACTAACAAACGTTAGTGTCTAGTGTTATATCTTGAACAACAAAATAGTGTGAAAAACTATTCCTTTCATTGTATTTTATAGTTCAGTTTGATACACACGAAGTGATTCGAAAAACAAGCGATTTGTTTTGCTTGTTCCGCTCCAATGAATCCTGCCGACCGAGCACAAAGCATAATGCCGCGTTTACACACATGGCAAATGTTGGCGAGCCGAGTGTGTAAATGGTCCCCTTGTTTATTTTCGGCTGTTTTTTTTACATATGAAGATATGGAGAGAAGTAATTTCACAAGTTCCTCGGTGAAACGTTTGCCATATGTGTAAACCAGGCATAAGAAATTCGTCGTTATTCTCTCATATGACACTGACATGCATGTTTCAACGGAACAAGGGAAATTCAGAATATTACGTTAGCTACGAAATTCCGTTATGGCTCTGAGGTTTATAATTTTTTTTTTATAAAGATATCATCTTTTGAAAAGGTGAAGATATACATGCATCGAGAATATACACGAAGGTTTTATCAAACGTAAAGAATAAGGAATATTAAGAAGACGTTTGGTCGACTGAACCTGTATGTGTGCGGTAGGAGATTAGTGTTGAGTGATGCGTGGGAAAATATATGTGTATGTTTTTGATAAAGCTCTGCAAGCGACTTCTCTTGCTTGCTCGGTTTCAACGAGTCTAAAATCGCTTTGAAGCAGGATCGAAGTTGTTGTTATTCGCGTCGTTTTTTCCCATCACCATCACTCGCTTCAGACTTAGCCGCCGTCGCGATTCTTCTGCTTTCTTACGTGTTTGTCTTGTGTCTGTTCATATTTTTTTCTTGGAATATTTTTTTTAAACAAGATTTCGCATTCCCTGCGGACATCGAACAAAGAAGGGAAATTTGTCTTGAAAGGATTTCTCTTCGAAAAATACTGAGCTTGCTCAGTGGATCCTTTGAATTGTTGAGTCGGCAAAAAAAAAAGTTATTTTGACGTTGGGGAGGTGTGAGAAGAGGGTGACAATTTCAAGAGCGTGGATTTATAAAAATGTGTGAGTTGAGAGAAGGGAGTTTACAAAGTTAAAAACAAGAAAAAAATGTATTTTACGTAACAGAACATAAACATATATGTAAATAAGTTTATAAAAAAAACTGTGAATATAAGTTAAGCTAGAGTTGGTTATTCAAGAGGGTTCCCGCTTACGCGGTTTGCATCGAGCCACCAGTTTGAGCCCATTTGCCACTCTCCGCTGGCTAGTTAGAGCTGCCAAGTGCCCATTCCGCTAAATTGAATCAGTTGGCTCAGCGAAGCGGTACTAGCCACTTCTGCTAACTCTTAAAAGTTGTATGATCCAAGGTTGTATGTAGATAATAATATATAGGCGTTTGTGGTTAAGAGCCGCACACATGTAAAGAGTATGTTCAATGGTGTCTTCTTTCATCTCTCACCTCAGGCTGGTACTTACTTAAAAGTCTTTCGAGTGAAAAGTTTGACAATGGAAAAAAACGAAGACTACTGATTTCTGGCAGATAAAATGTCAATTATTTCCATTTTCAATCGATTTTTTTACTAAACCCTAGTAATCTGTTCGACGAAACGAAATACAGCGAAAATGTCTGTGCGGAATCCTGCGAAATAAAGTTACGCACACCGACACCAGGGCACTGTATAAATTGCCATAGTTGACATTTAACAGGTGTAACACATTTGATTTCATTTCGTGTCAATTCAATTAACTGGTGTCAATAATGGTATTATAGTTGCGGGATAAAATGGTATTTTATATTTAAATTTAACTAAAAAATACAAACTTCTCACTTTACCCAAATGTTTGCAAACGCGGATCTATTCAAAAAAATCGTAAAATGTCAAGTTGTTTGCACCATTTAAAAGTATGAGCGAGGACATGTATCAATGCCATCTGAATTTCAAGCTAAATATTCGCCCAAACAAATTTCACGTGAAATTTTGTAGGAAAATTTCATTTGAAATCGAAGACAATACTAAGCTTAAGTTCGATGTAAGTCCTATTAGATTCACATGAGATGCAGGAAGATAATGTCCTGTGTGCAGCCCAACCGTCGCTCTCAATCAGTTTGTGCTGAGCTTGAGCAGTTTATTGCTGTTGCTTAAATAAGGCCTAGTTACCCTGCAATTCGTCCTCTTTATCATTCGTATTTCAGTTTAGCTCATATGACCGCTGCTCGTGTGGGTATCTGGGCCTGGGAGTTCCTGTCAGGATATATTTTCGTGGTCATATGCTGTTTTGGTCAACGACCATACCAGGTGTACCGAAAGTCTTCGCTGGGCTTTCTATTGAAAAAAAAAACATAAAATTTAAGAAAATGGAAAAAGGTGTTTATTCAAAGTATTTACCATTCGATTCTACACACTTTGTCCATCTTTCTGATGAATGCTATCCCAAAAAAAACCGTTTGTCCTTTAAGCCAAGCCATTTTTCGACATCTTGGCAATTATCAAAGTGCTGCTCAGCCGGAGCGTGTTCCATTGATGCGAAAAGGTGATAATCGGACAGGGCCTGGTCTGAAGGGTACGGCGGGTGCGATAATACGTCCCATCAAAGCGATTTCAATGCTTCTTTCAAAACAAAATTACTTTATCTTACCTTTTCTCCTATTGTGGACATTGTTCGATTCAAATTAATAATTGGTTGTTTGTAGCGAACAGTATTAACTGTTTCACCAGGTTTCCACACCACCCTGGTCCCACCTAACACAGAGCATTGTATTGTCTTCTTTCCGAAGCGATCCAGCCTTGGATTCGATAAGCCAGCTTGTCCAGGCGATAATCCCAATTCCTTACGTTTTGGATTTTTAAAAATCCACTTTTCATCTCCCGTCACAATCCGATGAAAAAAATGACTTCCTGTCGTACCGTTGAAGCTACATTTCACAAACGGTTTTTCGATTTTTCATTTGCCTGTCATTCAGTTCATGTGGCAACTATCTTCCCAGTTTTCGGATCTTTCTCCTTGCTCCTAAGCGATTGCTGATCGTTTCTTGTGCCAAATTTAATGTTTCTGCCAATTGTTTTTGAGTTTGGCTTGGGTCTTCGTCCAATAACATCTGCGAATCCACATCCATAATTTTTTATGGTCTACCCGCACGTTCACTGTCTTCCACATCAAAATTATCACTTGTGAATTTTCTAAACCACGTCTCAATAACATCTGAAAAAAGAAATGCCTCGACTTGCCTGTCTTGGAGCAAGTCTGAAATCTAAATCGTGAGAGTTTTATTCACTCCATATCGGACCTATGCATCGATGATACTCGCAACAGTGACATTGTTGAAAGCCTCTTTAATATCTAGGAAGGTTGCTGGTGAGAACTTTCTCATTAGTCGGGTACTAACCTGAGGCGGAGAAATGAGATTAAAATACACTGCAGTATGGGGATAATGGTCCTGTCTACTCTATGGAGCGTGATAGGCGATACGGTGGATTGTCCATAATTGGTCATTTTTGATGTCGTATCAGCCGACTCCGGGAAGAAAAGTTGAGCTTGTGCAGACACTCCTTTGGGTCCTCTGCACATTCCCTGTTTTCCCTACGTAGAAAAGTAGGTACACCGAGAGTTATACTTAGTATCTTCTTGATTCTGGCAGCTTCTATACTTTCTTCAATGCTCTCGCAGATTTCCCTTCATGAGTCGCGTTTCGCCCGTCGAATCTCCTTTTTGAAGAGCAACAACTTCTGCTTATATTAGTCCCAGTCTTCAGCATATCCTAACCAAAGTAAATCTGTAATAAACTTTGTGGTAAATTATTATTTTAAATTTAAGTTTCTAATCAATCCTGAACTCAAAATAATCATCTTCACATCTTATCTCATGCGTTGCATTTAGTATTTATTAAAACACACCTCAACCGTAAACTGGAATTAAAATTCTAAAAATTAATCGTACATTCAACCAAACACGTTACTCATTCACATGTTTCTTCTTATACTTTAAGGTCATGTTGCTGGATGCGGTATTAACGAAGAAGTTTCACAATGGATGCAAAACATTCAAAATTCAGCAGTTGAAGAATCCGAAATACCCGAAGCGCTTCCGAAACCGATGAGTACGGATGACGAAAAGCCAAAAACCAAACAACAAAAACATCATCCACCGAAAAAATACTATGCCACCACTATGGATATGGAATTTTCACATCCCCATGAAAAATATTCAAAGGAAGCGAATTTTCATCAAGTTCCAACGTCATCTTCATCGTTGCCGACAATTCCTTCTGGAACGCCGCAACACGGGCAGTATCAGCAACAGCAAAAAGGAATGCTTGATGAAGATTGGCATCGCGAATCGCACGAAAGAGTTCGTCGAGCGTCAGGTGCACGACCGCGCGAGGACAACAAGAAAAATACTTGTTCGCTGTATATACAAACAGATCCATTAATTTGGCGGCACATCAAGGATGGCATAGTCGATGTTAGTATAACTTTGAATACATTGTTGATTTCGAATTTTTTATGATTTGGTCTTATATATTAGTTTTAGTCCTTTTCAAATCTACAGTGTTAAATGTTTGATTGAATTCAAGGATTTTTCGAAAACAAACACATTTCATTGTATACAAGGTTTCTGGTTTAAATTAAACCGATAATAGCTTACGATATCCTATCGAGTTTGTCAAAGTCGTGCATATTTTTATCCCTGAATGTTTTCAAAGTATTCAACTGAATAAAATTTTAAGGAATGGAATGAAAACATCACAAGAAACACACAAAATTAAACAGAGTGCTGTCTGCAAATAATTCATTTATACATTCATTGCCGCTTTTTTCAATTTTGACCCCTTCGTTAAAACTCCCGAGAAAATCAAAAGAGGTTAGCACCGTTTATTAAAAAAACCAAATAGTTTCTTGATTACAGTGGCTCAGGGAGAGTGATATCCTTTGTTACAATTACAACGGACCCATATTGTTTCTATAAGTGTTATTCAGGTGAATTCTGCCGGTTGACTGTCACTTGACTTATATACTTAGCACCCAATTCACAAAACCGATCCAAACTTATGCTAACGAAGCTCAAAATATAATCGTTGAGGAAGCCAGTTTAATAAAATCTTCAGGCAAGGATCTAATCACCAACCCTATGCTCAAGTAGTTGCCACCAATCAGGTACACTCTTTTTCAACCCTCTTAGAAGCTACGTTGCTTTTTTCATCCAACCAGACTTTTTTGGTTAGAAATAAATGAGATAATTGTGATCTGGTTCGATATAAACACTGCTAAATATCAATAGCGCATGAGACGATCGTGGATGCAATGCTGCGAAACGATGAGAACTGGCGCGCAGTCTCAACATACGTTGAGAAAGTGCTGCCCATAAAGCGCGAGGAGGGTTGCCTTACCGACCCATAAGTTGTGGTAGTTCTTGAAGACCGGGTCGAAGCAGTGCTTAGGCGGGTCGCGACTCGGAACTTCGTGGGCTTGTAGATGGTCCTTTTTTTTAATGAGTCAAACCTCACATACCCCGATAGGTCACCAGGAGATCTGGTTAGCAGATTTTTTTGCCATCTACACTAGGGAAAAAAATCCCAAAAGTACCGAAAGGTAGTGTATTGAGACCTGTGCTTTATGATGTCTTTATATCTGTTTTTCTCAGAAATGACTAAATAAGCTCAGCGATTTTACGTACCATCCCATCAACCAACTTAGGTCCAATTTCTAATTACAAAATGGCTGACAAAATGGAAATGATTTCGGCAGAAGACTGCAGGTTCCTGCAGTTTCTCCAGAAAGTTTTGCGAAAACTGCAGCTTTCTACAGAAGCTATAGTTTTCTTCTGCAGGAAACTGCAATAGTTTCTGCAATTTCCGCGAAAGATTCTGCAAGTTTTGCAAAAGATTTTGCAATTTTTGTAATTCATGCTGCTGATATTGGTTGAATGTTTCGATGTTTTTGTGTGCTGGTTCTGCAATTTTATCTGTGTCTGTTCTGTAATCCGCTGTATCCAGAGAGTCTTTAACAGATTCTTTCCAACGGAAGAACCTCCAACTCCAACTGCCGGTCACCTCAACTAAGGCTTCGGAAGAGGTGCTTTGCCTTAATCGCTAGATGACAGCCGCTATAAAAGAGCGGTCTTGAGGACCTCATGTAAGGTTTTCGGATCGAGACTAGCAATCACGTCCCACACTGTCTTCAGCTCTGTCGACCCCAGCGAGGACACAACATAATTATACTTTGCCAGCGATCTTTTAATCCTTGACGAAGCGAATGGGTCTTGAGCTGAACGAAACACAAAGCAAAGTGCGAGGGATCTTATGGTGATGCACCTGTACGGTGGCGATACCGTTAACCGTTATCTTCCATTAGTTTTGTTTGGATATACTGGCAATTTTTGCCTGGTAAATTAGCACTATAGAACAGGGACACTTATGGAAATAGTAACTGTTGACGTCCGGACCAGTCATATTTATTTTTTCGGTAGAGAAAACGACGTGATGTCACTCTTTTTTCCATGTCATCTACTCATGCGCAAATTGCAAGCATTTCAATTTGTACTCCGCATTTAATGATGATAGGTTTTACTTCATTTTTCGCGTTGTAAGATATTTGGCACTTTTAATAACACTTAGCACTATCGATAAAACTAGCATTAACTCCAACTTTGCCCTTGATTTTAGCCAGCGACTATGCAGAATTGGAGACTGCTTGAAGTATTGCTTGCTTATCCTGTGATAGTACTCTTTGAATTTGTCCTCGAACATTTTTTCAGAGCTATCAGCATCTATTAAATAATTATGACTTACTTGTACCAATTTTTGCGGCTATTTTTCAAATATTGTGACTATCATCTTTAAAAGCATAGCATTTTGATAAAATCATTTCTGAAAAGGCTGTTCCTATTCAAAAGACCAGCAGTGTATAATCTCGCAGCAATTAAATTTGTATTGGCGCTAACTCACACTGACTGCAAGCTGCTAGTCGACATCATTACTAGTCACTGTCTTGTAGCAGCATATGCCAGGAAACTGAGACTCTAAACCAGTGACATCTTTCGAAATTTTCGGGAGTCTGCAGATTTAGTAACAATCCGACAATTGGGGAAAGCGAGACTACGCAACTTCAATAAGCCTTGGCTGGTGCACCTCACGCACGTGGCGGATTAGATGTCAGAGGATATCCTAAAATAGACAAAGAAATCTAAAATAGACTAAATTTCAAAGCTCTAATCTAGTATCGCTATGGATTATTAGGTCTATGCGTGACCTAGGGTCATCCAGAAAAACCTGTCCAAACCTAGGTGTATTTGAATTGAGGATCAGTATATTAAAGGTAATACGTCCTCTTCATCTAATTGTCTTATTCTGGAGGAATTTCATAGAAGGCAATACTTGTGAAACCTAGCTGACGTATCTTTAGGAGTCAGAGATGTGTGAAAAGTTATTTCGAATGCCTCCATAATATTATTAGCGAAAGATTTGCTAAAAATAATATTGAGTGGATCCCTCACTCAATCTGACTGCACTCCCTAGTTGATAAATATATGAAATTAAACTCTTTCTGCGTTTCTAGAAATTCGCCTCATATTTTAGAATGATGGTATGCTTCTAAATTTGTTCTAGGTTGTTTTTTTTTGTTTTTTTTCTCTCTTTCTAATAACTATCTTGATAATCGCCTTTTCCAATTGTATTGCCCTTTGATGCATTACTTGCCACTTGTGAATATTTGTATATCTGCATTTATTTTTATTTAACTTATGTGTCTGCTAATAATGTGTCTGCATTTATAAATGATTGAAAGAGTTAAAATCGTAGGAAAATGCTAGACCTCATTCTGACAATTGATTTATGAAATATATTCAAGAAATATTATTGAATACAGAGAGTAAACACAATAACCTCAATCATCAATACATTTCAACAAATGAAAATAGACAAGCAAACATACCAGTATCCAAGTCTGAGAAAATTATTTCGATCAATATTATTTTTCTTGCACACAAAAACTTCTGAAATTCATACACTCACATATACTAGCTTTGTGAATTTCAAAACTACAATTTCTCACATATCAACTTCATTCGATTGAATTCGAGTCAGACAACAAAAGTCCAATCCAGATATAATTCAAATCCAAATAACTCTCCCTCGGAGGCTGGATTGCTAGTCCGATCATTATCATCTTTTGAATAAATAAGAAACCGATCCAAGCAAATGACACAATCAAATTCGTCTGACTGCATTCAAGTCCAAGTATCGTACATTGATATCCACAAATATGAAATCCATACATTATAGTAGTATCTATATATTAATAAAATGTTTGTTGCTTGAATCAAACTGTCCTCACCCTCTTCAATCGCTAGGGCTCACAAATTCGGACTATACTTTCCTACCTACCCACTTTCGATGTCAATGCCCTAGACCTTGGCTGCGATTCGAACTAGACTCAGACTCAGTTTCATCTCAATACACTTTTTTCTCGGATTCGTAAAACTTTTGCAAGAAAGTTCCATTCCGAATTGCAAACCAAGCATTTTTCGACACTCATTCCGCCACCAAACCATTTCCAACAAGAGACTTGAGAAAATGAAATGCACGAAATGGAAGTCTGTTACCATACTACGTTCCGTCAAACTCCTTGTGCACTTCCACATTGTATCCTTTCCATTCGTAGGAACTTCGACAGTTCTATAGGGACTCCAGCACGATAGCAGCAACAATAACGATACACATTCCGCAACGAACTCTCAAAATTAGTTGGAAAGCGATTGAAGTGGAGTTGAGAGGTGAAGTTGCGCGCAAAAGTCACTCAATTTGATTGGAGAGCGTCCGCGATTTGCATAATTGGATCCTGTCTAGGGTGAAAACGACAAAATGTGAATATCTTTTGAGTGCGCCAGGGAGTGAAAAAGAGGTGGCTGGTCCCAAACTAGGAGATGTGACTTACTTACTACGAAGAACTCTAGGACTGAGACTGTATCACTGCTATTATGGTTGATTGGGGTTTAGTTGGTATGACTGACTTACTTTGGTGTGGTGCGAACACTATGGTACTCTTATGCCCAGACCTAAAAGGAAATCCTAGATAAATACGAAAGGATTGAGTGTGCCTCGAGATTGGTTTACGGTCGATTGGCGCCAGACTCTTTATATTACGTCTCGGTCTCGGATGAAAAGTATGAATATTCAATTGCGATTTAGAGTAGTAGTTACAGTTGCAATTTACAGAAACTACTTACAGAATAACGAAATCGGGGCTGTAAAATGATGTGTCCTGAGAGGGTAAGAGAAAGTTGCTTATGTTATTTTGTTACAGATACCATGGCTGGCAGATATTGTCTTGCGAAAGTGTCAGTTAATTGCTTCGAAATACTGATCCATTTTAATATGATATATCAGAGTGACATTGTCTAGACATCAGGACTTGAAACGAAAGTCGCGCCTTTTAGATGGCATTTCTTACAAAAACAACTCGTTGAAGAAAATTGAAGGGTGTATCTTTAAGCAAATTCAATTTCGCTGCGAATAAACTTTTGTCGTTTAGTATCATTTCCAGTTTATTTTTACTTACATTGTAACGCTAAGGCAGATAGCTCCGCTGCTTTATCATCTGGACATTCCAATCTTCCTTCAAGTAAATCCTGCTTTAGCTGCAGGAAGAACAAATATCGTGTAAGTTCTTCTCGTAAGGTTAACCTTTGTTATATATATATAATATATATATATATATATATATATATATATATATATATATATATATATATATATATATATATATATATATATATATATATATATATATATAGTGTATTCTTTTCCCATTTCTGTGAAGGAATTGCGCCTACTGATTATCAAACCACATTTTCAGAAAAGGAGTTTAAAAGAAAAAGGAATTTTAGTTTGGATAATTAACTCCATGAAATTGCGCTTAGTTTTTTGTTTAAGTAAGGAAGTTCCTTGATCCGTATGGAGAATAAAAATATTATCGATAGTTAGGATGTATCTGGTACAATCTTAAAAACTTTCAGATGAACAGAAACATATTCGAACCTTAACTAAGTTAGACTTCTGTCTAATTTTAATTGAGCTTAAAACTTTACTCACATATTCAAATTTAAATATTTTTGAGACTTTTATTTCAAATCGCCACTAAAAACATCTCATTTTCACATAATTTCCATTACAGAACGACCGTGGCGGTAAACGTAATGAAATCGATGAGAAAACTCGTGAGGAAATTCTATCACTCATAGCGCATCACGTAACGGCTGTTAATTACATCTATCGTAATACCAAATTTGATGGTCGCCTCGAACATCGAAATATTCGTTTTGAGGTAATTTATATTCTTAAAGTGTTCGAACGTTTCGTCAGTAATCTTTTTTCGAACAATTCTATTTTCTTTTTTCGGCATTTTCGTTGCATCTATCGTTCCTGTACATGGTTCTGGTTCGTGCTAATGTTCCTGCGATTGGTTCCGTTCTGACTACGAACATCGTCATCCTTGATCACCGCTCGCTCGGGTCTATATGATTGTTGCTACTACGATTGCTGCTCCTGTTACCATCTGCTTGGCCACCGTGCAATTTCGAACAGGTGCAACGGATAAAAATCGACGACGACTCAGCATGCAAATCATCGTATAATGGACCACATAATGCATTCTGCAACGAACACATGGACGTGTCGAATTTCCTAAATTTACATTCACTCGAGGATCATGGCGACTTCTGTTTAGCTTACGTTTTTACTTATCGGTAAGTTCTTTCTCCCTCTTCAATTCCTATCGTGTCATAATACGGAACACAAACTGCATATATTGATTTTGAAATCGGGATCCTAAGCATGAATTCAGCTCTCCAAGGCAGGAGTGTATCGAAATGGTTTTCTTCGATATTCCTGAGCGCGAAAAGCTTTCATAACCGATTTCGTGCTATTTACTTGAAACGTACGTGACATTTTCCTTGCAATAATTGATAAGTTTTTTTTTTGTTTTTCGATTCGTTCTAGTGATTTTACCGGAGGAACTCTGGGTTTGGCATGGGTTGCCTCGGCATCTGGTGCTTCAGGAGGTATATGTGAAAAATATAAAACATACACCGAGACAGTTGCAGGACAATATCAAAGCACCAAACGTTCGCTCAATACGGGAATTATAACATTTGTAAATTATAATAGTCGAGTCCCACCGAAAGTTTCACAATTGACACTTGCTCATGAGATTGGTCATAATTTTGGATCACCAGTAAGTATATTCATAAACACATGATTGCAAAACATAGTTTTTTCATAGTTGTTTTCTTAAAAGAAATGTTCGTATGAATAGAATCCGTTGTAGATGATTTTTCTACCTTTGATTTTTTTCAATTATCAGACTTAAAATAGTTATTGCATGGTTTTGCATACGTATTCAATTAAATTGATATTAATTCTTAACCAAATTAATTATACTTTCTTTCCCAATAAATCCAATGCGTGATCCATTTTCTTTCGAATAAAATTAAGATTCTAAACAGAAAAGAATAACAAAATAATAACTAGATTAACTACTTCAAAATTTATTAAAAATAAACTATGTTTTTGAATAAAATAAAATAAAAAATAAAATGAAAAGTCGAACTCGTTTCCTTTATTTCTACCAATTTATTTTTCAAAATCCGTATACCAGTATTTCGGCTATCACTTATAGCCTTCTTCAGCGATGTTTCTTACTGGTATACTGGTATACGGATTTTGAAAAATAAATTGGTAGAAATAAAGGAAACGAGTTCGACTTTTCATTTTATTGTATAATTTCTACCTAAACGCTCGCCAAACAATTTTTTGTTTGATTATATTTGTTCATATGTTTTTGAAATATATTAGTTTGTTAGGTTCTTAATGATTTAAATTTATTATCTATAAAAATTAGTGACGAATATGTCATTGAAAGTATTGTTCATGAGTGACCACTATTTTTTCTCGCATCTCTCTGGCAGCATACGAATACCATGTCGAAAGAACGCCTCATCTTTTATAGTTATCCACTAATAGACCAATTTTTGGCATCTTCATCATAATGGAAGTGATGCTCAGCCAAGAAAGAAAAAATGCCTGGTAAATACGGCGGATGGGATAAAACTTCACAATCGAGCGTTTGCAAGTAGGTTTTGACGGGTTCTGCAACACGTGGTTGAAGGCTGTCATTCGGCAAAATTACTTTGTCGTGTCTTCCTTCATATTTTCATCAATTTTCGGCGCAATTGCGTCAATCAAAAACGATCTCTTGTGTTAGCTTCATTGGGTTTTAGGAGCTCGTAATAAATAAACTGCATCCAGGTGGTTTCACTAAATACAGAGCATGAGTTTGGAAGCATGGATATTCGGCTTTGCCGTCTATGTAGAAAACAAAAACAAAACTTATACAAAAGAACATGAAGTCAGTTGAAGCAGCTCCATCACAGCCCAATAGTTTTAAATAAGCTTTTCACAGTTTAGTATCTACTTATTTTTCACCTGCTTGAAATATCAAGTGTCTCTAAATCTGTTGCAAGATACAGAAGTGACGTTAATCGCTGAAAAAAAACAACAATATTTTTGGCCGTGAACGAACGTGCAGCCAGCGATTCGTCAACACAATTTTCGCTTGCAAATAAATCTAGTAAGAGTGCTATTGTTTTGTGTCGGGTTTCTACATCGTTGCTAGATGTGATTCTCAATTCATATGTTGATGTAACGTTGATCTTATATTTTGACCACTTTCCCTATAGAGTTTCTCTCCTATCAAACCATGCTAATTCTTCAAACAACTACATTATTTGCCTCGGTAGCTCCAAACCAGAGTGGAACAAATGGAACCCGACTTCTCAACATACCAATTCCAAGTCAAAAACAAGATTGCTAAGAAAAGTTTCAGATACCTAGCCGTTGAGAGCATCATCTCTTTTCTGTCTACTTGTTTCAAAGAGATGGTGCGGAACTAGTTTTGTATAAAACAACCTCGAAAAATGTGAAGTAAAACCAAAGCATGTCCAATGATTGAAACGTGAGGTTGCTACAAAAAGTGAGGAATTGCAAAAAATAACATTATCTACAGGAGATTATTTAGTCGTTAATAGTTAATTATTTAGTCGTTCATTATTACGAATCAGTCTGATTTGTGGACACAATCAATTCGTTAAAACGCCGGATAAATAAGATTAATCCAATTTCAAATATTTTATAAAAATGAAAAAAAAATCCCTTCAATTCCTGAATATCATTCAGTTTCCATTTGAGAATATTTCAGCAATATAATGAACTTTCGAAGTCTTGAAGTGACAGTGTCACGCTGCAAGTGGCTTGTTATCACTTTTAACTGTGAATTCACGGCCATAAACAAAATTATGGAGTCTTCTACATGCAAAGACAATAGCCAGTAATTATTTTTCAATCTGTGCCCATCTCTGGTCAAATTTAATTAACGTTCTTGAGTTATAGTATTCTTGAGTCATATCGTTCCTCCAATAATATTGATTCGACTCCATTCTTGGATGCATCGGTTTTGCTGAAGCATAAATCTGAAAGCCCGGATCTGAAGTTAAAATTTTTGTTAAGGTATGCAACTCCAGACCATGTTTTGCGTTCCTTTCAAACTCCACATCCTTTCCAGTTAACCTCCTAAGTTCCACCGGCATTTCATGCCACGGTAGAATAAAGTCGATTAAGTATTTGATGAACCCAAGTAATCGTACAACTTTTGCTTATTAATTAGCCTTTTCATTTTTAACATTGCCCCTATATGTTTCTGTGTTGGTTTCAAATAAAATAAATTCGCGATTTTTGAAATTGAATTTGTCGCGACTAAATTTTACATTATTGACTCGCACACATTCCAGAGCACCTGATAAGATTCTGTCAAGTTACTTTTCATGCTTTGGGCATATTCCATGGTTCATGCGTATTTTGATGGTATTGGATCAAAATACACATGGACCTCTGAAATATCGAATCACGAGTCTTTGAAAGATTTCTAGGATAAAGTTTAGACACAAAATTTTAATTTTTTAACAATCCAATTTACGCAAAAGTAATCCCGCTTCCGTCATATCAAAAGTCAACATTTCTTCCGATATATCAAAAAATATCAAAGAAAATTGATTAATCCGATGAAGTATTTATTAATTTGTATGCTTTGGTTACAAATTCATCCCGGTGAATAAGTTTTAGGGCCCAATGATTCAAAATCATTTACATTTTTCCCCAATGATGATTGTCAAACAGTGTCACACTCCAATTGACTGTCAAAGCTCCAAGTATTTTCCTTTTAGATTTTTTCCCCAATTGTATTCATGTCTTTCACTCCTGATACCATGTAAGATTTAGTGAAACACGCTTCAGTCAGATAAAGCATTTTTAAATAAATCAAATTACTTCCAAATTTTTCAATATAAAGAATTAAAAAAATTCTTATTATTTTCCATTTATTTCTACAAATTAAAATGAAAATATATTATTTCTTAGTTATTATCCCAAATAAACTGTATACAAATATTTTATCTTTTCATTCTATTACAGCATGACTATCCACAAGAATGCCGTCCCGGTGGTGTTAATGGTAACTTTATAATGTTCGCCAGTGCAACATCCGGCGATCGTCCTAACAATAGTAAATTTTCACAATGCTCAATACGAAATATATCGAATGTACTCGATGCACTCGTTGGTAATCAGAAACGAGATTGCTTCAAGGCTTCGGAAGGTGCTTTCTGTGGTAATAAGATTGTCGAAAGCGGCGAAGAATGTGATTGTGGTTTCAACGAAGACGAATGCAAAGATAAATGTTGCTATCCGCGACTGATAAGCGAATATGATTTAAGTCTGAATTCATCGGCGACAGGATGTACACGCCGGGCACGAACTCAATGCAGTCCAAGTCAGGGACCGTGCTGTCTAAGCGAATCCTGTACATTCGTTCCGGCTCATTATCATATGCGATGCAAGGAAGAGACTGAGTGTTCGTGGAGTAGTACATGTAACGGGACAACCCCCGAATGTCCAGAACCGAAGCCGAGAGATGATAAGACTAAGTGCAATAACGGCACACAGCTATGCATCAAGGGAGACTGTTCTGGCTCAATTTGTCTTCTGTGGAATATGAGTGAATGTTTCCTGACATCACAAACTATACCGCATATTGATAAGCGAAAATTATGCGAGTTGGCGTGTCAAAATGGCACAGATACGTCAACTTGTCGCAGTACAAGTGAATTTGCTCATCTATTTAATTTACCCGAGGGCGGTATAAGCCTGCGACCGGGATCGCCCTGTGATAATTTCCAGGGATATTGTGATGTATTCCTGAAGTGTCGTGCAGTTGATGCGGAGGGACCGCTGGTCAGGCTGAAGAATTTATTATTGAACCGAGAAACGTTACTTACGTTAGCAGAATGGGTAACAGAGAACTGGTACGCTGTAGTACTGATTGGAATTGGATTTATAATATTTATGGGAATCTTTGTAAAATGTTGTGCTGTACATACGCCAAGCTCGAATCCGAAGATGCGTGCTGCCATACGTCTGAGTGATACTTTGCGTGGTCCAATGACGACTTTGAGACGAATGGTGAGTTTTTTTTCTTTGATACTTCTTGATAAGCATAGTTTTCCTAAGAGGTTCTAGAATTTTCATAATTTTCTATAATTTCTTTTAATAACAGCGAAATAATCCGCATAATAGAGGAGCTGGACCACGAAGTATACCACCGCCTGGTCAGGAACGTTCACGATCGGGTGGTGGTCCGGACTGGGATCGAAGGAATCCAGAGCGCAGTGGTGCTGGTGGAGGACGTCGACCGCGAAGCGGCGGAAATTCAGGACGACCAGCGAATAGTTCAAGATCAGCGGGACCACATAATGGGTATGGTGATGGGAGGGGTCAACAGTATCCACCGAAAGGTGTGTTCTATAAGCCTGTTAAAACATAACGATATTGAGTTAGTGTTGAGTTACCACTTTCAATTCAGTTGAGAATGAATTAGAGCTATTTGATTCATAATATGTTAATTTTATTTTCATTGTTTGAGGAATGAAATCTGATGAAATTGCCTAGTGTTTGCTTCGTGTTTTACATAAAAGTTTTGGTTTCCTTTGATTTATAAATTGCGATGAGTTCAGCTCAGTTTTTTTTTAAAGAACAAAGATTCCAAGCTAATTAAAATCAGCTCATGAAAAATGTCATAGTTCCAATATCCAACAAACTACTGATTATGCATAAAAATATTTCGTATCACCGCCATAAAGGTCAATTGCAATTACTTGCGAAACATAATTCTTGATTGACTATGACATTTTTGTGTGGGTTCCTTGTTTTCGCTGCGGGCATCCATAGTGAACCAGTTTTGATTTGGTATTATGCTAGTAATTATATCTCAAATTTTCTATCTTTCAAAATATTATTTGAAATGATGGCTGGAATTTGTTCATTACTTGACTTATTTCAGTTTGCTGAACTTGTTGAACTTCAGTTGGCTCAACATCTCAATTTGCACACAGCTCAATTATACATCTTTAATTTGAATCTAATTAGAAATGAACGATAATTATATTTTTATATTTTGTAGACTCACAAAAGTTTTAATAGGACATTCAATTGATAACTTGTAGTTAATGAATTTTCATCAAATTCTCATTGAAACGTCCAAAAGTTTTCCTAATCAGAGACCTTTATTTGCATGAAATTAGTTTGAAAACCACTTATTTCATTTACAAACGACCTCCAGTAATCCTATTGAAAAATCCATATAATTTCTATGAATTTTTTCCCTGAAATTTTATTTAATCAGATTTGAATAATTAATAAAATTCCTACGAGTTGTTTATTCCTCGAACTATAAGCATTCGAAGGAAGTGTACCGTAATAAAATTCGACTGTAAACTTGCTTGCCTTCGATGGAAATTACGACGAGAGGGATGATTGATATCTATGTTGATAGCTTCAAATATGTTAATAGTTTTTAGCGCAGCTAATTATCGTTCATGTTGTTATTACTGGTGTAATGATTTAATGGAACCTACATTGAATTAAACCATGCAGATATTGATTGGCCAGAACTCATTTGTACGAACTCCAGTTGAAAGTAGTTTCCGTGGAAAACTAATAGACCGAAATCGGTATCAATTAAGGCTAATTGACATTTTCAAACTTTTTCGTGTAAGCACTATTCGCTTTCAGGTAATTACATACTTGTTTTAAGTGAGACAATGGTGAGATTTTGATAAAACTGGCTGAATGACATCGAAAATACTGGGGAAAGGGTAGTGAAACAGTTACATTTAACTTGTTAAATTATCGTTGTTGG